>JBAMYA010000012.1:1004984-1018960 GCA_037176975.1 Arrhamphus sclerolepis | reverse complement strand
GTGGAATAACTGAGGTGGAGAGCGGCTGCTTTAAGGTGGAATAACTGAGGTGGAGAGCAGCTGATTTAAGGTGGAATCACTGATGTGGAGAACAGCTGATTTAAGGTGGAATAACTGAGGTGGAGAGCAGCTGGTTGATGGCAGGAAGAAAACCATTAAAAAAGATTTTACTATTAAATCTTGGTCTTTTTTATAAATCAATTCTTGTGATTTTTGCAAAATTAACTTAAATTTATGATTTTAAGACAAAAAGTTGAAATTGCACTTAGTTTGCAGACTTTTGTAATTTTATGTCAAACATTTTTACTTTTTTGCCCAAAAAATTAATTTTAACTTATGAAGTCATCATTTGGTGACATTTGTAACTGTATGATTAAAAAGTCTTGGTTGTGTTATTTCAGATAAAACTTTATTTTAACATATTAGTCTCAACACTGTAAAGGTTGCTAATTTTGCAAAGTTTGAAACTGTATTACCAAAATTCATTTTATGAAAAAAAAAGTGATTCTGCAAAAAGATATTTTCCAACATAAAAGTTGTAATTTTAAGTTTAAAAGTCACAACTTTGTCACTTTTCGTCTTGATTTGTTCTTTAAGTCTCAATGTTGCAAAATTGGAAAGTTTACAAGTTTGTTTTCTCTTTTTTTTACATGGTGGTCTGTACCTCACATGAAGACCGTCTGATCAGATGACCTCTGTGGTGTCTCTTCCAGAGATGCGGTCTTCAGCGTGGGTCAGTGAGCCCTCATCAGTGACTGCAGGCTAACAGACAAGTATCTGCTGTAGTTTTTCTCTTTTTCAGACTTTTCTGCACCTCTCTGCTCTTCTTCCCTCTCAGCACTTTTCTCTCTGCTCCTCCCACACACCAGAGATCAATTTGTCTTGCCGACAGGAATCCATATTTTTCTCATCTCAGGTACTACCCCCCCACTACCACCATCACCTTCTCTGAGCCTGTCCGTCCACCTGCCCCACCCCCGCAGCAGCTGAATCAGCTGTCAGAAACCAAACCTTTAATTCCCAAACTTGCTGCTTTAAATGGACGCTGACAAACATAAAGTTATCCTCCTGTTTTCTGGCGGGTTTACATCGTCTGACCAGTGCACGCCGCTCCCCGCGGCAGTCTTCCAAAGGTGTTTCATCATTGCGGTGAAGCCTGGAGGGGGAAGAAAACACTCAGAAATGTGTAGAAGAAGAGGAAAAGGAGGTCTGATATCATCAGGGGAGTTTTGGAGGCACCTTTTCCTCTCACCGTTGTTTACCTTGGTCTGAGGAAAGACCGCCAGGCTCCCCCGTGGTCCTCGCCGCGATCAATACTACACAAGAGTTGAATTAGACCTCAAGTGGAGCGCACATCTACCTCAGAGGAGGCGAGGCCGACCTGAAGTCCCTGGAACGTTCACGTTCCTTCCACCGAGTTGACCAATAACTGGATGAAATGAGCGGGAAAAGAGCAGCTGTCTTTCCTGTTTCTTTTCTCTGTTTTTTCTCTATTTTATTTTTCACTCTACCCTCTCCGTCTCCATCTCTGTCTTCGTCTCCGTCTCCGTCTCCTCGCCATCGGCGCTCAAACTCTCCATTTCTGTTTTGTGCTTAAAAGAGTCACTTGAGCAGAAATGAAATGCACAATTAGCAGATATCCAGAAGAAATGGGACACACATGCACACTTCCACGGCCTGCATGCATGTGTGAGCATTTTACCGCGCACGTCTGTGCACGTCTGTGCACGTCTGAGCCCAAATTTAATCACAGTTGACTCACGGTTCAGCTGCAGAAATGTGAGATACGATACTTTAAAGCAGGAACCTTCCTGTTGTGTTCTGACGTTATTGGGACCTATTTGATGCTGATATATGTTTATAAACATACATACGTACATGTGTATATATTTGTATGTATATAAGCTTGAATCACCTTAAACATTCACTCAGACACGTGTGGAAACCGAAGAGACGTCAGGAGTTCTGGAAGATTTCAGTTTTATAAAATGGAAATTGATTGCCGTCTTTCATGTATTTGCGGGAGTGTCATCTGAGCATCATCATCCTCATCCCTCCATCCACTCATGCACCTGCCCCCCCGCTGGTGAGTCAGGTACCCCCCCACCCCTCCCAGATGCCTCCCGGTACATTTGGGTCGGTAACACGCCAGCACACTCACTGCAACCCTCTGGTGGATCAATAGGAGGCACTCAGTGCAGCTGACACCCTCTCACACCTGATACTTCACCCAAACGCCCGACAACCAACCCCCCCGCACCGCACACGCTCACTCCAACCTGGCGAGGGACCAATTACACCAACCAGAGGGAATTACCCAGAGTTCCCCCCTCTTGTCTGGAGTGATATCTCCCAGGATTACAGGTACTTAGCTCCCATTATGTCTGCTCTATTACCTGCTCTGCCTCCTTTGTGTTTGCCTGTTTGCACAACGATCCCTCCTGTCCGTCCGCTACCTTTTTACCTCTAAGTGGAGGCTTTGTGGGCTTTTTTTTCTCTCTTCCAACATGAAAATACTGCCACAAAGTTGTTACCTGCCAGAGAAATAACAGCTTCACATCTAGAAAAAAACACAAATCAGCATTAGAGCAATAAGGAGCATTGAGCAGGGTGGCTGTGCAGCGTTACCTGAACAGGTAGCCTGGCTGCACTTTGACTCATAGCTTCTAAACTCTTAAATTACACCGCCGCTGATTCCATAAACCAGATAATTCTCATATGGATCCATGTGATTATTTCTCAGTTGTACAAGAATCAACTCGGATTGAACCAACCTTCCTGAAACACCCTGATGTATCTCCTCATTCTGGATGGATGCAGAGCGCTGCTACTTTCAGCCACTAGGTGGTGTCACCAGTCGTGAGTCGCAGTTGGAGTCGCAGCCATGGTGAACGACTGCCATGCCTCAATCATCTGCTCTTCACGATTCGTTGAAAGATCTCTGCAGAGAAGACGGAAGGACGTGTTGAACACCAGTGGACATGGACTCTGCATCACGTTTCCTGGTCCTAACCGTGTTAAAACTCTTTTACAACCGTGGAGTTTAGAAGCTGTTGCCATCTCTGGGTCAGGATGGTTGCTGATTGGTCATGACTCAGTAGTCTAATTATGTCTGTTTTTGAGGATCAGTCACCATTCAAGGGTTTTACGTCCAAAGAAATATGAACTTCTGACCTGAAATCAGATTTCTTTTTGGGGTTTCAGCTGAGTCAGAAAACTCAGAACAGATTCATGTTGCTGCTTTAAATGAGTCATTTCCAGTTTATTTCAATAACGAAAGCTTGTTTTACACACACACACCTTTCCATTTAAAGGTCTTTTCAGGATGAAACAGATGTCTGCGCTCTGACGAGCAACGCTTTCCTCTCACATCACCTCATTTGTGACTCATGTCAACACACCTGTACGAACACTCACTACACAAACGATCTGCTTGTTGCCATAAACACCCGGTTAAAGAGCCTCTCACCGCCTGTGTGTAGTCGCTCAGAAACATCCAGTCGGCGCACACACTCCCGCCCAGACGAGAGGTAAGCTGATCTCTCTGACAGACAGGCGGCTGGCAGCTCGCGGAGCCGAGGGCGCTGGGAAGGTAATTACCCGTGACAGACGTACCTGTGTAGGTTTCACCTCCTCCCCGCCTCGCTCCAACCTGCACTTATCACAGTTACCATCTCACCGCCGCCGCTGACGAGGTCTAATTGGAAGATTAAGGTGTTTTAGCTATCGATTTCATGTCGGCTCTGTTTGTTCCCCTCCCTCTGCTGAGCGCAGAGGCGCTCTGTCACCACTAGAGGTGCTGCTCTGTGCTGCGTCTGCAGAGGATCCTACTTTTTCTGTTCGCTTTCAGTCGGGCTTTTACTTTCGGAGCAATAAAGGACAAAAAAAACATTAAACTTCTGCAGATGAAGTGACTGTAGAAGTTTTCAAAGTATTAAAAAGACAACTGTTTTGAATGAAAACAACATGAACATTAAAATTTCAACAGCAAAATAATTGTTTAAATTTCATTATTATAGCTTCCCCTTTAGTGAGCATGATGCACAGACCACGGGAAACCTCTGCTGCCCCCTTCTATCTATTTTAGATATTTTAGAAACGACTGTCAGCTGTGAACTGACATGAACGTCTGCAAGAATGGTTTAGGTTTAAAGCTGTGGTGTTGACTAACATGAAAATGTGGATAGAGTGGACAATTCCCTCACAAAGTGCTGTAATGACACAACGATAACTGAACAAATCAGTTCATTTCACTGGTCACAACCTAAGAAATGCAGAACATATCTGTCTCCCAGATGTTTTCCAAAGAAAAGAACTATAAAGTAGTTCACAAAATACAAACTGGAGTATAAAAAACATGCAGGTCAAAGATCACAGACAGAGAAGAAACTTCCAACTTTGTTCAACATTTGAAGTTTCACAAAGAATGATGGAAGGTAAACTCAGTCATTTATATTCAGGATTCAATTACATCATTGTTAAAAGGACTCAAGGGCTCATTTGGGTCTAGCCTGGACTCAGGTCCAGTAATCGTGCCATGTGGCCCAAAGATATAATCTGCTAGAGTTCTGGTGTGTGTTACATGTTCTACATGTGTGTTACATGTTCTACATGTGTGTTACATGTTCTACATGTGTGTTACATGTTCTACATGTGTGTGTTACATGTTCTACATGTGTGTGTTACATGTTCTACATGTGTGTTACATGTTCTACATGTGTGTCACTTGTTCTAAATGTGTGTGTTACATGTTCTACATGTGTGTGTTACATGTTCTACATGTGTGTGTTACATTGTCCACATGTGTGTTACATGTTCTACATGTGTGTTACATGTTCTACGTGTGTGTTACTTGTTCTACATGTGTGTTACATCGTCCACGTGTGTGTTACATTGTCCACATGTGTGTTCCATGTTCTACATGTGTGTTACTTGTTCTACATGTGTGTTACTTGTTCTACATGTGTGTTACTTGTTCTACATGTGTGTTACATTGTCCATGTGTGTGTTACATGCTCCACTTCATCCTGACGTGTCATTTAAACATGTCCTTGTGTCTCGTTGTCCAGCCTGCTGCCTCTAAACCAACTGTCCTCAGGGATCATGAAGACAACACAACTAAACATGAGCTGTCTTTAACATCAGAGTGTTGTGAGGACCAAGAGCAGATATTCTTCATGTCTGAAGAATATGTGGCAGAGATAAGGGAACCATGAAACTCTTGGTTTGGACCACATGTGGGCCAAACACCCCTGCAGGTGGGGACAACATTTGCACCAAATATTCTTTACTGTCGCCTCTGAGAGACACCTACGATGTCTGACCACGTCATGAGGTGGACCAGGACAGTAATTCAGTCAACACCTCAGTCATCTCTGTCCATCGATCATCGGGGCCAAAGCGGGTGGCTATTTTAGAGTTAACAGAACAAAATCTGGATGCAAAAACTGTTTAAAATAAGGAACTTGGTTTGGGCCAAAATATAATTACTTGTTAATTTGCTGAAGATTGGACTGACTCATTGATCATTTAGGTCATACTTTCCTTTAAGCATTTAACAGCAGTGATAGTAATTAGCATAAAGCATAAAAATATGAACACATCTGTATAGTATTTATAGTTCCATTTCTCCACCAGCCAGGTGTCGAGGACCCCTGGGGGGGGGGGGTCCACGTTTTATCTGAAAATCAACGACCTGTTACAAACACCAACTATCTTTTTCTTCTTCCTTCACCCACATCAACCACAACCATCTGGCACTAGGCCACAAAAATAGACTCCAAAGTGTTGGTAACAATTATTAGTTTGTGGATCCGGGGGATCTGACAACAGCCCACCTGATTTTCATTCGCTGCGTTCCGTTGCCCCCCCGCCTCCCCCACACTCTCATCAGGACGCTATCAATAGCCAGACACCTGTTTCCTGCAGACGAAGCGAGGCCTCTATGGCTGCACCTGTAGGTGCTTACACAAGAGCCTGGAGAGGAATATTCATGCGGATGGGACTGCAGGGCTGCTATCTAATGCAATCACAGGAAGGACAGGGAGCACTTGACGAGCGCGAGGCAAGCCAACGGTGGGCGAATTAAATCAAGTCAGGATGTGGATTTTCAAAAGATGTTGAAATGGTGAATCTCTACTCCCCAGAATGACTATTCAGATGATTAAATGACTGGTGTGATGAAACAGGAGAAGTAGATCTGAACAAACAATGACAACTCCTGACAGGATTTTTTCAAGGATCTTTTAATTGTCCAGCTGCTCAGATATCTTGCTTATTTTTGTTTTTATTTAGACTTAATGCAGAAGCAGCGTCTTGTATTCTGTTTCTTGAGGCCCTGCTTAGTTTTTCTCTCCTTTTTCTTTTTATCTTTTATTTCACAAGTAAGTTAGTCACCATACAGCAACCTTTCAGCACAAATAAACACTGTGGTCTCCATAGCTGGACATCACATCATTACAGCTATGGAGGGCATGTATTTTCCTGCATCTCTTATATTGAAGTGAAATAAAGCCACAGATGTATGCATAACTAGGATTATGGCCTTTTAGGTGGGCGGCCTTTGTCTTTCTCTCTGTCGGACACCATGTTGAAGAGCTGGGGGTGCTACCAATGTCATGATTTCAGTTAATGTTTAATACATCTTCTTATCAACTCAATGCAAACCCTCTATCGAAGCGTCACGAGCAAAGTGGTGTCTGAAGTGGGTACTGCCAGAGCTGAAATGAGGACTCTTTAGAGCTCCGCCATAATTTTACCTGATATGTGCAAAAATATTCAGCATCCGTACGCGTACAGCTATCACAGTGGTGAACTCAAGCTATGGAGACCACAGCTGGTTTTTGTACCAAGCAGGGGCCTTTCTAGAACTTCAGGACAACCTGGGCCTAGTCCGGCTGGACCGGATTTGTATACAGTCCATAAAAGTTGTTATTATAGTAGACAACAGACTGCCCAAATGATTCATTATTTCATTTTCAGGTGCCTACAGTGTGATGGTGCATGTAATGTATCATATATATGTGTGTATACATATATATATATATATATATATATATATATATATGTATACACATATAGCTTGATGCAATTAATTAATTTGTCAGGGATCTGACGTGGATTCATTTCCTGCATTCTGGTGCACTTTAGCAGGTTGACAGATGGTGATTTTAACAGTTTCTATAAAAAAGTTTCAGGATTGATTCCAGGATACATTTTAAGTTTTCAGTTTGAAAGTGTGCTGATCCTTAAATGAGGCTCCATGAAATCACATTTCACTGATAACTTTCTCAACCACCAGCACCAGCTGCTGTTATTACAAAGGATCAATTCCACCAGAACATCTCTACCAAGGACAAACTTCAGCAGCAGAAGTCTGTATGCTAATTTTAATCACATTAAGGAATATTTACACTCTTTTCCATGTTTATTTAATATAATCACAATATCTGAGACATGGCTGACTACAGAAAAGGGAACTGATTTTTACTTAGATGGATACAAATTCAGGTATATGAACAGAAAAAATAAAGGTGGTGGTGGAGTTGCGATATATGTTGCAAAGACATTGAATTTCAGAGTATTGGAAGAAACTTTGGTGCTTGACACTTTACTTGAATGTATAACAATAGAAATCTGGATAAGAATGTTGTTATTTACAGAACAGCTGGGTCCAGTGTAGATCATTTTAATAACTGAAGAGAAAACATTTACTGGAGAAACTAGCAAAGTTCTATTTATATGTGGTGACTTTAACAGATTTACTCAACTCCAGTAATCATAAGTCTACAGACGATTTTAACAACACAAAGCAAAGTTTAACCTTCTTTCCAAAAATGACCAGACCAGCAGAATTGCAGCCTACTCGACCACTCTGATTGATAACGTCTTCACAAATGATATTATAAATAAATCAATAGGCGGACTATTAGTCAGTGACATCAGTCACCACTTACCTGTGTTTACAGTAAATCACAGAAATTATAACATTAAGAAATTAGAAAACCAAAAGATATATAGAAGGGTGAGATCGGGGAGAGGGGGATACTATCTATCAGCAAAAAGACATTTCTGATGTATTTATGAAATTATATAACAAACATCGCCTAAACAAGTTCTATCATAAACAGAATAAATATTATAGTTGTCCTTTGATCACATCAGGACTGCAAAATGCCTGTAAAGAGAAAAATAGATTATATAGAAACTTTATAAGAGTAAGAACGAATAGTAGAATCTAAATATAAAAGATATAAAAATAAATTCTTAACTATCATTAAGTTTTTCAAAAAAGAATATTACAACAAAAAATGGATTAAAATGAGCATAATATTAAAGGAATCTGGAATATTTTAAACAGTATTGTAAAAAGTATTTGATTTTACTATTGTTGATTCCCGTGGGGCTGCTGCGGTGCGGCGCCCGGGGAGCAGGTGGGGCTTCAGGTGCCTTGCTCAGGGGCACCTCATCCGTGGATGTGGACGTGGGAGGTGCTTGTTCAGGTACTCCCCCCGCCCACATCATTAGTACTGGCCAGGGATTGAGCCGGCAACCCTCTGGTTTCCAGCCCAGTTCTCTAGCTGGAACCCCCCCATAGTATAGATAAATAAACAGGAATATCCTAATTATTTCATTGAGAAGGATATTGAAAACTCTGAGAAATAGCTAACAGTTTTAAACATCTTTTTGTAAATATTGGTCCTGATTTATCTAAAATGATCCCTGAGCAACCACACACTGTACCAAATTTAAATAAAATAATAAATAGGAACCTTAACTCAATGTTCCTCAGTGCTGTGACTGAAAAAGACTTACTGGTATGAGACTGGTGAAGCACGTCATTGAGGGGATTCCAAACCATTTACATGCATTGGTAACTTGTCATTTCAAACTGGTTCATTCCCAAATAAAATGAGAATAGCTAGAATATTGCTATTGTATAAAAATGGGAACAAACATCTCTTTACCAACCATCGACCTGTCTCTCTGCTGCCGCAGTTCTCCAAAACATTAGAAAAACTATTTAATAACAGACTGGAAACGTTCTCAGATAAACATAATCAGTTGAAGTCAGATCAGGAAGATCAACAATGAAAGTCATTCTAGAATCTGGAGAGGAATTAACTACTGCCATGGAGATTAAGAAAGTTCAAGAAGGCATTTGACACAGTCAATCATAATTTATTAATAAAAAAAAACTTGAACGCTGTGGGATAAGGGGAGTAGCACTAGACTGG
This sequence comes from Arrhamphus sclerolepis, assembly GCA_037176975.1. Taxonomy (NCBI): domain Eukaryota; kingdom Metazoa; phylum Chordata; class Actinopteri; order Beloniformes; family Hemiramphidae; genus Arrhamphus; species Arrhamphus sclerolepis. The sequence goes on along the minus strand of JBAMYA010000012.1, from coordinate 1,009,724 downwards.
GCTGAAAGGAATTTGAAACGCAGGAGGCAGTGAGGTTGGGAGATGTTTGTTCTGGAGGTTTGGATGTTGTTTGTGGGGTTCCTCAGGGATCAGTCCTGGGGGGTCAGGGGTCAGTCCTGGGGGGTCAGGGGTCAGTCCTGGGTCCCTAATTGTTTTTTAATTTATGTAAATGTGTTGTACCTGAGATAATGGAAAGTATATTATTTGCTGATGATACAAATCTTTTTTGTGTTGGAGATGACATGGAACAACTGTTAAAGCATGAAACTTGAAATATAATAAAATAAGCTGTCCTTGAACCTAAACAAAACAAAAATAATGTTATTTAGGAACTGTCAATCACATATAAAAATTCAAATACAAATAGATGAGGTGGATATTGAAAGAGTTCATGAAAACAAACTTTTAGGTGTCATTATTGATGATGAACTCTAAACCACACATCAGATACATTCAAAGTAAAGTCCTAAAAAATATCAGCTCTTATTCTTTACAAAGCTAAAACTAAACAATTACCGGAAAACATTCAAAAATTGTTTAAGACTAAGGAGCAAATTTATAAGTTAAAGGGGGGAATCGCACTTCAAAGCATGCAGATTGAGAACTACTAGAAAAAAACTTTAGTGTATCAGTAGGTGGAGTCAAACTGTGGAATCATTTGAATATTGAACTTAGACAATGTCCAAACATAAAACTGTTCAAATTATCATATAAATACAAGATTATATCTGGATATAATACATAATATTAGTCAATGGTTGTTGGTGTTTTTGTTATTGATGCTAGTTTTGTTTTTTGGTGAAATTAAAAATAATTGTTCATCCACTGTAGTTAAAATGAAACAGATACTATATTGATGGGTTAACTGATAAATACGGGTTTAGTTGTTGTATGTATGGATTATACATGTAATAAATGTAAGATTATGTAAGTGGTTAGGGAGTGGGAACTTCAGTAAGTTTATACTGTTACCCACTCCTTTAAATATGTAAAACAGATGTTTTAACATTATGGTTCATGTTGTATTTTTTGCACATATTCAAAAAATTTACAAATACAAATAACTTTAACAGCTTTTATCGTCACCTCAGCAACAGAAGTCTCTCCTTTGTCCCTGCGTACTGACCTCTGACCTCTCACACTCTCAGCATCAACCTCCTCTGAGAGATGGAGATGGATTAAGATTGTTTTCCTCTTGACAACTGAAATAATTCCAGGTATTAAAATGAAATAACTTCAGTAAAAAAGAAATAACATGTTTGGCATAGTTTCAGTAGTGGGACCAATGGTCTTATCATCTGAATTTTAAAATTTAAAGTTGTCAGACAACGATTCAAGCAGTGTTTTATGTAGAAAATAATGAAAAACACTAAAATACTAAACTCCCAATAACATTTCTGGATGTCATTATTATATTGTAGCTGATAATAAGAACACCAGCAGATCACTGGATGGACTTTAAATCTCAACAATCAATAAGTATCATCAGAGCAGACATGGCCTCATTCTTGGTCTCACAAAACGGTCTAACTGGAAGCAAAATCTTTGATAGTTTTATGTCATTGTTGAATTTTGATGAAATGGTTGAGCTGCTGATGGATCTGCTGACACCGAATAGCCAGATAACCTTTCCACAGGAAAAACATCCTGCAGACAAATTATAACTTACTTTCTGTGCTTTCTAGTCGAGATAATCTTGTGTCCATTGTTTCTGAGGAGGGAACTGACAATGTTGAACCAACTGAACATCAGAACAAAAAAAACTTTACGGAGACTTTTGATGAACCAGGAAAAATTAACCTAATGTTTGAGTGAGTAGTTGTTGTTAACCAGGAAACTTTCAATGGTCTGAATTCTCTTATTGATTAAGTGAATTGTAAATCAATAAAAACAACTCTGGGTAAAGTAATAGTGAAGTAACTCTGGAGCCTTATTCAAGTAATGATTTTAAACTATTCTTTAAATGTACTGAGATTTCTGACTGTATGACACACATTTGAATGTATGTAGTACTATGGCAGGCATGTGATTGGATGATGAAGGCAAGGAGGCGGGACATGCGTGTGAATGACGGGAGTTGTTTTGTTTATAAAGTGATGCAGTGCTTGATTAGCTTTGTCCTCACCAGACTACTAACTTCATTTCACTTCACCACATCTTTGTATGAATGAAATGAAATGCAGACAGTCTGGTGAGGACCAGGCTAGCGCTGGATAGCGGCGGAGAGAAAAGTTAGAGTCGTGGCTGTTACTGCTTCTGTGGCATTGGCTATAAAGGGCTGAGCTCAAATTACCCTGTAAAATCGGCTGGTGATGCCTGTGGTACCAAGATGTAAATATATTTCTGCAGCCTCTAGTGGTCAGTAGAGGAACTGCAGTCTGTAGTGTACTGTAGAGGAACTGCAAACAGCAGCCTCTAGTGGTTGGTAGAGGAACAGCAGCCTCTAGTGTAGCCACCACCACAGAATTATGGCTTGAGATCTTCTTAAATGATCTGACTGTTTTCAGCGTATCAGTTTACTTGATCTTCTCCATGAAAGTATGTCTATTTCTTCATTGCTACCTTAATGTCAGCATTTACAGCGCTGTGTGATTTCCTGTTACATTAGTTGTTCAACCCACTGTTTTCTTTAATTTAAACACGATGGAGTTAAATTCAAACACACATGCTGTATAATGGCAGCAACAAGATGCAGCTGCTCATTCAGTCGGTCTCCTAGTGAGCCATCCATTACCTCCAAACAGAGCAGACACACTGGAGGAAGAAAGTGCAGAGTCAAGCATGGAAGGGCAGGTGATTAATGCCAACACACTGTTTCCCTGTTCGTGGCCAAAGTGTTATTGATTTGATTTTGGAGGGGCGAGAAAAGGTTAGCTTGTTCAGGCTGTGGTCTGAGGTTGTGATGGGAGGAGTAATGACCCCTCCCTCCTCAGCAGGAGCTACTCAGGCGATCAGCCAGGAAATGGAAACAATCCCCAGCCAGGCAATGAGCAACTTTCTGTCCTTTACACCGCCGATATGTGTGAAGTGGACATTCACCGGCTATTGAGTGCCACGAAAGCCCTGCACCTAACAGCCGTTTTCAGATGGTGATGGTGAAAATTGCATCACATAGCAGCGTACAGTGTGAGGTGGAAAATATGGGTTACTATAATGGCTCAGGGTCCTGACAGGGATTAGAGCAGCAGAGACGACCAGGAAAGGTTTCACCGGTTTATGGAGGTCTGGGATGCAGTTGTTGAATTTACTGACTGAGCTGGTCGAATGCACGGATAGTTTAAATATAAAATACGTGTGCAGTTTAAATGGAGATTAATCTATGATAAATGTTGTTAGTTCTGAAATGTATGGAAAAATAGTATTTCAAGATGCATAACTGCTGGAACCCAACATATTTTTGCAAATATTAGAACTGGAATTTTCTCAGAATTCTGTGAGCAGAAACCAGTCTGACAACTGAAATGGTCTCAGTATGTCTGAAGGTAGTGAGACCCAAATATATGCTTTTGTCAGCAGAGTTAGAGAATAACTGTTGTGCTCAAGCACTCAGTCGATTTCTCAGAAAAACGTAATTGTGGAAACAGCTCGCTACAGTTAACGTTAAACAGATTTACATAATCATGTTCAGATTGCTTCTTCCTTTATCATTAAAACACGTTTGCCAGATGTCTCAGACATTTGTCACTGAGATGGACCTCATTCACTGCAGTCACTCAGGTGGTATTCAGACCAGGAAGGTCTGTTAGTTCACCTGCTTTGGTCAGTTTCCACCTTAATGTAATTTTTTTTTAACTTCCATGCAACATTGTGCAGGACAGTGCTGGAATCTTCTCTCCGTCTGTTTGTGAACGTGCTGTATATCTCAGCATTTTGGTGCGCTTTTTTCTCACAGTTGTGCTACACCAACATCTGCCCAGATGTCCAAGAGGCAGCGTGTCTCGTCGGAGCTAAATATTTACTCACGGCTCATTTCCAGCGTTGCTAAACGACTGTGTGTGTTGTGTAGCTGAGTCATCAGAACACCATTTCCCACAATGCTTGACAATGACGGGAGCCTGTCAAAGCCAGAAGGGTCTGAATTTAGCAACTGGGTTGGATCGAGGTCGGTCTGCTTTCACATCTGAAAAGAACCGTACCACAGTTGGTTTGGAGCCACTCTGAGACCACCTCTTCAGCTGGGTCTGAGTCTGAGACCACCTCTTCAGCTGGGTCTGAGTCTGAGACCACCTCTTCACCTGGTTCTGGGTCTGAGACCCCTTCTTCAGCTGGGTCTGGGTCTGAGACCACCTGTTCACCTGGTTTTGGGTCTGAGACCCCTTCTTCAGCTGGGTCTGGGTCTGAGACCACCTCTTCACCTGGTTTTGGGTCTGAGACCACCTCTTCAGCTGGGTCTGGGTCTGAGACCACCTCTTCAGCTGGGTCTCAGTTCACTTGTTTAGTCTGCAGCAGAGCTGGAATGCTTGTATTCACACCTGTCCAAAGGTCCGAACCAGCGAAGGAAACAGATTTGAGTTTGTTTAAACCGAACTAAACAAGGCAGGTGTGAATATCACCTAATCAGCTTTAATTAAACATCTGCTGTTTACTATCCAGAATAAAACATCTGGGCTCTGTCGTCATCAGGTCAATCTTCTCAGAGACGTCCGGCAACGGGGGTGTCAAACTGATCCGTGAAGAGGCCGGTGTGGCTGCAGGTTTTTGTTCCAACCAGGCAGCAGCACAGCTGACGTGTTTCATTCA
>JBAMYA010000012.1:964342-980876 GCA_037176975.1 Arrhamphus sclerolepis | reverse complement strand
TTGGCGACGTCTGAACGATGAAATGTGGGATTTTGCATCAGTAAAGTGTGTTGATGATCCGAATAGATAGTTTAATAGTTTAATACGGTCAAAGCGGCTCTGACGTCCACTCGTTAGTTGATGGCTTTTTATCGTCACGGTAACTTGGAGTCAACATACTCAGAGTTGATGGAACCAACTCAGAACAGCTGATCTGGAACCAAAAACTCTGAGTTTCTGACCTCAGAGTTTGTTGACTCTGAGTTCGTTTTTTGACTCGGAGTTTGTTGAACCTCCTTTGTGAAACGGGCCCCTGGTGCTTGGTGCTGGATGTGAGAGGGATTTTGTACAAAGAACACGAATGAGCCTGTTTGGTAGAGCACATAGACGTGTTCTAACTTGTTGAAAAGGACCAGAACACCTTTAAAGACCAGAAGGTGTTCAAATGACATTTCAAGGTTAAATTAATTTGTACGACACATTTAAAAACAACCAGTGTTGATCAGAGAGCTTGGTGTGTAATAACGAAACATAAATGATGATGTTTAGGTTCAAGGTGAACTGAAAACATCCAGAAGAAATGGTGAATGAGTCTGAATCAACAGCTGGAGCTGCTCTGGTGAATAAAAGACAGATCCTTAAAAACAAGAAGGAAAACCTTCAAATCTTTTCTAAAATGGGTTAGGTTTGGGTCAGAACCGTGGTACCGTGCCGAGCGGCGGCCTGAATGGTCTAAAGTGGGTTTAGTTTCACGTTTAGAGAATAAGTGATGATCTTCTGCAGTTTTCTTCTGTTTGTTGCTCATCTTTTCTTAAGGAAATAAACTGAGCTTAAATTGCTGTAAATGTGAATGTTTAAAACATTATGATTTATGACTTCTACATTTCATTAAATTGAGAATTAGTGAAGCCCTAACGAGCTTCTTCTTTTTCTTTCTTCCTTTTTTTTCTTTTTCTTTTTGCCTGTGGAGCTTTGCCTCAGTCCACTCATGCACTTTTCAGCACGGTCGTTGCCATGGTAACAGGCGTGTTGGACTTTCTGGTCACTGCTCATGGATGTGGGGGGGGGCAGCGTCCTGCTCACTGATGACTTTTCAGCTGCTAATTGTTGATGCGTCGCTGCCGTCCGCTGCTCTGAAATCACAGATCAGGAAGTGTTTGTCACTCATGGAACGTATTTACGCTGCTCGCCGTGCCCTTTGAGCCCCCCGAAGTTTTACGAATCACTTGTGGCCACGGGACCTTAACTGAACGCGAGCTGGACATCAAACACAGCCTTTGGACTGACCTTTGATCAGCCCTGAGGAGGCGTCTGAGCAGACGGCTGATGTTAATCAGCGTTCCAGACTTCTCAAACACGACCCGGTATCAGAGGACGAGGAGCTGAACTGTCGTCCAGGTTGGAGGACGTTTGAGGCAAAAGTTGAATCGGTCTGATGGATTACCCATAAAACAAAACACTTTAAGTGCCAGTTTAAGAGGTTAGAAGATGTTCAGGGTTTTCATGATGTTCTTCATTTTCTGAACCAATCAGCTCCAGGGGCTCCAGAACGGTCCCCAGAACCAAATCTGATCAGATATCATAGTCAGGTCATGCAGCTCCAGTTTGCGCGATGTCTGCGGCCGTTTTTGTTCAGGAAATCTTCATAAAATCTCAAAGCAGATTAGCACAGATAGGCAGGACTGCTTCTCCATTCTCTGCTCCAGCAGATGTTTAATGCATTCCAGAGGTGAAGAAAACAAAGACTTGATATGAAGTTGGAGGCACCGACCAGCTGATCTAGTCTCCTGATCAACCCACCGTCAGTGATGTTCTTGTGCTGCAGCTCTAAAATTTATTTTTTATCAACAAAAATCTACGATTTCAGGGCAAAACATTGAAATCAGAGAAAAATTACCAGTTACAAGTATAATTGCTTTGTCAAAAGGTTGGAAAAAACATTTTGATACCCCCACCCAAAAAAACCAATTTGAAGTAAAAAAAAAAAAAAAATTCAAATTTTGTCGTTTTTGATCATACGATAAAAAATCTCAACCTTTAAAATTTTTCAATTTTACAACAAAAGACGAGCTTTTTCTTTTTTACAAAAACCGGTCTGTGAAGGATTCACGTCCCCTGGTGGCAATGAACACAGCGACAAGACTTTTTATCTACTCGCACTTTCCAGTGTGAAGCATGCACACACGTGGCCCTTTAATGGTAACCATGGTGATGATGTGACCCTTTAATGGTAACCATGGTGATTATGTGACCCTTTATTGGTAACCATGGTGATGATGTGACCCTTTAATGGTAACCATGGTGATGATGTGACCCTTTATTGGTAACCATGGTGATGATGTGACCTAGAATGAAATAGAGTTTGAAACTTCTAATCCAGGATTTCAGTTTTGTTTATTTTTAATAAAGGCTGACCACTTTAATGTTAATTTAAATAAAAGCAGCAACACCAGCTTGCATCCAGTAGAATAAAGTGTTTGATCTATAAGTAACCCTTTAAAAAAAAAACCTACACAGCTAAAAACCCAGATAAAATTTAAGGAGACAAAAAAAAAGACTCAACGTTGATGAAATGAGAAAAGACATTTCTGCTTGACCACAAAACTGAACAAGTCACTTAAAAACAGTTTTTCTGCTGCACAGCAACAGGTTAAAGATGCTCCAGACCCAGGAACAAGAAAATAAACTCCTAAATGAAAACAATAAAAATAAAAGCAGTTGTTTTAAGCATAAATGACTAAATTCAGATTCAGAAACAGAAGGACCTGTACGTGGACTCAGTGAGTAAATGATTTTTTTCAAAAAATTTTTCTTTACAGATTTGATTAAAGACACAAAGGTGTGTTATTGCTGACTTTTAGTCCTCGTTACCGACTCAAACGGACCTTACTGATGAATGTTGGAGTTTTTACACCTGAATGAATGTTTCATGTTGATTTTTTTCTGAATCGCTCATAAAATCTTATTTTTGCTGGTTACATTTCTCATTAAAGGCATTTCCAAGTGGGAGAATTAAAGCAGCACCTGAGCCACATCTCCTGGTGCCCCCCCCCCTAAAAGTGACTCCCCATTGATTTTTGACGCTCTTTTCTGCATGAGAGCCATTTAAAACAGTGCAGAGCTGTGGGGAATTCACGGGACTCGATTGTTTAGACAAAGGTGAAATGTTTATTGCTGTTCGCCAGCTTCCTCACACAGATTTGGTATTGAGCCGGTGGGACGTCTGATCGGCTATCACGGGTTACAGCCGCAGCGTCGAATGCCACCCAGGCCTCTGCAAACACAAGCTACCGTAGGAAGGAGGAGAAATCAATGTGGTCTAGTCAGATGTTAGGTAAGTTGTCCCTGACGTTTGCTTCAGGGACAGTCACAGTTGTTTAATAAGACCCCGAGCATCTGCGATCAATGAGAGCCTTCCATTCCCACCGTTTCCAGATCAATGTGGATGCTTTATGCAACGCTGCTGACTTCTTGAGAGGTGTCTTCATCGGCGCGTCGCTGCAATTGTCGCACTCAGGTTTTGATTGCATCTCACACTTTTTTTTTTATTCTAGTTCAGGTGTTTGAATCAATAGTAAAACAGAAACATCTGTTCCCAACAACTGATAGTCATGTTCTCAGCGAAGAGCTGGAATGTCATCGTCCCTGAGAGACCATGTGGCTGGCTCCTGGTCTGGTTGACACCCGTGGACAAAGAGCCATTTTAGATTCAGATCAGCTGTCCTAAATCTTAAAATGTCTCTCTGGTCATATGACCAATGACTACCTGAAGTCAGAGAAGGTATCCGAGTCTCAGAGTCTCAGGTATCAGAGTCTCAGGTTTCAGAGTCTAAGGTATCAGAATCTCAGGTATCGGGGTCACAGGAATGAGGGCCTCCGGTATGAGGGTCTCAGGTATCAGAGTTTCAGATTTCAGGTGTCAGAGTCTCAGGTATCAGGGTCTCAGGTATCAGAGTCTCAGGTATCAGACTCAGGTATGAGACTCAGGTATCAGGGTCTCAGGTATCAAAGTCTCAGGTATCAGGGTCTCAGGTATCAGAGTCTCAGGTATCAGGGTCTCAGGTATCAGAGTCTCAGGTATCAGAGTCTCAGGTATCAGGGTCTCAGGTATCAGAGTCTCAGGTGTCAGAGTCTCAGGTATCAGAGTCTCAGGTATCAGGGTCTCAGGTATCAGAGTCTCAGGTATCAGACTCAAGTATCAGAGTCTCAGTTATCAGACTCAGGTATGAGACTCAGGTATTACGGTCTCAGTTATCAGAGTCTCAGGTATCAGAGTCTCAGGTATTGGGGTGTCAGGTATCAGGGTCTCAGGTATCAGGGTCTCAGGTATCAGAGTCTCAGGTATCACAGTCTCAGGTATCGGGGAGTCACGTATCAGGGTCTCAGGTATCAGGGTCTCAGGTATCAGTGTCTCAGGTATCAGGGTCTCAGGTATCAGAGTCGCAGGTATAAGGGTCTCAGGTATCAGATTCTCACATATCAGGGTCTCAGGTGTCAGATTCTTAGGTATCACATTCTCAGGTGTCAGAGTCCCAGGTTTCAGAGTCTCAGGTATCAGGGTCAGGTATTGGGGTGTCAGGTATCAGAGTCTCAGGTGTCAGATTCTCAGGTATCCGAGTCTCAGGTATCAGGGTCAGGTATCGGGGTGTCAGGTATCAGAGTCTCAGGTGTCAGAGTCTCAGGTTTCAGAGTCTAAGGTATCAGAATCTCAGGTATCGGGGTCTCAGGAATCAGGGCCTCCGGTATGAGGGTCTCAGGTATCAGAGTTTCAGATTTCAGGTGTCAGAGTCTCAGGTATCAGAGTCTCAGGTATCAGGGTCTCAGGTTACAGAGTCTCAGGTATCAGGGTCTCAGGTATCAGAGTCTCAGATATCAGAGTCTCAGGTATCAGAGTCTCGGGTTTCAGGGTCTCAGGTATCAGAATCTCAGGTATCAAGGTCTCAGGTATCAGAGTCCCAGGTGTCAGAGTCTCAGGTATCAGGGTCTCAGGTATCAGATTCTCAGTTATCAGATTCTCAGGTGTCAGAGTCTCAGGTATCGGTCTCCCAAATCGGGGTGTCAGGTATTGGTGTTTCAGGTATCAGGGTCTCAGGTTTACAGTCTCAGTTGTCAGATTCTCAGGTGTCAGAGTCTCAGTTATCAGAGTCTCAGATTTCAGAGTCTCAGGTATCGGTGTGTACGGTATCAGGGTCTCAGGTATCAGACTGTCACGTACCAGGGTCTCAGGTATCAGGTTCTCAGGTATCAGAGTCTCAGGTATCAGGTTCTCAGGTATCAGAGTCTCATGTATCAGGGTCTCAGGTGTCAGAATCTCAGGTATCAGGGTCTCAGGTATAAGAGTCTCAGGTATCAGGGTCTCATGTATCAGGGTCTCAGGTATCATAGTCCCAGGTATTAGGTATCAGAGTCTCAGGTATCAGGGTCTCAGGTTTCAGACTCTCAGGTATCAGGGTCTCAGGTATCAGAGTCTCACGTATCAGGGTCTCAGGTGTCAGAATCTCAGGTATCAACGTCTCAGGTATCAGAGTCTCAGGTATCAGGGTCTCATGTATCAGGGTCTCATGTATCAGGGTCTCAGGTTTCAGAGTCTCAGGTATCAGAGTTTCAGGTATCAGATTCTCAGGTATCAGAGTCTCAGGTATCAGAGTCTCAGGTATCAGGGTCTCATGTGTCAGGGTCTCAGGTATCATAGTTCCAGGTATTAGGTATCAGAGTCTCAGGTGTAAGGGTCTCAGGTATCAGAGTCTCACGTATCAGAGTCTCAGGTTTCAGACTCTCCGGTATCAGGGTCAGGTATCGGGTTGACAGGTATCAGCGTCTCAGGTTTCAGATTCTCAGGTTGTCAGTCTCAGGTATATGAATCTCAGGTATCAGACTCTCAGGTATCAGAGTCTCAGGTATCAGAGTCTCTAGTTTCAGTGTCTCAGGTATCAAGGTCTCACTCCCTGAGACTTGAAACCTGACCCTGATACCTGAGAGTCTGATATCAGGGTCTCTGTTGTCACCTGTCCTCTGCAGTGATGCTCAGCAGAGCAGCAGCAGCATGTGGTGACAGTAATGTGTTCTCCTCCACCTCCTGCTGTTCCAAACAGCGATCGATCTTCATGCAGTAGTCGTATCGACTGCTGGACTCTCGTATGTGAGTGTTCAGGTCTGTGTTGGTGCTTCAAGGGTGACAGAACTGCTTTGCTTTTCTTTGTTCCACCGTAGACTCAGTTTTAAACTGGAGCACTGGACCTGCGACTGGTTGTGAGTTCAACATGGTGTTGGAGACACACATGAACAGAAATGTTGATTTCAGCACATCTAACAGCTGATTTTCTGGATCCAGATAACATTTTCATGCTCTAACATTATCTGCCTGGATGCATCATGTGTAGAATAACGTGATAACAGGTCTGCATTTTTGAAACGGTCTTATCTTGATTTCACGCTCACCCTGTGATTCATTTTCAGAGCTTTTCGAGTTTATTTTTAATCTAACTTAAAAGTGATGTCCATTGAATTATTTGAAAGATCACATTAAAGGAAACATTCAAGCTCTTTTCTTTTTTTTCTTTTTTTTTTTTTTTTAAGTTGACTTAATATCTTGAGTTTTCAATGAGTCAGAATTGATCTTTTTTTTTTAATTATGTCTTCCTGCCATTGTGTCCTGATGATCTTTGAATGTTATTTTTGGACAAAGATACTTGCTAATACTTTCATAAAAACAGATGGTACCGAAACAAACAACCAAAAAATCAGTCTGGTCAGGAGATCAAACTTCCTGCTACTTCTAGTTAAAAGCCGTCATTCTGGGACGTTGGTGAAGATCCAGCACATGTTGAATCACACCTGGAAGTTATTTTCTAAACTGTCCGACTGCTCCTGGGGTCCAGAAATGTAATCTAATTACACCTGGCTGAGTTAGATTTATTTTGTTCCACCTTGCAAAAGTTACCAGAGAAAAAAGCCAAATAACTTGTACGGACGAGCTGTCTTCGTTTCTTTCTATTTTATCCTGTCCTATCTAACCCTGACCCATTCCCCAAACACCTTCAAGTACACAGATGAAACCAGGTTCCCAGTTAAAGACCAATCTCCATCACTGCCTGACAACATCCCAGGTGTTGGCTCCAGTCTTAAAGCTTTGAAGCACGGTGGTGAAGTGTTATGGTATGTGATTGCTGCTCAGCTGGACACATTTCAGACTGAGGCAAATCAAATTCATCCAAAATAGTGAACTAGATCAACAGATTCATCTCATTGACCTCATGGCCTTTATTCAAATACAAAAACCTAGTTTACAGAACGTATCTGATTCAGGTCAAAACCCTCCAAAGGATGTGATGCTGATCAGTTATTCTGATTGATTGACAGCAGCCATGTGGGCCTGCGGGCTGTAAATCTTTAGATTTAAAAGGTGTCTCGTGGTATCAGGGTTAGTGTCTGGCCTCTACGCCGTCTGCTGTATTTATCTACTCCACCGGCGGTGCAGCTTCAACATCGCTGTCCCACAAATAGAGTGAGTATAATATTGATGACGGCGATATGTGGCGTTTAATCAGCACTATCGACCCGCTCGGCACCGCTGCCTTGTGCAGCCGTGGAGGTGGAGGAGCGCTTAAAACAACAGGGAATGTTTGACTCCCCCGTCAGAGCTACATTAACGGCAACCCTCCTCCCCCCCGTTGCTCCTCTCCCCACCTCTCCTGTAACTGCATTGTGCTCTCTCTCAATCAATACTTGCAGCAATTGCTCAAATTAAAAGGAAAAAATAGGTTTCCTGAATCGTCACCCCGGTGGCTTCCTGCAGACTCCTGGCGGCTGCTGTGGATGGCAGAGCACTTACAGGAAGTGGGGGGGGGAGGTGTTCGAAGAGTTGATTGATGGGCCGTCGCAGCACGGCGCTCGCCCACTCAGACGCCAACAGACTTCCAACTTCGTCTTTGTGGAAGACAACGTTCATTCACAGCTCTGCTGTCAGTGGAAACCAACGGCACATCCCAATTTACACGAGCACAAAGTGTTTGAACATCGGCAGTTTTTCAAGGCTCACCGTGTCTGTTGTCTTTTCTAACGGTTCAACTTTGCTCCATCTGAAGGTGTTCAGGTGTGTTCCAAACACAGTCGTGCCCATGTTTGTATACTGCTGCTACACATTTACTCTTTCCCTTTCTTTCTAAACTCTGTCAGTTCACCAGTTTTCACTCTACGGAAACCTTTTGAAGTTCAAAGCTTGTGTCAGCGAGGCAGTGCAAGACAGCCCCTCTCGCATTCCAGTCGTATTATGTAATTGGTGCTGTCTACCGTTGAGGGTGAAACCACAGGAATAAGACCTTTATTAGTACAATCGCAGGCAGGTTTGGCTTACCGACAGTAATGTGTTCCAGGCACCACAAACGCACACAAACACACACACGGCGCATCAAACAGACGGTGTCAGATCACCGATGGGTGGGTGTTTGGCTCAGGAATGCAATTACCATGGTGCGGGGAGAGCTACAGACATGGAAAACATATTTGATGCAATAAGGTGAACCGGTTTACTTTGCTGTTGGTCTTCCTCATGATGAATGTGTGGAGGAGCAAAATGCCCAGTCTACAGAGTAAAGTTGCAGCTCAATTAACATGGCTGCAGTGACTCACTTCTCTGGTTACATGAACATGTGTTCCTCTGCTACCTCCATTGGTTGCTTTTTGCAGTTTGTGCCTACTGGTGTCACCATTTTCCTGCAGAGTGCATCTTCCTATTGACATAAAGATTTTTATTGCAGAACATGAATATGAATATAACAAAGGGATGAACCCCATCACAGCATCACTATGGTAAGGTCCCAAAAAGCAAAATTAGCACCACCATGTCTATGGGGTAGAACGAAATGGGAGTGCCTGGATTAAATCTATAAAGACACAGGGACAAAATAAAAACTCCACAAAGAAAGACCAGTTGAACCATGATCCACCTGAACCTTCTAGCTGTGATGGTAGGACACGACATCATCATGGAAGGACCCAGCATCACCAGGATAGGACCAAACATCACCATGGTAGGACCCAACATCACCATGGTAGGACCCAACATCACCAGGATAGGACCGAACATCACCATGGTACGACCCAGCGTCACCATGGCAGGACCCAACATCACCATGGTAGGACCCAACATCACCAGGATAGGACCCAACATCACCATGGTAGGACCCAACATCAGAATGGTAGGACCCAACATCACCAGGATAGGACCCAACATCATCATGGTAGGCCCCAACATCACAATGGTAGGACTCAATATCACCAGGATAGGACCCAACATCACCATGGTAGGAACCAACATCACCAGGATAGGACCCAATATCACCAGGATAAGACCCAACATCATCATGGTAGGACCCAAAATCACCATGGTAGGACCCAACATCACCATGGTAGGACCGAACATCACCATGGTAGGACCCAACATCACCAGGATAGGACCCAATATCACCGTGTTACGACCAAACATCACCAGGATAGGACCCAACATCATCATGGTAGGACCCAACATCACAATGGTAGGACTCAACATCACCAGGATAGGACCCAACATCACCATGGTAGGAACCAACATCACCATGGTAGGACTCAACATCACCAGGATAGGACCCAATATCACCAGGATAGGACCCAGCATCACCATATTAGGACCCAGTATCATCTCAGTATGAACTAACATCACCATGGTGGGACCCAACATCACCACTACAGAGCTAAAGGCTTTATCAAAAAGGAAGGTCTTAACTCTAGCCTTAAATGTAGAGAGGGAGTCTTCCACCTGGACCGAGGTTGGAAGTTGATTCCACAATAGAGGAGCCTGATAGCTGAAGGCTCTTCCACCCTTTCTAGACCTACAGATTATTGGAACAGCAAGTAGACCTGTATTCAGGGAGCGGAGTGCTCTACTAGGAAAGTAAGGAACTATAGAATTTTTCTCATAGATTGGAGCTTTATCATTCAGAGCTTTGGATGGAAGAAGTAATATTTTAAATTCAATTATAGATTTATCAAGGATGACTATATCAAGTTCAGCGTGGGTGTGTTCAACCTAACAGTGCAACAAGCAGTGAATGAATCTAGCTCACAGCTTTTATGAGTTTTTCTGCTCAAATGCAGCCCTCTCACATACTGGCACATCATTAAATGTCCACGTAAACTCTTTTGAACATACATGTGCAAACATAACCATGCCCAAGCATTTGTGCTAGTTCAAGTCGGGATTGATCACCCTTAATATCAGCATCCAAATGTTTTCCAGCTTCTGGGTCAAACTGAATCAAACCCTCAAATGCTCATCTGACAGGAGGGTATGTGGATGATAAAAGCCGAGTGATTACAGTTAGAATGTTCAGATATGTTTAAAAAAAAAAGTCACAAACCTGTGTTCTTTCCACTTTATTTTTCACTTCCTGTATCTTTACATTTTAGTTTTTGATTTACTTGTATAATTTTAAACAATGGTTTGTTAAATCTCAGCTTCTGCAGAGACTTGTGCTTCAGCACTCTGAGGCTTGCATGTGTGCCGTGCATGTGCGCCGTGCACGTCCTCCCTCAACTCGTGAACAATACTCACTCTCAGCCCTGCAGACCAGCATCCGGAGGAGAAAAAAAAAAGCATCACGAGTCAAAGGGCCCATTCCCTAACCTTCATAAATTGCACATAACTTGATTACAATGAGACGATTATACCTTATTAGCAAGGATATTATGGCGTCTTCTTACTGGGCCTCATTATATAGACTCGCATCTGTGACTGAATGTTAGCACTTCCTTTTCTCCCAGTGTTCATGTGTGACCTGTCGGCCATTACTGCAGCTGGAGGAGGGGCGGTAATCAGGATTCATGGAGTCAGCAGCTAAAGTCAGACGGACTCTAAACTGTGCTTTTATTACCACATTTTTAACTATTTACCAGGAATGGATGAGTTTCCTGCATATTTATGTGCTTCGTCTCATTTATTCCCTCAGTTTTAACCCTCATGTCTTCACGTTTTAGAGAAATATGTATTATATTGTTCCTTCTACACCTGAAAAGGTTCATTGTGATGCCTTCTGGATTGTCTCTGCTGCAGCAGGATGTGCCAGCTCAGCAAACCTCTCCCAGATAAATAAAGGTTTAAAAAAGACGTCTGGATAAAAGACAGCCGCGATTACAGGGGCGGGTTGCTGTTTAACTGCTGCACTGCCAGCATCAACATTTTCCTCCACGTCAGCCTCTAAAATGAGAGCA
The DNA here is from genome assembly GCA_037176975.1 of Arrhamphus sclerolepis. Taxonomy (NCBI): domain Eukaryota; kingdom Metazoa; phylum Chordata; class Actinopteri; order Beloniformes; family Hemiramphidae; genus Arrhamphus; species Arrhamphus sclerolepis. The sequence goes on along the minus strand of JBAMYA010000012.1, from coordinate 969,653 downwards.
ACTGCCATATAATCGCTTTTTAATGGATGCTAATGCAGGAACACCTGTCACAGCCGCGGCAGCATTTCCCCAATATAATCCTAAGAAGATTACGCATGTTGGGAGCAGGTATTCCTGGAGTAATTACTGTGCTCTGCTTTAGAGCTGAATGTATCTTAGTTATGCGTTTGCATCCACTCTACCTGTGGTTAAACTCAGACTTGGTTCCATTAAAACGCTGATCACATTTAAAGCTAATTTCTGGTCGTGTCCTGGTCTGCTGTAGTGCCCATGCTTTATTATTGCTTACATTTTTAGATTTAGTCACGTAAACCTGCGCAAGAATCCGCAAAATCAATCACTTCACAAAAAAGGCCATAATTTAGAAATAAAAATAATTTGTTGGCAGTTTCTCCACCCACGACGGCGTGTTGAAGCCATTAGAGGAAATAAAAAATACCAGGTGGAGCGGAGGTGGAAAGTCAGTCTTGTAATAAGAAATAATCTGAAAAATGGTTTGTCTTTTATTTTTCACCAAAAGGAAGTAAATCTCACAAAGATGAAGGGCTGAAATATGATGAAAGAAACTGCAGCTGAATTTATTCTCCTCTGAAGGCTGGACTCGTGATACGATGAGAGCCCAGTCCTTCTGGGGGGCAGAGCTGAGCTGCTGCTCCTCCATGGAGGAGGAGAGGAGGAGGTCCATGTGGTCTGGACGTCTCCGTCGGGGGTGGGGGGTGGGGGGGTCCAACCAGGTGGAGGTCCCAGACCAGACCGAGGACACTATGGAGAGATAATGTGTCTTTAAATCGGTCTGACGGAACTTTAATGCTCAAGACTTTGAACGCTGTGGTTTTTTCATGCTTCTGTGGAACCTGGACCCCCCCGTCAGACCTGAACTTCCCTGCCTCAGCTCCACCACCTTCACCTCCTGGTTCCTCGCCTCCTGTTGGAAAACAGCCGGAGCCGCAAATGAGGGAGGCTTAACCTGACAAGCCACCGGGAGGCGGGGGGGGTTATTGGTAGTTTTGATGCGGGGGTTCTGCTATTTTAGACCTTCTAAGGAGCTCATTAAGCGGAGATGTGACGCCTCGGCGTAGGTGATGCTACCGGCTTCCACACCTTTGCTTGCCACGCCGCCACTGAGTCAATTTTATTCACTGTTAAAGGAAGAGGAGGGGGGAGTTGGGTGGAGTGGGGTGGGTGGGGCACACTTAGCCAACAACCCCCCCCACCTCCCTGAAGACTCACCTCCACTTTCAATTGTCAGAGTTGTTAGTGAGGCTGTCTGACATGGAGGCCGTCAACTTATCAGCTGGATTGCACTTTTATGACGTGTGGTATGATAATATTTTTACTCTTCTTTCTTTAATTCCCATCAGCCCCGAGGCCCCCCCCCCTCCAACCCCAGAACTGGAGGTTTTATGATTTACTCCCACCTTGCAGCTCCTTCCTTATTCCCAGCAGCTCAGGAATCACGCACCAAGGAGACGTTGACGGATGTCTTCCTCCGTCCACCCAGAGCTGTTGTCGCTGACGAGGAGCTTCTGACACGCTCTCGTCTCTTGACACGAGCCTCCTGCCGCCATCGCCAGCGCGGGCCGCCACCAGGGAGGATGCTGGGATACGCAGCAGTGATTCACCTATTACAGGCAGCTTTGGAAACATCTCAAACACACATTCATCCCTCCTGGATGAGTGGCGAGGGCAGGCCTCAGATGTACGAGACGGGAGGAGGGAAATGGAAAAAAGAGGAAGCAGGTGTGTGTTATTCTCCAGACAGCTCACAAACACACACTCCACATCTAAATCGAGCTTCCTCCGCGGCACAATGGAGAGATTACTGTCTGAGTCAGGTAGACAAGCAGACGTGAGCTGTCAAAGCCCTCCTAATCACGTCTGAAGCTCACGCAGGTACGCTACCTCCTGCCTTTCAGCCCGCATGTTTCCCGACATTAATTCCCTCTGAGCCTTTAGCAGCCAGTGTAATCTAATTAATGACTTTTTATGTTTATTTTATTGAGATTTCTGCACACTCAAACCTCACGGAAGATGTTTCCGTGGTTTTATGACACAAAAAGAGCTGGTCTGGCTTTTTTCACAAAGTTGGAAGAAGAAACATCATCACCTGCCAATCATCTGCCTCCATCTAGCCCAGGGTGGGGCTAGATGGAGGCAGGTGATTGGCTGTGAGGAATGTCATATTTACGATGTTAAAAATCTTCTCACAGCCTAATTTTTTCATCTTTCTGTTCTTTGAGTTTCAACTTTTCATTATTTTCTGTAACCAAAGTTTTAATCAGCACCAAGACAGTCAGATGATAGTCTCTGTCAACAGAAACCTGCAGTATTGATCAGTGCTGTTGGTGCAGGTATTGCAGGTTTCTAAACCTTCCCGATGTTCCACCTGAAGCTCCAGAGAAGGAGTGATGCCTGAGGACGGCTGATGACGACAGGTGAGCTCCTTCACACGTTCATGGGACGCTACATCAGCTGCTTGTGCAGACGTCCTGTCTCAGGAAGCCTCCTCACTCTGCCCTGATTTCTTATCTACAGTCTCCAATCATAAAGTAGAATCTGTGGCTACCTGGGCCGATCAGATCGATTGATTAGATGAAACAGAAGTGCAGAAGCTGAGCATGTAGTAATTCAAGACGCAATAGCTGTCTTCCATATGACATCATCAGCTTTGACATGTTCTCCTTCACAGTGTTGCTTCACTTTATTGGTTTTTGCTCTTTCGCTCATGGACAGCTCTCTTAAAGTTCACACAGCTTTTTAAGCAGGCCAACGCCTGAACTTTGCTTGATTTTATTTCTTTTTTTTCCTTCTCAGTTATCATGTTTCAGATCTTCTTTTGTGTCTGGGATCAATGCCACAGTTTCAGCTCACCTTCAGCCAGTTTTTGGCCATTAGATTACCCTGGTATTCATAATCTACCCGCTGCACCTATCATCACACCTCCACCACCGTGCTTCACACTGTTTATGGCCCTTTTTATGGGTTTTATGTCGCCTGTTTTGCTCTCAGTTCTGGTTTTAGTTCACACAGAACTGGGTAAAGATGTGTGCAATTCCTCTGACGTGTAAAACTAGAGTGCACGTATCAAACTCATGGCCTGTGGGCCACATCAGGCCCACCACTTCATCTGATCTGGTCCATGAGAGCATTTAAAGACGATCCTAAACTTCTAAGTGAACATTTTTGAGGAACCGTTTAATTAAGATTTTAAAACTAAAAGTTGGTCATTTTTATCAAAACTGTAAAATTTACTTAAACTACTGTAATTTTGTGTCAACATGGTGCAAAAAGTTGACACATTTTGTGACATTTGTAATTTTACAATAAAAAGCTCTGGATGTTAAAAACAAATCAAGAATCAATAAACTTTATGACAAAATCTGATTATAATATGAAAAACGTTTGTCGAAATTTACAATTAAACAAGAAAAATTTGTGATTTCCATGCAAAAATCTCTATTTTTTGATAATAGTCACAAATTTGGTGAAATTTGAGGATTTTTTTTTTAAACAAGAAGTCTAGGAACAGTCCACCTGTCAACATATCTGGTTGCTCTAACCCTAACCCTAACCCTTTATTGGTAACCATGGTGATGATGTGGCCCTTTAACAGTAACTGTGGTGATGATGTGACGCTTCAATGGTAACCATGGTGATGATGTGGCCCTTTAATGGTAACCATGGTGATGATGTGGCCCTTTAACGGTAACTGTGGTGATGATGTGACGCTTCAATGGTAACCATGGTGATGATGTGGCCCTTTAATGGTAACCATCGTGATGCTGTGGCCCTTTAACGGTAACCGTGGTGATGATTTGGCGCTTTAATGGCCCAGGATGAGATGGTGTTTGAGACCCCTGAACTAGACAGATTAAATCATCTTCTGCAACACATAAGTGTAACACCAAAATTGTTACTATTTTAAAAGTGAAATGAATGAATTTTTCTGGTTAAAATCCGTTTTTGTGGTCATTTTTCTCTGTTTGCCGTTTTGCCTCACAGACGTGAGTTTCAGATGAAAACTCGTTGCGTTCCCAATGAACTAAATCTTTGAGAATCACTAAATGGAAGCAGGTCTGAGTGTCTCCAGCGGGCCGTCGCTGAAGTGTTCAAACGGTCTTTTGTTTTGTGCGGCTGAATGTAGGAAACTGATCCGGGGTTCCCTCTTTTATGAAGTGAAAATAAAACCTCTGCTTGTTCTTGTTCCTGGCATCTTCAGGAAAGACTTCTCCATCTCTAAAGCTCTGTGATTGACATACTTTCCTCTTTTCTCATCTTCTGTGACAGGAACTGTCACAATGGGCTGAATTGGGACACTGCTGCGGAGAAAAATAGATTTTCAGTTCACACAAATGCCATTATCCACGGCAGGTTTCTCTTCCTTGGCTCATCCTGCGCGCCCAGACTCCCTCCCTCTGCAGCTTCCACAGAACTAACATTTCTGTCGCCTCTCTGTACAAAATAGATCAGAAAAACACACAATTATCTCTAAAAACTGGAACAGATTTTTATTAAATTAACCTTATTAGTGCATTACGGTAAGCAAATGCCAAAAAAAGGAGTTCCTCATTTGCATTAAGATAGATTTTTCAGGTTGGCTGCACAATTTAATTAAAGAAAAGATTAAGAATCATTAAGCGAGCTGCTCTACCTTGCAGTAGCAGCAGGCTTACATGTGACTCAGGTTAACGGAAACCCAGATGGCAGCTCTCGAACTGTTGAATCTCTGTAACCGAATCAGAATGATCCCATTAGTTTTGGGGCTGGAAAGTGAGGGAATTCTGGGAATCTGCAACACTTAGAGGGTCTGATCCGAGACCCCGCTGGACGTGATGTTGTGTGGCTGGGGGGGGTTAGGGGTTACACAGGTGGGCAGGTTCATTTCACCAGAAACTCATTTGTGACGCTTTGCAGCCGTTTTTGGAAGTGATACCTGAAGTTCATGAGGCTCGCTGTGACGCTGCGAGGAAATGTGGCGTTTAATGACGCGCGGCCTGCTGGGATTGAGAGTGTGCTTCAATTATCAGCCGCAAACACAGAAAACACCTTCCTGAGAAAACATCAGCAGCGACAGATGGCACGTAAATCATTCAAACCTTTTAGTAATAATCTGCAAAACTCATGACATCACAGAAGGAAACCTGGGACCTGGACTACGAAGCGGGTTTAACCGGCTTATCGGGGTAACTTCCAGAGTAACTTCATCATGTGAGGAGTAACTTCCTGACTAACCAGTACTACCAAAGGTGGACAGGTTTAGATCCAGGTCTGCTGCCATGGTAATTTACTCCACATCTCAAACCTGGTCCGA
>JBAMYA010000012.1:921967-934841 GCA_037176975.1 Arrhamphus sclerolepis | reverse complement strand
AGTCCATCACCAGTCCATCATCAGTCCATCACCTGTCCATCACCAGTCCATCACCTGTCCATCACCAGTCCTTCACCAGTCCATCATCAGTCCATCACCAGTCCCTCACCAGTCCATCACCAGTCCATCATCAGTCCATCACCTGTCCATCACCAGTCCATCACCTGTCCATCACCAGTCCTTCACCTGTTCATTGGTTGAACCAGGTTGAGATCAGGTTTTAGATCTGAACATCTGGATTGTCTGTAGATGATCTCCTCTGAGCTCAGAACCTGCGTCGCGTCTCTTTAATGACCCTGGAGGTCTCAGTCTGACAGCAGTCATGCTTCCTGTTGCTTCTTCTCTTTTTCCACGTCTCCGTCCTGAAACCTCCTGTGGCTGGTGGACTCTGAGGGGAACGTCTGAGAAGAAAGAGCTGAGTATCCGTTAGAAGTGGAGAGGAGTCGGGCCCAAGGCAGCTCATCAACGTATCGCTGGTGTCATGCCGAAGATGTTCCTGCTCCGTCTTTGAAGGCCGTCCTGGGAGACCCGTGAAATATTTAATGTGATCCAGTTACCTGCTGTCTGAGTAGGTGCGTCACCCGCTCAGCGCCACGAACCTTCGTCTTTCAGGCTCACGGCGGATGTGACTTTTCATCGCCGTTAATCAAAATGAATAAACATGCATAATTGCAGAGAGCAGGGAGAAGTTAGGGAGATTCAGACGGAATTTTCAATGTCCTATGAAGTATTAAAACCAAGCATGGCCTGGTTTTTTTTTTCATTTTTTCCACCTAACCACCGTACTTCCCCACCTTTAGCCTTCTAGACGTGTATATCTCTGCTTTTCATCACGTTGCGCTTTTCCTCAAACAGGCGAACCATTAGGACAAAATATTTACTTTTTCAGCCGTATTCCCGTACTTCTCCTAACTTTGATATTCCCTTTGATTTCCATCACCCCCCTCCACCCTCCTTTTAGACGTGTAGAAGTTTAAGAAATCTGTGGGTTTGATGTGATTTTTCCCGCCTTTGTACATCATAGGCAAACATAAAAAGTGCGTTAACAGACAGGCAACAAGCTCAGGCAACAGTGGGGAGTGAAGATTGACATGTTTTTTTATTTTGACAGTGCTCACCCTCCCTGAACCTTCGTGCTTTATGATCATAAATAGTGCATGCTGCTTATTAGGAGGCTGCCGCCACGTTCCCAGCTAGTCGGTTTGTTCGCCGGTGTTAGCAGACAATTTGCCAGTACACATGTGAGACATTATTAGTGTTTCCCTTTCATCCTGCGGCTCACTCTCCTCTTCCCTGCCTCCGTTTCCAGGCCTGCGCTACCCATGCAAAGCACTCTGGGATAGGTCGCTGCTCGTCACGCGGCTAAATTTGATGAGAAAGCGCATAATTTTTCCCCTTCTTAGATTAAATCTAACTAATGTGATTATGTGACGGAGACGCAGGAGTGTATGCGTGCACACAAGAGTGGGTATGACGACAGGATTTCAGGATGTTTCATGAGAGGAGAGAGAAGAAACACGCTTTTAATGCTGCATGGAGCAACATCTGGCTCCAATTACCCGCTGTGAGGTAGGTGCTCTATTATAAAAAGGAAACTCAAAGGATTTCCTCCCTTAAAATACACGTTATCCCTTAATTCTTGCCTAAATTACCACTTAAGCATGGCCTGTAATTCCTAAATCCCGGTAGTCCAGGTCGGAGAACTAAACTCTGCTTCACCTTGACCGGCGAGGTAGCCGTCCTTGGAGAGCCGAGGCATAAGAGTCGCCAGAGCGCCTCGGAGAGATTAGTGGCGTGGTCGCACCTCTCCTCCCCTCAGATAGCGCCCCGCTGGTGTGGCGAGAGAGGTGAGGAGGGACATAATGGCCGATGGACCCCCTCTAAAAGGATGTTTTGCGAGAGGTGGGAGAGGAGGTGGGGATGGTGCGAGGGCCCCGGGGTCCCGGGGGATAGATTTGCAAGTGGAGATAGGCCAGTTCACCTCTCCCTGACACTGATGCCGGGGGCCCGGGGCGAGCAGTCAGCCTGTGGTCAAGGCAAGTACGACCCCAACCTTCACCCCCCTCAGCCTCCAAACACATACTGTCTCTGAGAAGCACACATGGAAGGAAAGTACAGGTCTAGACAGAGAGGTAATTCGATGCTGGGTCGTCTCCCGAGGCTCGCTGCTGCTGGTGTCACTGGGTCACAGCTGAAATCTGCCACAGAAGCTTTCAGAGTCGATTAACGGCGAACGGCGGCCGGCTTGGCACGGCACGGTCGGAGGCGGGAGACCCAGCCGAAGTGGAGCATTAAAAGCTCCTGCAGCAGGCAGCACGGCCACGTCCTGCTCAGAAGCTTTCAGGACTTCATGTCAGCGTTTGTTCACTTTCACAAGCACACAGTCGCCTCAGAAAGGATCTACCCCCTCCACATATAATGAGAAAATATAATTACCTTCTTTTATTTTGCCATTAATTATTTTATTTTATTTTCCCATTAATTGTTTTATTTTATTTTGCCATTAATTATTTGACCAAAAAAATGAAGCAAAAGGAAAAAAAAAACCCTCTTTTACAATTTCTTTTGGATTTTAGAGGCGAATCTGCTTCCAGATGTAGATGATTTCATCATCAGCAGGTGTTCAGACCTCTGAAAAAAACAGATATTTTCATCAGTTGGCTGCAATAGAGTATTTAAGTTTGTGTTAACACAATGCCAAGCTGGAAAGACATCAGCAGAGAAGCAGTTTTTGCTGCAACTCCATGTTTTTCTTCTTTTTTTTTTAAGATTTAGTCGCTCTAGTCGCCTTTATTGATGGTTTCAGAAACCTGCAGCATCAAAAACCAGGATTAAAAGAAGAGGAGCTGACTTTTTCCTGAATGAAACCTGAAGTGTGATGCACCACAGCAGAAAAGTGCTCCTCTGACAGCAGTAAAACCCAAATGGTCTCACCTGGTCTTGTTGTCTGTTGAGGTCTGAACTAAAAGACCCAGATTTGAGGTTTGGTTTCATTTTTGAGATGATTTGTTAATGCCGTCCAACACTCCTCCACCAGGAAGGTTGAGTCCTTCAGAGACGGTGGTGAGAACATCAGGGCTTCTGGCCTGGTGGACATCAGAGGAACACGTGGCGGTCCAGACAAGTCCGATCTGAGCTGGACTAGGAGTCAGAACCAGGATTATCTGCCCATCCAGCATGCACAGTGAATTTAAACATTTACAGATGTCTTCAGATGGAGACGTTGTCTCTGAAGGTTTCTTCAGAAGAGCTTTAGAAGATGTGGTTTTCACCTGGTTTAGCAGGAAGAATTTATTTTCCTTCAACAACTGTATTCGTCGGAGGTTTTTCCGCTCTGACCTGCGGTCCTGGGTCAGCAGGTACTGGCGCTCCGAGCATTGTTTATCTGTGGAAACCGTCAGCCTGGACCGCTAGTCCAGAGACCACAACGCCGCGGCGTCTCCAGAAACCCGCCGTACCCCGTTATTAAGTGGTAATTAATTTCATCAGGAGCGGAGCAGAAAGCGAGCGGACCCGTGGAGCCTCGGTTCCTGCGTCTGGCTGCGTAGACGACGGCTCCTGTGTAGACCTGTTTAAACTCTTTTTATGGAGCGGAAAACTTCAGCAAGGGTTCCAAAGATGCTCCTCTTAGCTTCTCCTCTTCTTCTGAACATCAGTACTAAAACTCTCTCGACAGATTTAGTCAAGTCGCCCAAAGCATTTGGATGTAATTTAGGTCTTTGAGTCCACCATGGTGGTCCAGGGAGATGTTTCCTGCCAGTGTTGGCAGGACTCCTGATTTGACAGATTAGAAGGAGTTTAGGGTCTACCTCAGGTCCAACACAGACGTCCAGCTCTGATGTCCTGCACGTTGACGGCAGACCTGCTGCGCGCCAGAGCAGAAACAGAACACGCTTGTGGAGGATGAGTGCAGAAGGATCTGCTGCATCCCAGAGTGGAGGAGCTCTGGAGCTCCAGCTCGGCCCGAACGGGAGTTTGTTGACTGGATCAGGCTCATCTTTGAAATTACTTCTAAATCTCACTTTTACAGACTCGCTTTTATGTGTTGATGTTTTATTAATTTTTCCTGACGCCAGTCTTTCATGTGATGCTTTTATGTTGCTTTTGCTTTCATGTTTGTTGCTTTGCTTATGTTACTCTTTAATAAAGTCTCACTTTTGCTCTTTTTTCTGCTTGTTTGCTGAGATTCTGCTCGTCTGTTTTATTTTAAATCACAGATCATCCTCTCAATTAATTTTTTTTTTTTTAACATCAACTGTCCACAAAAAAAAAAAAAAAAAAAAGACTCATTCTGGATGCATGTGAGCTGGTCCAACAAGGTTTTATGAAGCAAGAAAGTCTCCAAACCCCAAAACCCAGAACCTGAGCCCCCAACCAGCAAAACAGGTTCTGGATTTTGGTTTTCAGATTCCGGGTTAGGCGTCGAAGGTTCTGGGCTTTGCCTCCACCGCCATGCTGGACAGTGAGGGTGTAGTTTTCTCGTGGTTTGAGGTCAAAGGTCACGCGTCTGCGTTCTTTTCTTTGTCCAAACACGTCTTCAGTAAAAATTACAGCAGTTCTGCTCAAGTGAAAGTTGAAGCTCCAGTCAGTTAGTTTGATTTGAAGAACTCCAAGTCCAAAGACGTTCTGTTCTGACTCAACTGTGTAACATCTAGATGTGGCCCATTAAACACGAACATCTCCAGCTTCAGGTGGAGCACCTTCTGCTTCAGTCGCATCATAGACCAGATGGATCAGCACGTTTTGTTCCTGTAAAGCAGGAGAAACGGAGCTGAGATGCTGGGGGGGGGGGGGGGGTTGTCTCGGGGCTCTTTGGAGGTAATTTCACACTAACACAGCAAAGGAAACAGACTATTTCTGAACGCAGTCATCAATCAAACGCTGAGCAGAACGTCCAGTTGGTGGCTCCAGCAGGCTTAGAATAGCCTTTTGTTCAAACACCTTTAATAATTAAACACCTACTCAGGCCCTCAGGCTGCACAAGATTGAAGACTTCGGAGAGAGGAAAGTCTCCGTCCTCCTCCTCTGCTGCTGGAACCTGGAGAGTTCAGCGGAGATGAGGTGCAACGTATCCCCTAATGCTTTTTCCTTCCGCTCAACAGACCCGGACTGCTTTAAAGAGAAATTACACGAACAAGCATCGTCTCCTCAGCGGCTCGTCTGTGGCAGCTGAAGAGACGGCTGATGTCACGTCGCCCAGCAGATGTTGGTCTGGACAGTTGTTGTCTGATGTCCCTTGTCTTCTTTTGTTGTCCAGCATTCAGCCGGTTCAAGGCCGGTTGTTGTGATGAACTGTGACTTTTAGCAGCAATACCTGTATCCTTTAAGACGGGGCTGTCAAAGCTGAGGCCCGCGGGCCAAATCTGGGCCGTCACTTCATCTCATCTGGTCTGTGAGCGTTGAAAGACATGAATTCAGTACGACTGCAGTTTGATTCAGTCTGACAACAGAAAGTGGAATAACTGAGGTGGAGAGCAGCTGATTTAAGGTGGAACAGCTGAGGTGGAGAGCAGCTGATTTAAGGTGGAACAGCTGAGGTGGAGAGCAGCTGATTTAAGGTGGAATAACTGAGGTGGAGAGCAGCTGATTTAAGGTGGAACAGATGAGGTGGAGAGCAGCTGATTTAAGGTGGAATAACTGAGGTGGAGAGCAGCTAGTTGATGCCAGAACTTCAAGATTTAGGAAACATTGAAGAAGAGTTTATTCCTAAAAGGTGTTAATTATTATCTAAACTCAATGTTTATCTCAATGTTCTGACTGTTTTAATTAATTCAAATTTCATCTCAAAATGTTGCAAACATTTTATAATTTGGAATCAAAAAATGTAAATTTTATATTAAAAGGTTGATGATTCAATATTCAGCTATGTTTCCTTTTTTCTAACAAATTCCATTTTGTCATAAATGTTTATTTTTTGGTAAAGTTACAAACTTGTACAGAGGCTCTTTATTGTAAAATCATTACTTTCTGATGTAAAACTGCAAATATCTTTTTTTTTTTTTTACACAAATCAACATTTTGTTATGATATATCAACTTAAATTTGGTAAAATTACTATTATTGAAAATATTTGTTCTGAAATAGTTTATTTTTGTGTTAAAAATGGGAATATTTTGTCTTCAAAGAAGCAAAGTTTTTGCAAAATTGAAACTTTTTAAAAATGTAACAATTGCAGAACTTTCTTTTCTGTAAAAAATCAAAATTTTTGCAATTACTTCCATTTCACAAAATCATCACATCATCACCATGGTTACTGTTATAGGGCCGGTTAGTCTTCATCATGACTCGCTACTTTCTGAGGAAAAAAACCCCAAACTGACAGAATTCCTCATCAAAGCTTCTTTATTAAAATTCCCAGTTTTATGAACACAATTCTTTCAGTATTTTGTTTCATAAATTCAACTAACTTTCTTGTAACATGGCAAATTTCAGAATCATATTTTTTGATTAAAAAAAAACAACTTTTGTCCTAAAATCTTAAATTTGACCAAAATCACAACCTTTGTCATAAAATTGAAACTTTATACTCAAATATTAAATTTCAGAAAAAAAGGAGACTTAAAAAAAAAAAAAAGTTTTAAAAAGTTTTTTTTTTATTGTATTGTCCAAAATTGAATCATTTTATTTTAAAATTACTTTTATTTCTTGGAAAATATCAGGTTTTTGAAGCATTTGTTTTAAAATTGCAAATCGTTCTGTAGTTTTAATTTGGCCTAAAATCACAAATTTGTATTTAAAAAAAAAGAAAGTTAAATTGACAAAGTCACAGGTTTTATTAAAAAAAAAAAAAAAAAAAGAGCAGCTTTTTGTTGTAAAATCTTTTGCAAACGTTTGCTAAATCATGACTCTGAAATGTTCTAGTTAGAAGTTTATAATCATCTTTAAACGCTCTCCTCTAAAGATGAAGAGGAGGGCCGGATGTGGCCCACGAGCCTCGGGTTTGACCCCCCCCCAAACGTTCCACTCAGTTTGGAGATGGATTCGGGTGTTTCCATGTCGATGAAGCCGGGAATCGTACCTGAAAGCGCTGTTCACCGTTTAAACGATGGTTCATGTTTGATTCTTTCTTTTCTGTCATGGCCTCGTATATGCAGAACACGTGTCGTTTCTATGTATGTAATATACTTACGTCCAGGACGTGCAGGCTCTGGCCTGCTCTGAGTCAGTCTGAGCCTTTTGTAAGAGTGTCGTTTTCCTTCCTGCCACATTAAACACTCACCCCGGCCTGTTCTGGCTCCCATGAGACCAAATAATGAGTAATGCAACAAAAAAAAAAAAGATTTGCTGAGAACAGGCACCTGAGAGAGAGCAGCTGTCTCGTAAAGGTCACTCTCCCACTGTTTCTTGCTCTTTCTCTCCATTTCCGGCCTCCATTTCCCACCCCCACCCCTCTTGACTCCAAAGTCACGTATTTAGAGGTTTTTGTTTTTTTTTTACTTTTCTTTCTCACACTGACTGCTCTCCCTCCCTCCTCGCTGCACCTAGAGGATTCTTGGCAGAGCCCGGCCACCTTGTAATCTGCTGCTGGGAGAAAAATGCCGTGGGTGGACGAATGTGCTGCTCTGGTTTGTAAAAGTTCCCTGAGAGTGGATGTAGAAGGGTCTCTCGAGGTGTTTGTTTTCCCTGAATGTAGTGTAGCTATCATCGTTACGCACATGTGGACCCCCCCCCCACACACACACACACACACACACACACACACACACACACAAGCACTTCTAAACATTGACAAACAGTCTCAAAAAAAGGCATAAAACAAACACAAATCCAGTTGGTTCCATTCGGGGAGAAATTTCTCATAACCCGCTTTGACAAAAAGAGGCCGCTGCAATTCTGCAGACAAACAAACAATGTTTGGAGTGATCACTTTCAATAAATGCCCTGCTCACATATTTGAGCTCTAATATTTATCGCAGCCAGACGGGCTAAACAAATACGGAGCCTGAGCGTCCTTTCTATCAACATACATGCAAAAACCAACAGTAAACACAGACGGCGGCGTGCGTGGAGGCGGCCCTGCAGGCCGAGGTGTCGTTCAGGACTGTCACACACTCGGCAGCTGAAACTCCCTCTCACCTTGGCGCCGTCCCTCCTGGCGCTGCGGGAGGACGTGTATGGGCGTCGACGGTTTCCTGTGGGCGGATCGTGTGGGCGTGGCTGGCTGTGAGCTCTGCTCGACTGTCAAGGTGAAGCTGACGGAGGAGGAAGTGGACGGAAGAGAAGAGGACGAGCTTGTTTCAGCAGCTTCCACATGAACGAGCTGAAGTTAACACGTACGCTGATGACGCCTCGCTTACCTGCTGGTCACATGACTCCTTCATGAAAGGAGGAAGAAAAGGGACCTTAAGAGAGAACACTAAACCAGCTGGACCAGATTATGTCCCAGAGCTGCACATTTGTTTGGGTTTTTGGACAGTTTTAGACATCGTGGATGAAAAATTGACCAACGCATTTGTCTCATTAGTGGGTTTTCCTGGTTGCCATGGTGATCTTGGACATGTCGGTGGTTTTCACAGTTTTATATTTTGTGATCTTGAGTCAGAAACAAAGTGGGAATCCCTGAAGGTCAACCAGGACACCCAGAACAGCAGTTCTGATGGAAACAGGAGGTCCAGATGTTCAAATGGTTCCAAACAGACAGATGGAACTGAAGAGCCTCCATGAAGGACTGTAATCCTCCTCCTCCTCCTCATTATCATCATCATCTTCATGATCTTGTACATGCAGGAGGGAGGGGATGGGGGGCTGTGATGGTATGGACACCACCAGAAAGGACTCAGGTCCATCACAGTCAGAGTTGGACTCTGAGTCACAGTTTTAACTGTTTGGAAGAGAAGATGATGAAATTTAATAAATCAGCTGAGGTGAGAGGTTTATGACCGTTACACAAGGTGACCAGACCCGACTGGTGGTTCTGGTTCTGACCTGGCAGAGACTCACCGAGAGGCGTGGTAGAAGGTTCTCACTACCTGAGAGCACATTCATCAGGTAGGAAAGTTAAAAACAGCTCATCCAACCCAGAAAATGTGCTTTCATCAGAAAACTTCATGAACACCAAACTGCAGAAACATTTCTAGTCCTAAAGATTTTATGGAGCCTCCTAGAAAGCTTTCTAACACCAGACTTTATGTCTCATTTATGTCACTCCCTAAAAACCAAGAAGCTTCTCAGTGTCTACAAGTTAGTTTCATTGGTTGTAACTCCGCCCACGTCGCATTCATCTCTGATTGGTTACACATCTGTTCAAGGACCTCCAGGAGCAGTTTCTTCTCCATCTGTTGGTGCTGAGACAGTGAAAACCAAAGTCCAATCGAGACAGACCAGGAGAGAATTCATCTCAGTGTCTTCATAGATCAGAGGTGTCAGACTCTGTTTCACCCTGGACCACATCATCACCACGGTTACCGTTAAGGGATTGTTTTTTTGTTTTGCTTAGTTATTTCACAAAAATTACAAGTTTTGTTAAAAATTATCTTCTTTTAGAGGTAAAATATTCAATCAACCAGCTGCTCTCCTCCTCAGTGATTCCACCTTAAAGCAGCTGCTCTCCCCCTCAGTTATTCCACCTTAAAGCAGCTGATGTCCTGATGTGACCCGTGGACTTGAGTTTGGCACCGCTGGTTTAGAGCCTTTTTCTATCGTAGCCATGATTCAACGTACTACTACTACAACGTACATTCAATCGTACAGTGTAACTTAAATTAATTAATGTTGGGTAACGTGACCAGATTGATCCTGTAAAACTAATAATCGTACAGCTCGAACCCGACTTTACAGACTGTGGGACTGACTGATGGTTGTCCTGGAATAGTCCAGGAGCAGAGGTGGGTTGACTTTGGATGGGTGATGCCATGTGGGGCTTGTCCAGTTCTTTTCATACAGTCTATGCTCTGGTTGATCAGGAACATTCTTCTGTTTCCTTCACTTTGATTACTGTCTGATCAATCAATCAAAGTCCACTGTCTCCACTGCTCATGGTCTGAATAACTGGCACTAAAATCATACCTTCTCTTATGGACACTTTTCTACTCAAACATTGCATTTTTGTGCAGATGTAGCTATAAACCTGTGAACTAAAAACAATAACTGTAGCATACAATTAAAAAACAAAAAAAAAGAAGGAAAAAAACGTGCATAATTGGTCGGTTTCTCCTCAAAAGTCTCCATTGTCTTGGTCAAGTCTTTTCTACCCACAAACCCTCTCTCTAAACCAATTGTCAGTAATAAGAGTTGAGCAGATCCAACCATGAATATGCATATTAATCTCACACTGCAGCACATTCCTGTAAGGGTCCACCAAAAAAAAGTTTTCATCCAATTATACTTCTAAATCAGTAATAATTACAACCCTATACATCATCTGCATTTTTCAATTAATATTCAAATCTTGTATAGGGTTTTGCATGCAAATGTATAATATATTCAGGATTAGGTATATTACGGTTAAATCTATCTCCATCCAGCCTCTACCTTGCTTCTCCTTTAATAAGCTGTGTTCCCTGGTAATGTTCCTGAACTTATTATAATGCAATATGCTCAGGCATAAGAATCACACGTCCTTAATATTATTTCTCGCAATTAACATGGAGCCGAAAATGCGGCGGGGCCCTTGCTCGGTTAATTTGCACAGGCACTCACATATAATGCAAAGCAGGGGGGAATAAACAGGTCTCTGTCTGGCTTCTGCTCACAACGCTCGAGTCAGTCAAGTGTTGCAAATCTAATTTAAATATACAAATGTTTTGTTTTGTCCATTTCCTTCGACTCGACTTCAGCGACGCTGCTCAGTATGTCCGCCCATCGCTCAGAGGGGACGGTGAGAACAGCGCTTTAAGACATTTGTCAATATTCTCTGCGTTTGCGATCTGTCTAATTTATATGTTCTATAGTCCCAAACGCTCGGGGGACTTCAATTAGAGAAGTACCTGTATCCGTCCTCCGGTCTACGGCTCCCAGGAGCCCTTGTGCTTTCACTTTGAATCATGGATAGACAGTTAATATTCCAGCGGAAGGGAGGATCTATAAAGTCACAACCATAAAGCAGAGAGAAGCCTTTGTAACATCCAAATAATAGCAGTAAATAAAGAGCTTACACCTGTACGGCGGAGGCCAGGTCTGCGGCTGACTGGCCCACAGGCGGCAGTAAACGCTGCCGGCAAACAACGGCGAGCGGCGTTAATGGATAGGTTTATTTTAAAGCATGCCATCTGCCATCAGTCACACGGAAATATTGGGGGGGGCAGCGCAGAAACAAGGTGGCTTAAAGCCCCTCTTCCTTCCCGTCCTCTTCCTCCTCCAGCAGGAGTCTGATGAAGATGTCTGGAGGCCGAGGTTGTGCTGCCGGCGTCCCTGAGAGAATAAAGCATCAAACCCACTCAGCAGCACTGCTAACAATAATAAAAATGCCTCGGCTTAAAGGTGACATTCCCAATTTACGATTATTTGTGTCTATAAAGTGTATTCCTGGGCTCCCCCCTCCCTCACAAGAACAATGCATTAAGGAGGTGGGCGTCGAGGGTAAATGGAAATTCTATCCATTTTATTAAACCGACAGCCTCCACTATACCTGAGACTTTCAATTTTGCCGGCGTGACCTCCAAGGAGACATTTCTGTCTCTCCTCTGTCTACCTTCGCCTTCATTCAATTCCCTGTTTGCCGCCACCGGCCCTCGGAGCACCCGGGGGCCCCGCGGAGCCGTTATGGATGAGCTCCGAGGCAATTCAGAAATAGAGGAGAGGAGCGTAGATCTCTGCTCCCTAAAAGATTTACTCCAGGCTCTAAGACGGATGAAATCAGCCTTTGTATCTCTTTTAGTGATTGTTTTTCCTCCTCTTCTTTCTGCCTTTTTCCCCCTTTTTTTGTGCAAAAGGAGGACGTTCAATGAGATGGGAAATGTGATGGATTAGGAGGTGGAGATAGGAGCAAAACTAACACGGAGGGCTGGAGATGTGTTAACCTGAGTGATGATGCTGCAGACACCGCTTTGGTTTGGAGGTGAGGGAAGGATGGACCAATGGGAGAGGGGCAGCGGCGATGCAGACCAGGCTGTCAAACTCATCATCTCCATGGTTACCGTCAAAGGGACGTTAGTCTTGATTTTCTAGACAAGCTATGCTGTCGGTAAATTTTTGTCACAACACCTAAAATTCAACAAAATTTTCGACTTTAACGATGAAATAATAAAAAAAAACTTTTATACTTAAAGTCACAAGGTTTTCTGGTACAATTGAAAGTAAAAAAATAAAAAAAATGCAAAAAGCTAATTTTGTTGTAAAATAGCAAATTTTCAATTTCACAAAATCACTTTTTTCTTACATAAATTGTTCTAAAATTTCAACTACTGTAAAATTTGCAACCTTTATCAAACTGAGACTTTTGCACTGAAATCACTTTTTCTTTTCTCGTAAAATAACAAATTAGTAATAAATGAATAAATAATTTTCAGGCAAGTTTTGCTGTAAAATTTCAGCAAGATCAAAACTCTATCGCATGATGTCAAGATTCTGACTTTTTAACTTAAAATTACAATTTCTTTGTTGTAAAATAACTATTTTTTCTTTTTAAAAAAAAAATGTTACAACAGTTAGAAAATTTAAAATGTCAACTTTTTGTCCTAAAACCACGAATTTTAATTTAAAAAAAAAAAAAAAGGAAATTACGAGTTGTGACAAAATGAGCAACTTTTTGTTGTAAAATCTTTCGGAAACATTTGAAAAAAAAAGCAGCAGCCGCTCTCCATCTCAGTTATTCCACCTTAAATCAGCCGCTCTCCAGCTCAGTTATTCCACCTTAAAAGAGCTGCTCTCCACCTCAGTTATTCCACCTTAAATCAGCTGCTCTCCACCTCAGTTATTCCACCTTAAAGCAGCTGCT
>JBAMYA010000012.1:898929-911960 GCA_037176975.1 Arrhamphus sclerolepis | reverse complement strand
GCCCCTGTGGAGGCTGGAACCAGGAACCTTCTTGCTGTGAGGCAACAGTGCTGACCACTAAGCCACCGTGCTGCCTGATTTTTGTCCTAAAATCTCAAATTTTACCAAGACTGTGACCCTTTTGATAAACTGGAGACTGCAGTTTGACACGTGTGGTCTGGAGAAGACTGGAAGTAAATGAGGACGATCAATAATCAGTTCCAACAGGAACACCAGACCCGCCTCAGGACCAGAAACCACACCACCTACTGGAAGGTCTGCGAGTTCCTGTCGAAGAAGAACTCGTTCTCCAGGAAGTCGGCATCGTCGCAGAGCTCCAGCGCAGAGTCCCGTCCGCTGCTGGCCAGCTTCCCCAGCCGGGTCTCTGGGTGGGGGGCCAGCAGCTCCTGTGACAGGACGTAGCGCCTCCCCCCAACATTGACGGTGAACACCTCCGGCGGGTTTCTGGTGCAGGACGCCGGCGTCTCGCTGAAGAAGACGCTGGAGTCCAGAGATGTCAGGGAGGTGGCATTGCCGTAGACCTCGGCCCCCGTGTGGCTGGTGGGGAGGCTGGAGGTGGGGGAGGGAGGAGCTGGAGGAGGGAGGACAGAAGACATACTCACTCACAGACATGTTATGAATCTGGCCAATAGGGGGCAGAAGAGCATCATGTCAGCCTGAGACACGTAAGAGAAAAAATCCTGAGTGGGGGTTTCGCTCGGCCACTAGATCCTACCGGATCCGTTAGATTTCCTAACTTTAACGAACTTTCATGAAAGTTCCGCGGCCGTCTGGATTTTGGTGTTTCTGCTCACAGCTGTCACACCTTTAACAGGATCCTCACAGGTTGTTGTGTGTAGACTGTTGCCATGACGACCTTCGAAGTCGACGTCAGCTGAGTGGTGTTGAAAGTTTTGAAATTTTCATTTGTTTACATTTTCAGTTTTCAAAAGAAACATTCAAAATTTTCAAAAATCACAATCTTTGATTATTATGATTATTATTTAGAAGAAGCTTGTGTTTGTTATTTCTTTTTTCTTTTCACTATTTTAACTGAACATACTGACTTTAACAAAAATCACTGTTTTTAAACATGAAATTATGAAAATATATAGTTCAACAGTCCGAGTCTAACTTTTGATCATAGAAAATGTCAACTTTTGGACGTAAAATGAGGATTTTAAGCTGTAAAAACTGCTAAATAAAAGCCCAACTACTGATCCTGAAGTCACCAGCTTTGCCAAAGTTGTAACTTTTTGTCATAAAATTATGAATTAAAAACAAAAATTATCACAGTTTATCTCATTAAATCACCACTTTAGAAACATTTTATTCATGAATATCATGAATCAGAATGTTTAAATTTAACTTTAAATTACTTAAAAAAAAAAAAAGAAACAAGTAAACATCTTTTATAAAGAAAATCATGAATTTATGCCAGGTTTTCACAATATCACAAGTTCTAATCAGAAGAAGAGTATTTTTGTCATGGAACCAAGAACTTCTCAATAGTCCCATCACCACATCAATTTTT
This sequence comes from Arrhamphus sclerolepis, assembly GCA_037176975.1. Taxonomy (NCBI): domain Eukaryota; kingdom Metazoa; phylum Chordata; class Actinopteri; order Beloniformes; family Hemiramphidae; genus Arrhamphus; species Arrhamphus sclerolepis. Next base: position 910,447 of record JBAMYA010000012.1, on the reverse strand, counting down.
TTAGCCTAATGGAATGGGTTTCCATGGCGATCAGCTGCATCCAGGCCATCAGATGCAGTGGTGTAAAGCAAGTCACCACTGGACTCTGGAGCGGTGGACGTACCTTCTCTAGAGTGACCAATCACACAGACTGATGGATGAGTCTGGGTTTGGTGGTTGCCAGGACAACAGTAGTGATGCTGTTACAGCTCCAGAGGGCGGAGCTACGTCAAACAAAAGTGGTGATGTCATCATTTTCTCCTCCAGCTTGAACTTGCCGTTTCCTCTTTCTCAAACCTGTCTGCTAACGTGACAGCGCTAGCCTGACAGTGCTAGCCTGACAGCGCTAGCCTGACAGCACTGATGTGATGGGCGCTAGCCTGACAGTGCTAGCCTGACAGTGCTAGCCTGACAGCGCTAGCCTGACAGCACTGATGTGACGGGCGCTAGCCTGACAGTGCTAGCCTGACAGTGCTAGCCTGACAGCGCTAGCCTGACAGCACTGATGTGACGGTGCTAACGTGACAGAGCTACAAGCATATGCTCTGACTTTGACTCATTTCTGGAGGAATGTTTGGGTCAAAAATAATTCAGTAACTCAGATCTTCATGTGAGAGCAAATGTGGGGTGTGTGAAGGGGGCGGGGTTATTAATGGGTGATCCAATCAGTGAGGGTTGTGTGTATCAAGGCGCTACACGCTCTTGTTGGACGTGCAGCAGCCACCGTAACACGCAGCTGTATCCATGGAGACGTGAACCATTGATGCTTCTCCGTTGCTCTGAGAGTACTGAAAAGCAGTTCACCTCCAGGACAACAGGGGGCGTAGCATTCATTTCCCAGAGCTATCGCGTCCATTGTCACAGTGTCAACAAACAACGAACAGCCAAATGGACCTGACAACGTTTTCTGGGACTGACCCAGGAAGCAGGTCATGTAGAACCTCTGATGATGTTGGACCTCCTTTCTGGAACAGACCCAAGGAAGAACGCTGATGGAGAGATGGAGCTGGAAATGATCTACACTGATCAGAAAATGCTCCACGTTCAATCTGCTGGGGTCCGTTTCAGGAACCGGTTCTGGAGAAACTCTGAGAATGTTGAACCGGAATGCAGGAAATGTTTTTGTTACAGTTTGCACATCACACTGATGTGAACATCATTATTCTAGAAAGCTAGCCGCCAATTCACACGGAGTGGAGAGCCAGTTCTTTTTTCTTTCCCATGATCCTCTCTGTGGAGTGTAAAGCTTTGTTGCCATGTGTACATTTATTTCACATCTGGCACAACCGAGTTAGCAAAGCCACGTTTCAAAGTCTTAAAAAGTCATTTAACCCTCACTGATCGTCCGCGCCCTTAACATCCCCACACTGTCACGTTAGCACTGTCACATTAGCACTGTCATGTTAGCACTGTCACATTAGCGCTGTCACATTAGCACTGTCATGTTAGCACTGTCACATTAGCACTGCCACGTTAGCACTGTCATGTTAGCACTGTCACGTTAGCTCTGTCACATTAGCGCTGTAACGTTAGCTCTGTCACATTAGCACTGTCACATTAACGCTGTCACGTTAGCTCTGTCACATTAGCACTGTCACGTTAGCACTATCATGTTAGCTCTGTCACATTAGCACTGTAACGTTAGCTCTGTCACATTAGCACTGTCACATTAGCGCTGTCACGTTAGCTCTGTCACATTAGCACTGTCATGTTAGCACTGTCACGTTAGCTCTGTCACATTAGCGCTGTCACATTAGCTCTGTAACGTTAGCTCTGTCACATTAGCAATGTCACGTTAGCCGTCACATTAGCGTCATCAGGTTAGCCCCATCACGTTAGCACTGTCACGTTTAGTTTAATCAGGAAATGTGAAAGTTGTTCTCCAAACTCATGCACCTTCATGTCCAACAGGAACACCTCAGCTGAAGGACACTGGTGCAGCTGGATGGAGACACTCTGGACTGGTAAATGTTGCTGGAACCAGTACACATTAAAAGTTGAAAGATGGAGCGTCCATCATTTGTTGACATCTGGATGTCCCTCAGCTGAGAGACATGAGAGGAGCAAGGAGAACAGCAAAGGCAGAACCCCATCTCCTCCTCCTCAGTCTGAGGGGATTAGAGCGCGGCATCATGGGAGTTCTACATGGTGCTGCTCCATCAAGGACATTTTGGTTTCTGTTTGTTCAGATCAGAGCAGACAGCCTGATCTCCTCCTCATCTCCTCCAGATCTTTCTCATCTCCTCCTTATCTCCTCTAGACCTCCTCCTCATCTCCTCCAGATCTCTTTCTCATCTCCTCCTCATCTCCTCTAAACCTCCTCCTCATCTCCTCCAGATCTCTTTCTCATCTCCTCCTCATCTCCTCCAGACAAAACATGCTCCCTTCCCCATCGACAGGAAACAGCTTGCCTGGAGCTTCACACTCTTCACCTCCGCTGGGAAAACAAGAGAACGAGAGCAAAGAAGAAGAAAGAGGAGAGGTGGAGTTCTGCCTCTGATCACACATTCTTTTTCTCCCTCCCGTCAACTAACAATGCGTCAATTAACATCTCATTAATATCAGACGTTCACCTGAGTCGACCTGCAACGAGTCCAGTTAACTCAATCTCACCTGAGGAGGTCTGACAGCTGACCGTCAAAGGGCTACATCCGGATTTTATAACCACGGCAGTTCCTCTACCAACCACTACAGACCGCAGTTCCTCTACTGACCACTAGAGACTGCAGTTCCTCTACTGACCACTAGAGACTGCAGTTCCTCTACTGACCACTAGAAGCTGCAGTTCCTCTACTGACCTCTAGAAGCTGCAGTTCCTCTACTGACCTCTAGAAGCTGCAGTTCCTCTACCGACCACTAGAGGCTGCAGTTCCTCTACTGACCACTGGAGGCTGCAGTTCCTCTACTGACCTCTAGAAGCTGCAGTTCCTCTACTGACCGCTAGAGGCTGCAGTTCCTCTACTGACCACCGGAGACTGCAGTTCCTCTACTGAGGACTAAAGACTGCAGTTCCTCTACTGACCACTAGAGGCTGCAGTGTCTGTACATGGTATGGAAAATGATGTACACAACATTCAAGTACAAAACTCCATATTTAGATTTCACATCCAGTAAAGTAAATCCACACCAAGTCAAGTTCCCAGTAAGTGCAAACCTACTTGGCCATAAACTTGATTCTGATTCTGATTCTAACATTACATGAAGCCACACCTGTATGAAGGATTAGGGGAGTTTTTTGGTTTACAGCCTATTTTCTTTTTTAAGTGACAGCCTCATTGCAGTCTGTGGTGTTAATGAGTAGCTGTCACTACTCTTGTTACTTAGGGCTTCAGTGCTTTCGGCGCTAAGTTACTTAACAGAGCATAATCTTTTTTTATTTTAATAAATAATAAATTTGTTTTTATAGCAGACTGTCTCTGCAGCTCTGGGTCAGCCCGGAAGGGTCCAAGTTGGAAGCATAACCAGGAAGCAAATGTCATTCATCCCCCATAAGTATACAAGAATAAAATTCCTGAAAAGACAGGATCAGACTCATAACCTGCATTATTATTTACTGAATATTTGGAACCTTGGCATCATAGACATGAATCTTCTTCCAATAAAAATGAAAAATGTTCATTCTACCCCCAGATTAAATATTGCTGACAATTACAAGCAAGAAATATCATCCAGTTCAGAGTCACATTAACGACACAACAAAAAGAAGAAAAAATCCCTGAAATCAGCAGCAGAGAAACAAACGTGGCAGTCAGTCTGAGTTAGCGGCGACTTGCTGATCAATAATTCACAGATACGAGGCCGAGCTTCAGGTCGAGTTTTGAAAACAAGGATAGGTTGCATTTTTATCCAACCTGGAGTCATGAGAGCAGCTATGGAGCCTCTTCAATCATGCATGAGAGCCACATTTTGAGTCCCAGTGGCTGTTCATGCATTTTTCAGGGAAAAATACTTTACAGAAAGAAGTGTGTTTTTCTGTGTTTTGTCTAAAAATAACCCTGATGTATCTCTTTACTGTTGATTTGGCGCAGCCTCGTAAAACTGACACCGACGTGGGTGAGCTGGGCCTAACCCTAACCCTGATGGATGCAAGTTTGACTTCTGCTCTTGTTTCTCTCCCTTGAACCTCTCCAACATACATGATCAATCTAAAGATGCATGAATATTTATATTTACATTCTTCATGGCTGGAGACTGAGAGCATCAACTCCTCTACTCCTGTGATGCTGCCAGTGCTCGAGTCAAAGATTTCATGACCTCTGCGAGCATGTGGTCAAGGCAATGCTCAGCAGGCTGAGATGGAAATAAAACACTTGTTTCTCCAACCTTTGCTCAGAATGCATGTATTTAGGTATTTATTTTCTTCATGCTTTGTGGATTTAAAGGGAAATAAACTCTGCATGACCAAAAAAAGACCAGCACTCGGGTTTGTTGCACCACCTTTGATTACGGCACGCATTTCCTGCAGTGTAGTTTTCATAAGCTTATGGAAGATTACGCAAACTCAGAACATTCATTTCCACCCAGAAGGCCACAGAAGAGGCCAGGAAGGCTGGAGGATGTGTTCCAGCCTCCCTGGTAAGGTGGGGGGTTGGAGGGTTTCTGGTAAGGTCTCTGGAGGGTTTCTGGTAAGGTCTCTGGAGGGCCCCTTGTAAGGTCTCTGGGGGGTTTCTGGTAAGGTCTCTGGAGGGCCCCTTGTAAGGTCTCTGGAGGGCCTCTTGTAGGGTCTCTGGAGGGTTTCTCTGGAGAGTCTGGTGGTTAGTCGAGCTTCAGATTCAGGAGTGTGTTCTCCACGCTGGCCAGCTGATCAGCTCTGGACCCTCATTAGTATCCTAAAGAGGGGATGGGAGTTTCCTCAACCAATCCACACCTGGAGAAAACATTTGACCACGTACCTTAGGATGATCTTGGAAGGGTGCTCCAGGAGTATGAGATGTCGGATCCATTTCTAAAGAGCACCCAGTCCTTGTACTAATGGAGCTGGAGTTTGGTCTGCATTGCTTGTGGCAAACTAGATTTGTTCCAGATGGGGGTTTGACCCAGTCAGGGATTCCGTTTGTCACTGATTCTGTTCATAACTTTCATGGACAGAATTTCTAGAATCTGGTTTGGTGGTCTCAGAATTCTGTCTCTGCTTTTTGGAGATGATCCAGTCCTGCTGGTCTGACTGAGTCGTGATCTTTTGCTCCACTGTCACTGGAGTGGTTCTGAGCCAAACCTGAGACCACGGTTCTCAGTCCAAAAGAGGTGGAACATCCTCTCCAGGGTCCGGAGTCCCAAGTCCTGCCCTCATCTTTGGTCACAAATTGTGGGTAGTGATTCAGAGAAAGTTTCCTCTGCAAGGTTGCGAGCTCGTTCTTTCGATCATGTGGCTTTTTCACATCAGGTTGAGAAAGTTGAGGCCTTCTGGACTCCTAGACTCCTTCCTGGGGAGCTGTTTCAGGCAGGTCCAAACAGCTGTGAAAAGGTCCTGAAGCAGACCCATCTTGGTGGAGAAGTGAAATCTCACATCTGGCCAGAAAAGCCTTGGTCCTGGAGGAGGTGGAGGAGGTGTCCTCCACAGGCCTGGACCTGGATCAGTGATGATGATGATGTGGGATTACCCTGGCAGAATCCACAGTCACCTGATCAGCCACTGTGGGGTTCTATGCAGCGAGACTGGAGTCCTTGTTTGAGCAAATATTTTGAGATTTTTCCAGATGCCAAAAGTTACTTCTTTAATCTCCTTAAACGTTCTTGCAAACAGCCGTGTTGGAAAGACCAACGATCAGAATATGTGGATCTATATACCCGCGCGGCGGAGGATGGTGCCTAAGCGCTACTGCTGCCTGCAGTCTCGTTAGATGAAGCCAAGTCTGCAGCTGGCATGAGAAGCCTGTTAGCTGTTTAAGCTGGTTCTGTGGTTGACTCTGAGAATGTCCTTCTATACGTTCTTGTGGATGTTGTTGAAGTGCACCACTGACGACCTGTAAGTAGATTTTCCTTCGCCGGGCAATGATACGTCCTCATGTAAGTTTATTTGTGAGCAGCTTCCTTACGTAGCTCACGTCTCCGTATGTCTTTATCCCGTATAGTTGGGGCACGTCGTTCTTAGCTAAATTGTTTTGACTGTCGTGTTTCAGCTGCTGTACGGCTACAGATGTCTATCGTTACACCTCACGTGCATCCAGGCAGAAGTCATGTATTGTGTTGGAGTGTTTTTCGTTGGCCTGCAGATCGCAGCATTCTTCTATTATTGCTCGTAGAACACACTTTTCTGACTGAATGTGGTTTTTTCAAGCTGAACTGCACATTTGCAGAAACAGACTTGTGTTTTTCCACAAGGCTCATGTGAAGACACCTCAGTTCCTCACCGAGGCACAAGTGGCTCGTTTATGGTAGAGTCTCTCAGGCTCGTTCTCTGGAACCGAATCCCGATATGCCATTGCCCGTGGTCACCAGGGAAGGTACCATCAAACGTTATCTAGAGGTTATCTGGAGTCCCTGAGGAACACCTCACGTGGGTTTTGGATCAGATGAATTCACACATCTCTGGTGGTCAGGACTTGTATTACCTTTAAAACTGTTGTCCAGGTATCAGTAGGCCCTAAATGTCTTCTCCTTGGCAGTCCAGTGTTGACATCTGTCCTGTAGCTGCGTCCATGTGGACGTTGCAGTCATGTTGTACACCCGAGCAGTGGGCTGAGCTCTGAGGAATCGATCCAACGTCAACTCCATTTTTGGCCAGAGAGGTGGTAATATAACATAATATGCTGATAATTCTGGCACTTAAGAGGTGTGACAGGAGTAGAAATTACATGAAATACAATACAAAAGTAAGGTTTGAGTCTTGTGGGACTATATTACCTTGGAAGGAGGAAAAGTCGAAGCCAATAACAGTTTAAAGTCAATACTTCATGTGGCTGTCTGCCTGCATTTGTTCCAAAACTAACCTTTGGTTCAGCTGTAATAGAAGCTCTTTCAGTGTGATAAAACACCAAAAAAGAAATTACAACAGGACCCAATAACTCACCAGGGACACGAGGCTGATTTCCATCAGGCGTGTCATTAGAATCACACGAGGACACCTCGCCCTCAGACCAATAATTTAACAGGATTTATGCATCACAACAGCGTGATCCGCTTTTCCCAGCCTTCCACGCACCTCTCTGTCACTAATTTAGATTTATTAAACAATATTTCAGGAGGGTTCGACGCCTCGTCGACGCTCCGAACTTGTTACGTTACTGTTGCTGGTTTTGATCATTCCTGGCTGCTCTCCAGTTCCTGCCTGAAAAGTGAAACAGCTCAGGAATGTCATTCTCTGAAAAGAAAACAGAGAGGATCCACAGAGGAAGTCCTCCCACAATCCTCTGCTCTCACACCCACACGTTCAACTCTCCCACACTGTCAAACAGGCGCATGTGCTCAACACAAGCAGACACACTGGTTCACACTGGCTGACACTCGGAGCGCTGCAGCAGGGCATGCTGGGAAACATCAGAAACATCGGGGAGGAAGGAGGACAGGCTTTTCCCACATTTAGACTCCACGGATGCTTCAGATGTCGGGCTAAAAATAGAGCAGATGTTAACCAAACCAGCTCTGAGTCAGTTCAGTAAAACGCTGGTCTGCTGGTTCTCGGTCCAGAGCCGTGATGAAGCGATTAAAGTTTGATCTCCGCCTTTAACGTCTCCAACTATTATAGTCACGAGGGACGAATCAACACAAGTTGTGCTCAAACTAGACACCTAGCTTCCCGTCAGCTTCGACTCTGTCGGCTCTTGTTTCCCGCAGGTGAAGCTTCCAGGTGAAGCTTCCAGGTGAAAGGTTCCTGCTGCCCAGAGCACCTGAACTCTGAATCTGGATCCTCACGGTCGTCTTAAATTTAACATTTGTTCTCTTTTTCTTGTTTTTGAACAAGCGTCTGCATATATATATTAAAATTTAATGCCATAATCTGGCGAAATCTTTTACTGTCAGACGTATATGCATTTTAATGTTGCAGCAGATGTTTTCTTTTTTTTATTTTCAGTGCGTATGTGTCCTTCACCGACTGTCTCTCTGACAGTCTGTTCAAACCTCAACCCTGGTTGTCTCAGAGAGGACTAGAGTCACCACCAGGGAGGCTTTAAAGGACAGCACGGACAGAGGAAGAGCAGATGTATGTATAAACAAAGTAGAGAAGACTCAACAGAAAAGAAGAGTTGTACATGTGGGGTTCGTGTCTGAGCGCGGTGGGGGGGTAGTAACACCTCAATATGCTAACTATCCTGGAATTAACTTCTACCTAGATGTGTGAATGCACACCCATGCATGTGAACACACAAATGCATACATATATATACATACAGTTAGTTGTATAAATGAATAAGGATTCTGTGACATCACAGACCTGGATCCGAGCAGAATCATCCATCTTTACCTGCACACGATATTGCTACATTTACTTTGTTTCACTTTTCCATAAGCACCAAGCTGTCATCAGCACGTATGCGATTAAAGTAATGTTACATTTAGGTAAAGCTTTTTTTGTTGTTGTTGTTTACTTAGATTTTTTTTCTCCAGCTGATGTTGGAATTTCCAAATTCCCAGTTGTCAGTGAATGTTGCTGCAGTTCAGCATAAATTTGAACAGAAGAAGAATCAAACCTGTGAGGTTCAGTAAAATGTTGCTGATATAATGTCTGGACCCGTCTCAGGTCTCAGTTCTCAGGTCTCAGGTCTCAGAACAGGTGTTCTGGGAGCAGGAGATGATGTTCCTGATGTCCCCTTCAAGTACAACACATTGCAGTGCATGTTATCCCGTTTTTTGTTTTTTTTTCTTCCTCTTCCTATTTGGGATCGCAAAATAGCAAAAGAGCCACTCTGCTGCTAGAAGGTGGTATTTTGTATTTAGTCCGTGGATCCTACCGGGCCCGTCACTGGTGGGGAAGGCGAGGAGGACGTCGGCCTCGTTTCAGTTCGGGTCATGTCAGTTTCAGCATCAGTCAGTGGACATCGGAGGTTTACATTTCAACAAGCTAATGACCCGAAGAAAAGGCAGGAAGATGAAGATGACCAGCCAGAATCTGGACCTGAACCCTGCAGAACATCCCTGGAAAGACCTGAACGTGGCTGTGAAGTGATGTTTTCCATCTGACCTGGACCATCCAGCCAGGAGGAAAGCCGAGCCAGGCTCGGAGCAGAAGAGCGGCAGACTTTCATTTCTACCAACAATGTGGAAAACTGAAAACTTTACGTTGGCAGCTCGTCCTTCCAGCCAGAAAAAAAGAAATGATATAAAAATAATTGATGACAGAGCTGACAAAATCAACACTGCAGGGTTCAGGCTGACTTTTAAATCTCCAAATGAATTAACTCTTCACAGACGTGGACGCTATTAGATTTCTGCACCATCTGATGGTATTAAGACCATTAAAACCATTTTCCTCACGTCTCGTGCTGTAATTAGACTTTGTGGCATATTTGCGTCTCCTCCAGATTAGTTTCCCCTCAGAGCATTTACATATGCTGTTGGAAGTTATAACATCACCTTCTAGCGTGGACGCATCTTCGTGTCAGGAGATTCTCTGCTTTTTCTGGAACTGTCTATTTTTCTTGACAGCGTGCAGACGGTGACTCATTTCAGTTTTTTTGGGCCTTGACGCCTCTTTTCCATCAGTGGCCGCTACTTCTACATGCCATGTGTGCGTATTTCTATCAGTGACCTGTTCTCCGCCCTCGGTGCTGCTGAGGACCTCCAGTTCCTGTCTGCAGGGCACCGTGATGCTGGAGAAGCTTCTGACCTTCCCGTCTGTCTCTGCAGCTTTCAGGCGGCTGCTGCTCCCGTTACGCTAAATGAACCCAACTTCTCCAGCCAGCGACGATTGTCTGAGCACGTCACCGTCTCCAGATGAAAGCCTGTCTGGCCTTTTTACATGTTGTCCTCGTTGCTGGAGCCGCTTCGGCTTCTGGCACCCAGTCGAGTTTAATTTAGCTCCAGTCGTATCAGGACAAAATCCTCGGACACATGGAGACCAGAACTCCAGATGATCGGAGCACATGGAGCAAAGATGGTGGACGCAGCTGCATCCAGGCGGCTGGTGGGTGTCACCTCCACCTGCAGAAAAAACTTTTAACTTCATTAAACTGACACACAGTAACAAAACCTGTTTGGAGTTCAGCTGCGTCTCCCTGCTTCAGACGTTTCATTAGTGGAGCAGCAGCTTTGAACAAAATATATCAGAAACGAAAGAAGTTTTTATGCAGCAAAGTAGTTTTCTCCTCCTGAGAAAGAACAATAGTGATGCAGAACCTTCTGAACAGCTTCATGTCTGTTCCTGCAGCTGCTCTTGTCTACATATCATCAACTTTATTCAGACAAACATATGGAACTTCTGAGAGGATGTTGTCCACAAAGACCTGGAGACGGTTTTGTTCCCAGAGAGGGATGGATGGATGGATGATAACTGGATGGATGGATGGACATTCTGATGGTTTCACAAGAGTCCATGAGCTGAACTGACCTGTATGCAGATCAGTCCAGTCCAGACCAGTCCAGACCAGTCACTGGAAACATCTGAAGGATTTGGAAAGATAAATACAACATGCAGATAGCCATCCTTCTTCCAGAACCCCCTCCCCCCGGTCCTGGTACTGGTTGTGGTTCTGGCTCTGGGCTTGGTGCTGCTTCTGGAATGATGTCGTACACGTTTATTTCCTTTTCAATGTTCTCAGCCTCTAAACCGGGTTTATGAAGTTAAACCAGGTCACATTAAAACCTGCCTCCTGTGGTCACTGAAGGTTACTGCAGTCTGATCCTTGCTTCTGTTCTGGCTCCAATATTCCAGAATGTTGTAGACAACGGCAGAAGAACACCCTGGACACGACATGAGGCTCCATGTTGGTCTCAGGTCTCAGGTCTCTGATTTCAGGTCTCTGGTCTCTGGTCTCAGGTTGCAGGTTGATGACGCTGCCGCTCCTAGCTGTTTGAAAGGTCAGAGATGATAGCGTCCTGGTGCAGAGGTCTGATGTTCCTTTGGGATGCAGCATGTTCAGAGTCGTCTCTTGATGTTGATGACAGGTCCTCTCAAAACAGAGTGCACCTGCAGCGCTGCCGGGGCTGATGGGAGATCAGTGGGGCTGTCGACTCCACTCAGAGCTGAGCAGCACAGACTCATAGATCCCACAGAGTCTGGGAGGTTCCAGGGTTCACCTTTAGACGCAGACCAAACAAAAACCTGGAGAGCTCCTGTCATGACATCATCACTCCACCACTGTCATGCCTGTCACTGACAACCAACATTTTCTTTTTCGTCATTTTTGCTTTTCTTTTTTTTTTTTTTTTTTAAGTCTTTATAGATCTGAGCCGGCCCTCCACTTCATCTTCTCTGGTCCATGAGAGCTGTAAAAGACCATCCTGAAGTTCTACCTGCAACATCTGTGAGGAAACGTTTCATCCGGTTCTGACACCAGAAAATGGAATAACTGAGCTGGAGAGCAGCCGCTTTAAGGTGGAATAACTGAGGTGGAGAGCTGCTGCTTTAAGGTGGAATAACTGAGGTGGAGAGCAGCTGCTTTAA
>JBAMYA010000012.1:882936-893398 GCA_037176975.1 Arrhamphus sclerolepis | reverse complement strand
AGGTGATGGTAGGAACTAAGATCTACTACAGTTCATGACCATAGGTGATGGTAGGAACTAAGATCTACTACAGTTCACAGATGTTGGGAACATAGATTCACTGGTAGATCGGGAGCTCCGCCTTCTGACTCAGACCAATACAACCACCGCATTACTTTTATTATTTTTGGTAAAATTACACAAAAAACAAAGATTTTTTGTGAAGAAGCTAATTCTGTTGTAAAAGTTCAAGTTTTCTATTTCATTTTCCCCCAAAAAGCAAGACTTTTTAATCGTACAATCACAAACGTCACAAAATTTTGACTTTTCAATTAAAATGACAATTTGTACAATTTCAACTTTGTCCTAAAATCGCACATTTTTGGGGTAAAAAGTTAATTTCACGGAAATAATGGCTATTTGCATGATGATGTAAAATCTTTTGCTGAATCTCGACTTTTGGACATAAACCAGTTTTTCCCGTCACTTCTGAAATCTGGTCCCGGTAAGGGGAAGTGGCGACTCGCACTCGGCCTTAAGTTTGACAAATGTGACATCCAGCAAGTTTAAAAAAAGATGGTCACACTCTTTCCTTAACTGAAAACAAATGCCTGAAAGTAAATTAGAATCAGTTTTGTTGGTTATTTAACTTGATTTGGATGTGCCAGAGATGTGCGGTTTCGCTCCGGCGCTCTCGTGTGTTTCCAGCGTGGAAAAGCCTCTCAAGCAGCATCTCGACCTCTGAGCGGCTAATGAACTTCTTTTATGGCGAGCAGCTCTTTAAATCAGGGCGTGGCAGCGCTCGCTGAAGATTTTACAGACTGACGCCGGTGACTTCAGCTGAGTAAAGTCGTTTAATCACCTCCATGGAGATCACGGTGAAGAAGTGGAGATGAAAAGAGAGGAAGGCAGAGCGATGTCCCTGCTGAGATACCATCTTCCCATGTGCAGCTCCTTAAAAGAAGACCAAAACAATATTTGGTTCCCACAGCATTTATTCATCCTGTTATACATCACAAAGTTGTCATGAACATTTTCCTGATATAAATCAGTGCCAGGATCACAGAGGAGAGGCTCCGGGGCCGAGCGCTCTTAAATCTTAACAAAATCTAGAGCTTGAATCGTGGTCGCTCTGGCAGCCTGGGGGCACGGCGGCGGGCTCCAGGCGTCAAGGCGCCACCTCAAATTCTCTGCTGTGGTCGGGTACGAGTCTCTCCCCACATGGCACTCATTTCTGGCTGCCGAGCTCCAGCGTGAGAGCCTCCTGCCTTTCCAGCGGTGAGGAGATGCCTGAACAATTACGCCGGTAATTAGGGGAGGGTGGATCTCCGCTCTGGCACGGCCGAAGCCAACGAGGGCCCGCCGCGCCGGCGATCGGATGACGTACATCTCGGAGCTGCTACGCGGACGCGAGCTACGGATGAGGGAATAATTTACAGCTGGGGAAGGGTTCGTGTTAAACTGCAGCACACTGCTGCAGAACCGCGGGGGAAAAGCAGACCAAACAAGTCGAAAGGGAGGAGAAGAAAAAGAAGAACGTGGCGCCAAAGATCTTCAAAAGCCCAGATAGAAGTGACAGCGCTCACACCCTCTCCCATTGTGGGCTTCAAAAAGATTTCTTTTATTTGTTTCTTACTGGAGGAGGCAAAACTGTGTCATTAAGGCAATTTTTCTGTGGCTTTGGCTGAAGCGTCGCGCCTGACAGACAGAGAGCTTTGGTGATAAGCTCGCTTAAATGACAGATTGCGTCTTTATTGTGCACGTTTCAATATTAGCTCATATTTTCCCCCCGCAGTTACACGAAGACGTGAAATCGTAAACATTAACCCAGACTGGCTGACGGCCTTTTCAAGCTGTAAAAAATGAAACAAGTTGGACCTTTCTGCTCAACAACTCTCACACTTTACATGTTTCCTGCTTCCTCCCTCCGTTTTTCTTTTTGTTCAGTAAGAGTCCGTTCAGGCTCTGAAGCCGCGGCGTCCAGCGTCTCTGGAAGCCGGCTGTCGGCTGTCAGCGAAACGCACCGACTGGAAACGTAAAAGTGAAATGTTTCTTTGATCCCGTTTCACAACTTAAAGACGAGCAACTTTGATCTTGACCCATTTCCTGCTAACAGCTCCTCTGTGAGATCTGTCACTTCTGCAGATGTCTGCAGCCGTCTCACAAATGCACTGGACAATGAGACGTCCGCTGCGTGACCGCCGAGGCCCGCAACTGTCCAATTATCTCGGCCCGCTCGCCGTTTCACCGCCGCTTCACCGCCGCTTCACCTAGAGTAAACACGACGCTGATGTCTGAGCCTCGTCTCTGCGGTGCCCTCGTTGTCAGGGCAGGACGAGAGCAGATTTCTCTGATAAGATCACGTTCTAGTTGTGTTCAGGTTCAGCGCTCCGTTCTTTTGGAGATTTCGAGCAGAAACGTGTTCAAGCCGAGTTAAAAGACGACACCTGCGACCTGCTCTGTGTCAGATTTCTTTTCCCTGCTCCTCTCAGAGATGATGAAGAGGGAATTGTGGCCTATTTCTTTGGAGAATAACCTCTTTATTTGCAATTAATCGTCACTCCTCTGAGCTCTGCCTTCAATTTAGACGAAGAAGACGTACAAGGCAAGAGTTACTTAACCTCCGGGCTTTTAGAAAGAAAAAAGAAGAAGAAAGAAAGAAAGAAAGAAAGAAAGCCAGAGACGTGTGAACTCAACCCAGATTTCTGGGTTCTCAACTGACTTCACTGTTGTACAGAGAACGAGTTTGCAAGTTTAGAGTACAATGAAGTCATTTTAAGGTTTCCATAACGTGATGTCTTCTCTAAAACTTCATGTATCAGTATTATCTCCAGAAGCAGGACAAATGGGACATTTACGTGTCACTGATGTGATGCAGTTTCATTTTTACTGAAGGAGATGGTTAAAGGTCGCGTAGGAATGCATCTGTTCATGTTTAAGCAAAAATCAACCAAAAAGTACAGTTGGCTCCTCCCACTGCATCAGGAGCTCCCTGTGGCCTAAGCCACACCCCTCCGTCTCCTTCCTCCAATTCAGAATCTCTGTGTCAGACATTTTTTGGTTAGTGTTAGAGTTAACCCTTGGGTTAGAGTTAACCCTAATCCATAACATCACAAATGCGTTTGTAACGCCACAAAGACCTTCGTAAGTAAACCAGATGAGTAAAACTTGATCTGTTTGAGAACGTTTAATCTATTTTCACGGTTTTGTTCACCTGAAACTGAAAAATACCAGTTTTGTTTGGGGAAGTTTCATGAGATGGTCTCAGTCCACGGTGGTTTTGGGTGGACTGGATTGAGATGTTTCTATTCCTGACTGACAGTCATCCAGACTGATTAACATCAGTCTTCTGTGTGTTTGAGGTGGAGTAATATAATCAGAAACTAATCAAACCACCAGTTGTTCTTCCATGAAGTCATAATTACAATAACCTTTAAATTAAATTTAAGTGACCGGGCTGGAAAGCTCTTCTGATTGGACGGCGTGGGAACCTGCTGGACCCAAAAACAGCCGCTTCAGGCTAAATAAACGCATATAAAGAAGCTGTTCATATAATCTGTGAGGGCCAGCGAGCTGCTGTTGGCGTGGAATCAGAAAAAGGAAACGGCGAAGCTCTGAGCGAGCTCGTAAAGATAAATGAGGCTGTTTTCCTCTCGGATTTCTTCAAGGAAACTCACAAATGCATCTCAGAAACTCCACTAAAATATTCAGGAGCATCCTCCAGCCGCCTTATTTTCCTTTTTATTGTGCGTGAAATAAAGAGGAGCAATTATTTGATTTCAGAGTTATGAAAACATGTATGTTATGAGAAAACAAGCAAGTTACGCTTTAATTGGTGCTATTTTTCACGGAGCTGGCAAGGTACTTACCTCCCTGGCACCTTTTTTCCGCTCATAAAATTACACATTCATATTCCTGAATGGAGATGAAAATTTCATTTTGCTTTATTCTGTCGTAATTGGAATGCATGGTGCGTACCTGCGACTCGTTTATTCCACTCTACAGTAATGCAACTATATTGCTCTCAGTAATAGCGTCATAATGTGGAAAAATTCTTTCAATTAATACAGTAAATTCTCAAGTTAATACACTTTATTCTGGCGTTTCAGACTTGGGAGGATGAACTGCATGTAGAGTCAGACGACGCGGTGGGATTAGTTTCATCTGCTGCCAATAAGAAGACATAAACACAATCCCAACGCTCGGTTCTTCTGCTCAACATCAAATTACTGACAATAATCTGACTTCTCTGTTTCTGGTTCCTCTCATCATTTTTACCAAATTCAGTCGAACTGAAACGTGCAGGAGACAGGAGACACCATGCATCCATCAGAGGACATCATCAATCCATCAGGAGACACCATCCATCCATCAGAGGACATCATCAATCCATCAGGAGACACCATCTATCCATCAGAGGACATCATCAATCCATCAGGAGACACCATCCATCAGAGGACACCATCTATCCATCAGGAAACAACATCCATCCATCAGAGGACATCATCAATCCATCAGGAAACATCATCCATCCATCAGGAGACACAATCTATCAGGAGACATCATCCATCCATCAGAGGACATCATCAATCCATCAGGAGACACCATCTATCAGGAGACATCATCCATCAGGAGAGATCATCCATCCATCAGGAGACACCATCCATCAGAGGACATCATCCATCCATCAGGAGACACCATCTATCAGAGGACATCATCTATCCATCAGGAGACATCATCCATCCATCAGGAGACATCATCCATCAGGAGACATCATCCATCCATCAGAGGACATCATCCATTTCCACCATCCATCAGGAGAAATCATCCATCCATCAGGAGACACCATCCATCAGAGGACATCATCCATCCATCAGGAGACACCATCCATCAGGAGACATCATCCATCCATCAGAGGACATCATCCATTTCCACCATCCATCAGGAGACATCATCCATCCATCAGGAGACATTATCCATCCATCCATCATTCATTGATCCACCATCTATACTCCATCATCCATTCATCATCCATCCATCATCTATCCATTTATCCATCCTGACTCTCCACGACTGCAGACGTCCCTCCGTCTCCTGCTGCATTCTTCACTTACTCACTCATCAGACTCATCGACAGAAACCCTGCACCCTGAAGGACATAAAACCTCCTGAGACAGTTAAAGATGTCAGTTTGTGTTTATTTCAGGTTTGAATCAATGTGTACTAAAATAAGGAGTTATTTGAGGTCTCCAAGTGTCAGGACAGGAGGACAAGTTCCCTGCAGACCATCTACTTTACCTGGACGTGAATATAGAGAGGACAAAAGGACCAACAACTACCAACGAACCTGCTTCTAGACAGAGAGTAGATGTCCTCTGCTTCTAGATGGACAGTAGATGTCCTCTGTTTCTAGACTGAGAGTAGATGTCCTCAGCTTCTAGAAGGAGAGTAAATGTCCTCTGTTTCTAGACGGAGAGTAGATGTCCTCTGCTTCTAGATGGACAGTAGTTGTCCTTTGTTGCTAGATGGGCAGTAGTTGTCCTTTGTTGCTAGATGGAAAGTAGTTGTCCTTTGTTGCTAGATGGACAGCGGTTGTCCTTTGTTGCTAGATGGACAGCGGTTGTCCTTTGTTGCTAGATGGACAGCAGTTGTCCCCAGTTGCTCCAGTTTTTGCTGTCGTAGTAACCCTTCTTCACCTTTGTCCACCAGTCTGCGCTGATTCTGCTTCCGTCAGCGGCGTTTTGGTCACATGACGTAGTTGTCGCTCTTCTCCTGCTGATCGCTGACCTGCTGTTGGTCGACTGAAATGGTCCCTAAATGTTCTGCGGCGGAACACGAGCTTCTTTCTCAACGCTGCATTAAACAGTCATGACAACAATTCGAGTAAACACATGTGGGACGTATGAATCAAATTTTATTGATGCTTTGAAGGCTCTAATAACACACTGGAGCTGTTTGGATGTTCGATTTATTGACCCTGGAATTTGGATAAATACATTCTTCAGGAACCACAGCGAGGACACGTCACCGTGTTGATGAAAGCGTGGCGTCCAATCAATCATCAGGTTTGTCAGAGCTGACGTCGTTAAATGGGGAATTAAGGGAGGCTTAATTACAAATAACACCAAAGTGTGGCAACTAAAATATTTGACAGATCTGCCTCAACACTTTCTGTCTTTGTCTTTAGGAAAATCCATCTTCAGATGAACTTCTTGATTATGTGACAAAAATGAAAAGTAAAATGTTGTGGGGAATCCAAAGTACCCCCTTAATTTGCTCTATAAAAGCAGATGTTTGGTCAGTTTGCTGGTCAGCTGTGTGTTAACACAATACCAAGAAGGAAAGACATAAGCAACTGTTGTTGCACATCAATCTGGAAACAAGTTTATGAAACCTTTTCCAGACCGTTTGAGTTTTCTCCAACAGAAGGAGGGTAGTAAAAACCTGAAAACTTTCAGGACGGTTGTCCCTGCTCAGGAGGGGACATCCCAGCACCTTTAAGCAAAGGACAGACTCTCAATAGTCACAGACCAACAAATCGCTGAAATATTAAAGGTTAATGACAATGACTGGACCAGGATGGTTTCCATGGAAACATGACTGAACTTCACTGAACAGATGAGAACAAACCAGCAGACCTCTGGAACAATGTCCTCTGGGCAGACGAGACCAATGCGGAGACAAAAACAAACATTTGGAGGAGACCAGCAGAAAATCCTCAGACTCACTGAAGAGCACAGAGGTGGAGGAGTCATGATGTGGGACCATGTGGAACGGTTGAACATCAACATCAAGTATAAGGCCATCGTTGGAACTGGAAATAAAATCTCTCATTTTTATGAAATAACGACGGTGGAAAACGTTGTATGATGTTCTTTCACGACTTTACCGACGTTTTAGGTCCAAATTAGAACTAAAGTAAAAGCCAAAATGATATTTTTTATGTTCAGGTCATTAAATTCTCCAAACCCTCCAGATCCCCTCTCAGAGGGAGTCTGGTTCCTGCAGGAGCTCTGAGCCTCCTCCGGGTCCTGCTGGGGTCCAGGTCGGGTCCAGGTCAGGGCCCATGCAGGTCCTGCTCGTCTCCTTGTCGGGTCCCGCTCAGGTCCTGCTTGAGGCCTGCTCGGGTCTCTTCGGGTCCTGCTCAGGTCCTGGTGGTCCCTCTGGACCAGAACTTCAGTTTGTGCAGCTGGGACGTTTGGAGTTTGTCTTTTTTCACGTCTCTTTCGTCCTTCAAGGTTTCCGTCAGCTGAAGCTGCTTTTAAAAACTTGAGTTTCTGAGTCTGTGACTCGTTTGACTCGTCAAATAAAGGCAATAAAACCACAATTTTAACTGCTCATTACCGCTGGTTCTGGGGGCGGAGTCAACACCAAACAACCCTGTTTTAAAAATAAATAAGTCATCTGGTCTGCAGCTTTGTGTTGACAAATTAAAGTGGTAAAAATATATTTTTGACCTAAAACATTCACAAAGCTCCACCTTTATGTCCCACAGCTCAACATTTTATCGTAAAATCACGGTGTGTTAAACTTCATGCTGCAGCTTTTTATTCTAAATAATCGACTTTCACAAAATTGTAACTTTTGTGTCTTTTAAAAATTTGACAATCACAAATTTTTGACATCGACAAATTACAAAATTTTAGCGTGATACTGAAAGTTATTCACTTAAAATATCAACTATGAGCTTTTTGACGACTGACTGAGACTTTACATCCTGCGTGCTGGATGCTAGACTTTACATGCTGTAAAAACACAAACTGCATCTTTTTCTACCTATATGTATTTATAAAAATAAAAGTGGTTTTTTTCTCCGTCGTTGGTCGGTAACATTCCTGATGCAGGGCTGTTTTAGGAGCATTTAAACGCATCGTTGTTCCTGTTTTTTCACAAAGACGCGTGAACTTAACTTCTGGGACGAAGAAAGTTCCTCCAGACAAAACTGTCCTGTTGGAGCTGTTTGGTGCGTAAATGTGGGCGTAGCTGCCGTCCTCACGTTGACGTCCACCGGGGGACGTCATCCGCTGCTGAGATGGATTGTGGGTCCAATGTTTCTGTAGCGCTCGTATCCGCCCGTGATCGGCCCTGTCCGTGGCACGGCTGCGTTCTCGTCTCTTCACGGCGTTTTTGCCACGAACGTCGTCCAGACAGAAAAGTCTGGAACGTTGGTGACGAGTGGACGTCAGCTCGTTAAAGCAAACACTTTGTTGTGAAGCTAAGTTGGCTGAAGCGTCTGCAGCCCGGCTTCAGCTTCATGGCGACGCCATCAGAGAAGCTCCTCAGATGAAGAGGAAGCAGGGAAGTGAGCGGCGGCATCTTGGGTGAAGACCTCCTGCAGCGGTTCCTCTGCAGAGCAACGGCGGCGTTTGTTCGGGGGGTTTAGGTGTGTGACGGCTGCACGTCAGGCGCTGAAACCCTTCAGCAGCAAAGTAAACCATTTAGGGTAAAATATCTGCGCGCTCCTTCCTTTGATTAGCAGCTCTTTGAAATGCTATAATGCTGTGATTATGTGAAAGGCTCAGCGAGCATGCGGTCGCAGCTGAATATTTTCTCTGAGACGCTGGGGGGAAACGCAGAAAACGGCAGAGGAGGAGAGATAAAGTCGAGAGCGAGCCCTCTTTGTACAGACACGGCGACGCCAGATGGCTTCTTCTAATAAATATTCAACCTTAACTCAGTTCCCATGTAACTTCTCTCGTTTCTGAGCGGCTGCCAGCACACCCACACGTTTCTGGGCCAGCAAAATGATTACAGTAAAGCAAACAAAAAGGGAAAGAAGGGGGGTGTCTGACAGAGGAAACGGGCCGACAGGGTCCTGTACACAGACAGATAGGCTGGTAGTGTGTGCTGAAAGCTGGACGCTTTTCTCTTTTTTCATCGGGTGGGGGTCTGCGCTGTAGAGAGGTGGGAGGACGGGTGAGGAGGGGGCTGCTCGGCCCTCTGCGGTCGGCGCTGGTGTGATTGTTGGAGACGGAGCAGAGAAAGAGTCTGTTCTCAGGGCTGGCTGTTTACCCAGCGTCCTCTGAAGTTTCTGCTTCACAGAAGTCAGAAACACTGAGCCGTCCGCCGCCGTCCCGCGTCACTCACACGTCGGACTTCTCCGTAAAACTCAGGCGCTGATAAGGCCGTTGTGAGTCTGAAATGACCACATCAAACTTCTGTCTGTTTATGGCAGGAATGTGCTGAAACCAGAGCCAACCAGAACGTCGGCTTGTTTACGCGCTCTTTTGTCTGCATAAACAAGGGGATTACAACAGAGATGGAAAGACTCATTTAAAGGTAAAGTTCTGCTTCATGTTACAGAACCAGGGACCGCCAGAACCCTATCGACCCCATCGAGTCGCAGTTGCCGTGGCAGCTGTCGTTCCAGAAAAACAAGTCCTTCCTTCACTCACGTTCTCAATAACGTGAAATAATTCAACAATAATGTTCCTGCTCTGACCCAGAGCAGAGGTGCAGCTCCGCTCCCCACCACCAGGTGGCGCCTTCATCCGTGAATCCTGACCAATCACGAACAAGAACACATGCAGGGAGGGAAGTTAAAAAAAAAAGTGTGACCTAGCGGTCTCCATGGCGACCATGATTCACATACTGATTTCACGATGAATGATCTAATGTCAAACTGGAGGCCTGCGGTCCACATCCGGCCACCTCTTGATTTAATCTGGTCCATGTTTGCGTTTAAAGACGATCATGAACTTAATTAAAAAACTATTATTAAAATGTTCAAACATTTCCTATGAAATTCTGAACGGGCACCAGTGCGACTGTCCTTTTGATTTGGTTCTGATGATAACGTTGAAACTAGGTTTTTATTGAAAAGCAGAAACTTTATTTCAAAGAGTCAAAATGTTATCAAACAATACAATTTGACAAAAAAAAGCACAATTCTACAAATGTCACAATTTTTACAAAATTTAGTGACTGAAGTCACAATTTTTTGTAAAATTCCCCTTAAAAAACGTGGAAATTAAAATTTACACTTTTACTAATGTCAGAATTTTATGTCACAGTTACAAAATTTTACAAATAACATTTATTTAATCAAAAATAGCTTAAAGTGTGTTTTTCATATTTTGTTTTTTTTTATATTTGCGATTTTAGAAGAATTCAGGATTTATTTAAGTATTTAAAAAGCTGATTGACAATAAAAAAAAGACTTTTTCAAAATTGTTAGATTTCATGAAAAGAAAATTCAAACTTTAAAAAAAAAAACAGTCATGTTTATTTATTTTAACAACAGAAATATCTGATTTGAGGACAAAACACTGCACTTTTGACAGCGTAGCCTAGCTAGGATCTAAGTAGGCTAATCTTAGCCATTAACAAAAACAAAGAAAAAGGACCAAAGATTTCAAGTTTTATATAAATATTTATATGAAGAAACACCATCATGGGCAGCACGTTGGCTTAGTGGTCAGCACTGTTGCCTCACAGCAAGAAGGTTCCTGGTTCCAGCCTCCACAGGGGCCTTTCTGTGTGG
>JBAMYA010000012.1:861222-875448 GCA_037176975.1 Arrhamphus sclerolepis | reverse complement strand
CTCTAGGCGCTTTAGAAACCCAGAGCTTGACCCCCGAGCACATGGCAACACCATCAGTAGCAAGAAAAAACTCCCTCTTGGGAAAAAACCTAGAGTCTCGAGTCCAGCGTTGAGTCATGTCCCAAGTCAAGACAGGCGAGTCTCAAATCAAGTCTCAAGTGAAGACTGGGTCTTGAGTCAAGTGTTTTCAAGTCAGCAGGCTCAAGTCCAAGCGAAGTCACATCATTGCTGTAAAATTCCAACCTGAGTGTTTTTACATTTCGTCTCAAGTCATCAATTTAATGAATCGCGTGACTCGAGTCCAAGTCACATGACTGGAGTCCACACCTCTGATAACTGTTACATGTTTTACATGTGAAACAAAGCCAATTTCGGTGCCGCTGATGTCTGTATCCCCCGTAAAGCAGAATAACCTTTAAAAGACCCATCATGCATTGCAGAGGTCATGCCTTAATGCTACGTGGTTAGCGGTAGCTTGTTAGCAGCCTGATCCAGTTAGAGCCGCACACATTTCCCAAAGAAGAGGAATTACCACCATAATCGTTCTTGTCATTTGCACAGCAATTTTACTCCTGAATGCCTCGTTTTAGGGTGGAATTAATAATAAAAAAAAGAAGCAGAAAAAATAAAAATCACATGAGCTTCAGGTGCTGTGGAGTTCACCCTTTTCCCACTCATCCTTGCCTGCAGCTCTCTCTCTCTCTCTCTCTCTCTCTCTCTCTCTCTCTCGGTTTCTTATTATCAGTTAATAATTCTTTCTCATTCAAGCAAATTAGAGAAAGTTGACTGTGTTAGAGCGAGTCCAGCGTGGAGCTGCAGGCAGAGAGGAGGCTAAATGGCAGAAATTCCCCCCAGAGCAACGAGCGCATGAAGCACAACATTGTGTCCACCACAAAAGCCGCTCTGTAGTTTTGATCCCCTCTAATTTAATTAGCCCAAGAGGTAGTGCATTAATTTGCCAGGAATTCTTCTGATGCAGAAAGCCGCCCCCGGTGCAAGCAGGGAGAAGAAGCCTCCTTTAACTGCTTTTGTGCGGCTGAAGAGCAGGAAATGTTCCTGCGTTTTTACAGCAGCTTCGACAGGATTGATCTCTATCAGCGTCTGAGTGTAATTCCAGAGATTTGCTCCGTCATTACAGCGAAAAGCTCATAACAATTTAATGTTATTACTTTTTTCTAAGTCAATTGAGTCTTCCCCCGTCCTTTGGCATCATCTGAGGTCTCCAGCTTTCAGGGAGAATTAAAGATCGACTTTGTCCAACAATGTAAACACGCCTTGTGAAATTGTTATTAAAAATATGCAACCCTCAGCTATTAACAGCATGTAGCAAACAACAAATTTTAATTTGAAATGCAGACTTTATTGCACAATAAAATCATATTGTACAATTGTTACATATCAGATGACGTTTAATGTATTTGTTGTTGAACTGATGAATAGTGCTCCTTAACAGTTTGAGTGACATAAAAGAATAGGCTGTATAATCACTGGACAAACACTTTGTGATGTCATCCACAGAGTGATTCAGCAGAGCTCTGCTCCCTCATGATTGACAGCAGAAATCCTCCTGGATCTGTCCTGAAAAGATCTTGGATGAGCTGCTGGTGGATGTCCAGACCAAACAGATGTAGCTGTTAGCGCAATTAACACAAAACACAAGATCAACAAGCTAAAATGCTAGTAGCCAGTCCAGCCAAAAATCTGCCATAAATTCTGTTGCTTTATATCATTTAACTGATGAACCCCAGACTCTAGCGAACTGCAGACTCTAGTGGTCAGTAGACGAACTGCAGGCTCTAGCGGTCAGTAGAGGAGCTGTAGCCTCTAGCGGTCAGTAGAGGACCTGCAGCCTCTAGTGGTCTGTAGAGGAACTGCAGCCTCTAGTGGTCAGTAGAGGAAGTGCAGCCTCTAGTGGTCAGTAGACGAACTGCAGTCTCTAGTGGTCAGTAGAGGAGCTGTAGCCTCTACTGGTCAGTAGAGGAGCTGTAGTCTCTAGTGGTCTGTAGAGGAACTGCAGCCTCTAGTGGTCAGTAGAGGAACTGCAGCCTCTAGTGGTCAGTAGAGGAACTGCAGTCTGTAGTGGTCAGTAGACGAACTGCAGTCTCGAGTGGTCAGTAGAGGAGCTGTAGCCTCTAGTGATCAGTAGAGGAGCTGTAGCCTCTAGTGGTAAGTAGAGGAACTGCAGCCTCTAGTGGTATGTAGAGGAACTGCAGCCTCTAGTGGTATGTAGAGGAACCGCAGCCTCTAGTGGTCAGTAGAGGAACTGCAGTCTCTAGTGGTCAGTAGACGAACTGCAGACAGAAAACAGGTTAGAACTCCTCCTTCATCACCCAACTTTGGGGATTCCTCCACCTCATGGTTCTGAAATCTCACAGTGAATCAGGAGAATCCAGCTTCACTCTGATCAGAAGATCTTTAACTTTCCGCTGACAGGCCAGGTGTTCCAGGGTGAAGATGAAGGCCATCATCTTCCTCTTATAATCCTCATGTGATCATCATTTCAATCAGCAGCTCTGACATTTAAACATCAGACAGAAGAAACCTTCATAATCGTCCTCAAAGTGGAAAACTTGTACTTTAGAGATTTAATTATAACAAGCTCTTCTCAACAAGTGAAGATTGGAGCTTTTTAATATCGTTATTATGTTTCTGAGCGTCTTTCATAATCGTCCATCTCCTGTCGCTCTGCTTTGATTACAGTAAATTGAAGAGGCCCGTGTCACAGTCAGTAAAGAATCCCTCCTCGTTTAGTCATTAGAGCGGTCCTCTGAAGGATGGACGTCCAGAGACACCAGTCCTTGAGACACTAGCCTTCAGCTCGACCTGGAGCTGGTTTCTTCTTCTACCTCTGAGTACGATACGGTCAGGTCACGAGACGTGATGGAGCAACCAACCACAGAGAACCCTGAGATCTGAAACATAAAAGAATGAGGGTCCTGGAACAACGTAGTCAGAGTTTTACGTACACGTGTGAGCGCACGACAACACCAACGAACATTACAAAGACCGGACCAGAACCATGAAGGAGCCGCGGCATCCACCTCTTTTCTTCAGTTCTCATAAATAGAGGAGGGACCAAGTCATTGTTTGGGAAGTCTCAGGTCTTTGCCCTTGAGTCCCAAGTTCCAGTCATGTGACTTGAGTCCAGACCATCATCAGATCCCAAAGCTTTCAGAGGCCAACTTCTTGTTCTGCAGTGTCTTTTCTTCAGCTCTCACGGGGCTGTTGCTCTGTCCCTCTTGGACTCTGTCCCTCTGTCGCTCCATAAAGTCGGTGGTCAGAAAGCTTCTTCCTGATTTACCTGGAACTTTCCACTCAGGAACCTCGATCACTGGAAAAGCAACAGTCGACGTTCCAGCGATCCACTCGGAGAGCTCATCTATAATTCAGAGCCAATCAGAGCCTCTGCTCTGAGCTCAGGTTAACCGGTGAGCGCTGCATTTGTTCAGCCGCAGGCAACGCTGCTTTCGCTTTTCTCCGAGGCACAAACTCATGCTCTCATGTGCCCATTATTTCTTTTTTTGTGCGTGTGTGCTAAGGTACATTTTCACGGCTCTGAGGTAAAAGCATGGGTGAGATGTTTTCTGCTCGCAGTGCAGCGGTTCAGCGGGATAAATAATTCAGCCGGGTGTGTTTGAACAGGTACGGAAATAATCCTTCAGCAAAGTGAGAGTGGATATAACCTCCTCCTCCTCCTCCTCCTCCTCCTCGTCTTCGCTCTCGTCTCGCTGGGTCAGAGCTACTTGGAAGTGCAGGGAGGTCTCAGCTCGTATCTGCTCTGGATGGATGAAATATTAAAGCTTATTTGTTGTCGTGAGAGCTCCTCGAATGTCTGAGGTGAACAGGTAAACTTAACGGCTGCAGGTTAGGATATCAGACACCAGTAAATATTACATGGAAATGTGTTCTAGCTGGCGGTCAGGTGAGCTGCTTCTACACAGATGTTTTGAACCACATACACGTGTTTTTGGTCAAATCTGATGATATCTTCTTCTTCACTGAGAAGTTGTGAAAGTGAAACTACCAGATACCGGCATGGAAAACTGACATAACAGTTTAGAACAGCCGAAGTTTCAGAACAAAAACACCTCCACTTCTACAGCTGTGATCACAGCAGCTGGTTTTTGGGGGCGGAGTCATGACACGCCCTCTTTTGGGGATAAAAGTAAAAGTGTACAAAACTGTCACAAAACAACTAAATAATGAAAAAAACACGACTGAGCGCTGACGAATAGATTTAGTTTTTATTTCATACATTTCACAGAAATTTTCAAACAATGTTTTCCTTTTAGCTGAAATATTCTGGCGTTTTCTGGAATATCATTTGTTTCTTTATTGTCGTTTATTCCCACAGTTATTTATTGTTAATCTTTTTCATGTTGCAGAAAAAATATTTAGTATTTTGTGAATCACAACTTTTTTTTTTAATTTTTCCTGGATTTTCCTGCAAATTCTCCAGTTTGATTTTTCATAGAAAACATCGTCCTCACCTGTCCTCACCTGAACCCACCTGTCATCCACTGAACCTCACCTGTCCTCACCTGAACCTCACTTGTCCTCACCTGTCCTCACCTGTCCTCCACCAAACCTCACCTACCTTCACCTGAACCTCACCTGTCCTCCACCGAACCTCACCTATCTTCACCTGAACCTCACCTATCTTCACCTGAACCCACCTGTTGTCCACTGAACCTCACCTATCTTCACCTGAACCTCATCTGTCCTCACCTGAACCCACCTGTTGTCCACTGAACCTCACCTGTCCTCACCTGAACCTCACTTGTCCTCACCTGTCCTCACCTGTCCTCCACCGAACCTCACCTATCTTCACCTGAACCTCACCTGTCCTCCACCGAACCTCACCTATCTTCACCTGAACCTCACCTGTCCTCACCTGAACCTCACCTGTCCTCACCTGAACCTCACCTGTCCTCACTTGAACCTCATATTCCCTAAATTCAAACATCAAGCTTTTCCTGATAAATAGAAAAATAAAAATCAAAACCTGGTATTCCTTCCATAATAAAAGTCTTTCTGATGTTCCCTCCATAATAAAGTCTTCCTAATGTTCCCTTCATAATAAAACCCTTCCTGATGTTCCTTCCATAATAAAAGTCTTTCTGATGTTCCCTCCATAATAAAAGTCTTCCTGATGTTCCCTGCATATTAAAGTCTTCCTAATGTTCCCTTCATAATAAAACCCTTCCTGATGTTCCTTCCATAATAAAAGTCTTCCTGATCTTCCCTTCATAATAAAAACCCTTCCTGATGTTCCCTCCACGATAAAAGTCATACTGATGTTCCCTCCATGTAAAAATCTTGCACTTCCATGAGCATCCTCATGATGTTGGCGGCTCACTGGGATTTCACTGCTCACATGCTTTAATTACACAAATCACATAATTGACTCAGATGAAAAATAAAACCTCACATGTTTCCTGAAGGAAAGATGAGCAAATCAACAAATACACCTGAAGATGAAGGTGATGCTGAAGCTGAGAACATTTTTAAAATGGAAGTATTGATTAGAGCTCAAGTATTTAGTTATGTTAGTAGTTATCACCATTCAGACAGATAAATGCTTTCATCCAGCATCTCCTCCAAGTGACGTCTGTTTCATCATTCCCAGGAGCTCCTTCCCTCCATCCTCCCTCCTTCCTTCCTTTCTTCCTTCCTTCCTCCCTCCTTACCTACTTCCCATCTGAACACGAGCAGATGAGGTAACGCCAGGCAACCTCAGCTTCCATCAACCAGACCAGCTGCCAGGCTGCTTCTGCTAATCACTCATTTCTGCTCATCTAATTGACCTTCCAGACTGAAGAAAAAATGAAATAAAAACAAAAATAGAAAACGCTGGTGCAGATCCACGGAGAGCCTGGCTCCTTTACAACGCTCACAATTAGCACTAATCTGGGAAAGTCCACTGGTTTGGAAGGGGATGTCTCAAGAATGAGGAAGACCAGAGAGCACCAAGGAAACCAGTTAGGAAACCAGCTAAGAAACCAGTCCAAAAAACTGTCAAGAAAACAGTCAGAAGGAGGATGAGAGTGAGATTTTACACCTGAAGAGTATTTACTCTAAAGTTTTCCTTGCTCTTGTCAGGTTTTTTTTTTTTTTTCACAAATCAAATTTGAAGTAATCTGAGTGACAGAGAGTGATTTGATGTCAGTCAGCAACAGAGGTCAGCCGCCATATTTATATAATTTTACATTATGTGGGCCAAAAGAAACATCACCGTCCTACAGTTGTCATGGATATGAAATCCATCTGTTGTTTTACCAGACTGTAAATACAATTATTTCTGCTGTAAACTTGAACATTTTAACGACGCTGCCAATAGAGACCCACTGATGGAGCATGTCCCTAGTGGTCTGTAGAGGAACTGCAGCCTCTAGTGGTCGGTGGAGGAACTTCAGCCTCTGGTGGTTGGTAGAGGAACTGCAGCCTCTCATGACTGACACACTAAATGACTACATACCCTGCTTTTAAATGGATGATTGCTAATTACTAATTGCAGTGAAGTTTTGAAAAGCAGATTAAATATTCTTATTTAGTCTTCACAGAGCAATGGAACGTCTGACATGTCCAAAACTTGTGTATCTAGAGGCTCAGATGTTCTGGAGGCTTCTTCAACCCCTCCAGACTCCTGAACCTGACCAGTCCAACACAACAAGAGCATTGAGAGGAACCAGCGTGGAGATGTGAGCTCCTCCTGATGGCTGGAGGCCTCTTAATTGCTGCGATTGATTGGAGCTGCCCAGCTGGAGCATAGAATTGTAATGTGAGGGAAGAGTCTCCACCAAGAGGCTATGATGACGTTTATCTTCCACAGTTAACATCTTTACCTTCCTTCTACACCCACCGACCTCACGTTGGAGGTGGAGATCACCAGACTGGACGTGGCAGCGTCCTCTCAG
Organism: Arrhamphus sclerolepis; assembly: GCA_037176975.1. Taxonomy (NCBI): domain Eukaryota; kingdom Metazoa; phylum Chordata; class Actinopteri; order Beloniformes; family Hemiramphidae; genus Arrhamphus; species Arrhamphus sclerolepis. Next base: position 868,531 of record JBAMYA010000012.1, on the reverse strand, counting down.
AGCTCTTTAGATGCTTTTCAGTAGTTTCACTGACATCTCCTTTTTTAATCTCCATCTTTCCTTCTGTCCCTCTGTTCTGCAGCGTTAGTAATTATCACGAGGATGCCTCCTGGCCTCGGAGCAGGAGGAAAGAAAAAAAGAAAAAGATCTTCCCTGATCAGAGAACACAGCTAGCCCTGTTAGCGCGGCGGTTTGAATTAAAAACATCCTTCACAGGTCGTCTTGTCGCCGTGGCAGCAGGTTGGAGGAAACTTCCATTACTGTCCATTAACGGGGCACCATTGATCTAAACATGGCGAACGGAGCAGCAGCCCCTTAAAGGAGGAGACCCCTCTGGATCTATGGATCAGTTCTCTGGATCTATACAATCCCACCCCACCCTCCCCACCTCAGCCTGTCTGAACACCACTGAGAGACTCTGATCAGCGTCCAGATGCTCACCTTCAGCCGGGGGTGGGGGGGAGGGGGGGTGGGGGTGGGGGTGGGGGGGGTTCAACTGGCCGTCGTGTCCCAGAGCAGCACTTCTGCAGACGTTTAACACAAAAAGCTGAATTTTTTTTCCCAGATTTTATGTGAAAAAAAAGAGACGAAAATTGAATTTTTACATCAAAGAAAATCCTTATTTTATGATATAAAGGTGTAATATTGAGAAAATCTAAACATTTTACAATAAAAAGTCAAAATTAGAGACCTTTTTACAAAACCTGCAACATAAATTTTCTGACGTCTATGAATCATGATTTAATGACGAAAAGCTTTTGATTTGATTGATCTTTTTGAAAATCTTTAGATTTTTCATTTTCAGAAAAGTAGTAAACTCAATGGGAAAGACTTTTTTGGCGTACCGTCTTTCTTTCTGAATATTTTATTCATTAAATCTTCATCTAGCCCGACGAGAACGTGATAAAAACCAGAGGATTCTGGTTTCTGGTGTCCGCTGTCGCCTCGTGCTTGCTCAGTAGACTGAACTGGAGCTCATCAAAGTTCTTTGTGCCTTCAGAGGACTTTTGTTTGAATCGGTTTGACACAAATTTGATTTTTAAGCAGCTTTGAAGGTTGTTTTTCAAAGGTAAAGGTGGATTTAAGATTCGTACTTTCTTCTGGAAGGCTTCATTAAATATTTTCTTGTTTACATCAGTTCCCTTTAATCCCAAATCAACACCTGAGCGTTTTCTTTCTGGTATCTAAAAAAAGTGTGTGAAAGCAGCAAAATGTTGGTTTGTTTTGGTCTTTTAGAGAAGAAAGGTGCAACAATCTCTGTTGTAGGTGCGTTTTTATTTACGACAGAAGAAGAAAAACCGCTGAGCGTGAAGTAGCACGAATGCGTCCCGACGTCATGAAACACCTGATCTGAGACTCTTTCATGTCATTGGCGTCGTGGCATCTGCGCGTTCGTGCGTGCGTTTGGAAAAATTATGAAAGCAAATGAAAGTCAGACATCAGACGGGGACGGAAGTGGAGAGCGGACCATGACGACGGCATAGCGGCTTGGAGCGTTGCGCCACCTTTGTCGGAGGTGCGGGGCAGCCGTGTAATCCGGCAGGCCGCCGCGTTTCTGCTCAGCCCACCTTGAAAACGGAAACGCTGATGCGTCTCCAATCGCGTTAAGCAGCTTTTAAAGAGCGACAGCCGCCAGAGAAGCGTCTCTTTGCCAGCAGAGTTTCCAGCAGCTCGAGGTGCGCTCGTCTCTAATCATCATTTGATGACAGACATCTGCAGTTCCTTAGCAACGGTGCCGGTGGTCCAAACAGTTCTATTAAAGCGTGGCACCTCTTAGCAGGTGGGTGAGTGTTGGAGGAGATAAACATTCATGAGCAGATCAGCTCGCTATTTGCCAACATCACAATTGATGATATCAATTTGTTTGTGTAGCAGCTCAAATGTTGTAAGTGGATTAAGCGAAGGTGTCGGGATGGTGACGGAGTGTATCAGGACGTCTTTCTCTGTTTACCAGATACGACGTCTCATTTGTTTGATATGAAATACTTTAATCCACCAGATACAATAATAAAAATACACAATTCATGAAGGACGGGAGCAGCGGGACGAGTGAGACGCAAGTCATCCTGGAATCTGTGGAGAATTATCTCTCCATGAATGTGCCAACAGTTTAGATTTTATTTAGAGGATATGCAGCCGTTTTTAGGGTTTTTCCCTTCGTACGCCACCACACAGGTGGTCTGCTGGGACTGCTGGGACTGCTGGGAACAGAACCTTCCCAACCAGTAGCAGCAGGGTGGGGAAGGTCTTCATGTGATGACTGACGGAAGCATCACAAATGTATAAAACGATTCAGAACCATCAACAGTAGCCTGCTTCTCTGATTGGTTGAACGTTGTGTCCATCAGCGTCCATCATCTGTCCATGAGTGTCCATCAGTGTCCATCATCTGTCCATGAATGTCTGTTGGTTTCCATCAATGTCCATCATCTGTCCATCAGTGTCCATTGGTGTCTGTCAGTGTTCATCATCCATCCATCAGTGTCCATTGGTGTCCATCATCTGTCCATGAGTGTCCATCATCTGTCCATTCATGTCCATGAGTGTCCATCAGTGTCCATCATCTGTCCATGAATGTCTGTTGGTTTCCATCAATGTCCATCATCAGTCCATCAGTGTCCATTGGTGTCCATCATCTGTCCATCCGTGTCCATCATCCATCCATTAGTGTCCATCGTCTGTCCATGAGTGTCCATTGGTGTTCATCAGTGTCCATCATCTGTCCATTGGTGTTCATCGTCTGTCCTTTGCTGTCAAGAGGCAGGTTCGTCTGGAGTGCTGATTCTAAATTCTGGATACCAAAGCTGGATCAAAGGAAACAGACTAGTTCTTTGTATCAAAGACGGGGTGAACCAGGATGGACGTCCAGGCAAGCCAACTTCGTCTCCAGAGAAGCTTCTCCAGACTGTCCCTGCGGTTGCCAACAGGTGGTGCTGGTTTGTGAGTCTTTTTGGGTTTAAATCAGCCCGGTGACATGTTTGGACTTGTCCATCAGTTTTGGAGCATTTGTACCTTCACAGCTCCTTTTTGTCAAACGTTTGTCCTGGTTTTGGATGTCTTCTTGGACAGTTTATTCGGCTCTTTATCAGGGCATCTCCTGATTGTAGATGTAGGCAATGACTTCTTTTCTTTTCTCTTATTTAAGGTTTATTTCTGTCTCTGTCCTACTGACTCCTTCATGTTCTCCAGCTGCTAACTGAATCAACACCTGGGAACGAGGGAATGTCCTTCACCTGGCCAAACTCCTCTGAGCCTTTCAAAGTAACTTCTAAAATGACATGTTTTCCACTTCTCCGATCACTGAAAGGTGAACGTCTGATATTTGTAACAATGACTAATCTGCTGATGTGATGCTCGTTAATCAGCTGGCTGGACTTGAGCCTCTCTTAATTTCAAACCAAGGTATAATTTAACAGATGCACCTGAGACCTCTAACTTTTTCTGTCTAACAGGTGCGTTCCACCTGGCTTCACTCCTATGAAAGATAACTAAAGCGTGACTTTGTCCCTGCTGCTAACAGGTAATGTCCAATGATTGACCCCTCTGGGTTGAAGAGTAATCAGACGTCTGCACTGCGAATCTGAAACTTTTACTCACAAAAACCACATAAACAACATCAATATCCACTCGGATGTTATGACCTGAGTGACACATTTGGTTGTTTGAAGGCGAAAGTGTCCTTCAGTCTCTGTCTTCTGCTCTGATGTGAGTTTCAGGAGAGAAGTTAGAAAGATAACGTTTCATTATTTAATGAATTAAAGAAGCATGGAGACACTCATCCACTTTAACAATGAATCATCTGAAAATAATTGAATATCCTGAGATTTACAGATGTGATGTAATGATATCTAGAACTCATGACTGTCTCAAAACGATTTCAGAATGAAGAGATTATTTTAAGATATCTCATTAATTTGATGAGCAACCTAATCTGTTTCAGAAATTTCTCTTTTATATCAGATGTTTAAACCCCTAGGTTCACCGTCGGTTCATAATTCTTTAATTTTTTTAGAAATGATAAGTTTATTTTTCTGACTGCTGATGGTCACAGATTAAATAAAAGAATGAGATTAGGGTCTCACGCTAAATCCGTGAACGTTACCAAGCTGTTCACGTAAATTTACGTAAAGCAATGAAGGGCCAAAACTTCATGGTAGGACCCAACATCACCACGGTAGGACCCAATATCACCACGGTAGGACCCAACATCACCACGGTAGGACCCAGCATCACCACGGGAGGACCCAACATCACCACGGGAGGACCCAACATCACCACGGTAGGACCCAACATCACCATGGTAGGACCCAGTATCAACACGGTAGGACCCAGCATCACCATGGTAGGACCCAGTATCAACACGGTAGGACCCAGCATCACCACGGGAGGACCCAACATCACCATGATAGGACCCAGCATCACCATGGTAGGACCCAACATCACCACGGGAGGACCCAACATCACCACGGGAGGACCCAACATCACCACGGTAGGACCCAGTATCAACACGGTAGGACCCAACATCACCATGGTAGGACCCAGCATCACCACGGTAGGACCCAGCATCATCACGGTAGGACCCAGCATCACCACGGTAGGACCCAGCATCACCACGGTAGGACCAAAGGAAGAACAATACAATCATGAATCTCACTCTGAACTTTTTCTAAAACTTGTCCTGTCAAGTATGATCTAAAAAAAAGTATAAAGAAATAAAAGATCAACACAACAACTCAGATTTTCTAGGCAGGGTAAGTGTAAGTGAGTTTAATGGGATTCTTCAGTTTAGTTAAACTGCAGATTGAATTTGCTATTTGCAGTGCAGCAGAAAGGAGCTCTGATTTACCACTTTAGACAGTGAGTCCAGCATGATCTGAAATGCATAATGTTGAGATAAGTCATTTTTGACAGAGTGTGTGATCATAACGGCCTCCAGGATCTTTGCTGGTTTAAGTACGCCTGTGAAACCTGCAGCTTCGTGTTTGTTCGCCCATGAATTTATGATCACCTTCTCCATTCCAGACTGACATAAATGGACTCCCCTCTGTCATCTCCCTGACACCTCCAGAAGATGACATGGAAGTACACGTGTCGGCGAGCCTGACAATGACGGGCCGTGAAGCAATAAAGGCGGGGGAAAAAAGAGGAAGAAGGCGACCTGGGAGTGTTTGTCACTGTCATGTCTATTGATTAATGACAAAGGAAACGATGGAGAGGTGCTTGACGGAGGAAACGGACTGAGAGCGTTTCATTTGTTGAGTCAAATATTCAGAAACAAGACGTGAGCGGGCATTTCTGCCTCCCATTCCTCTCGTTTTATCACATTCATTAGAGAGCGTCCGGGGCGTTCATCAGAACCACGTCACCGTTTTCTTCTGAAGGAGGAGAAAAAAGCAGCAAAGAGCATCCTTCAGGGATGTTTCCCTCCTGACGCCGGCATCACTTGTCTTGTCTTAAATGATCACAGCCACTGCATTACTTGGAAATTAACAGCTAGGATTTATGTGAGTGCCTCTCTGCTCACTTCCTGCCGCGGTCCAGTCGCAGGAACAAATAATTGAATTGGTACAAGTACATAAAGCATCCCGCGGCTAATGTAACACGCCTAACTCGGTTAACGAACAGCGAGGCCGCAGACGAGAGTGGGGTTATAAAAAAAACCCAACCTTTCTCCTCCTTTACCAGCCGAGCTCGTCCGTAAATCTCAGCTCTCATCACTGTCCTCGTGTCCCCCCTCCCTCTTTAATTGGAAGTGGAGGATCACCTAAGATGGCGGGAAACCTAAGCTGTCGCCAAGTGTGCTTACTGAAGCAGACGGGAGGTTGAAAGCGTGAACTCCAAAAGACCGTCTGAGGACATCCAACGCCTTTTAGCGAGACGCTGCGACCCAAAGTCACGTGTTTGTAACAAAAAACGTGGAATATAAATGCAGAGGAATGTTTGTCGACTCAGAAAAGTCCACAACAGCAGAACATCCTCCTACTTTGTCTGCTCTGAAGAGGAGAACTGGACCTCAAATCAATATCACGACTGATCGAACATTCTACCTCAGTTTTTTAAACCGAAGGGATCACTTCCTGAACATTTTCAGAAAACATCATCGCTCTTCGGTTCTGTCAGCTATTGGACTGATGTTTCTAAAATATTTTATTTATTTTTAATTATTTTTTTATAGTTCTCTGTTTATGGCTACCTATAACGCAATGTGGGAACCAGAGAAGATAAAAGGGAAACCCACCTAAAGTCGTGTTTTTGTTCCTGACATCATCCATCACACAGCAGCGATGGCGAGCGCTCATTTGTTCCTCTCAGTCTTATCTCCCGTCTTTCTGCAGCGCTGTATTTGACTTTTCCTTGAAGCAGCCGTGGTATTTCCAGCCGCAGGTCAGAGTTCTCACTGAGGGACATCTGTGTTTGGAAACGGGAAGGATAAATGTTTTTTCATTCACTTTCCTCGCTCATATTTAACTTTCTTGTCCAAACTTGGACAGACACGTATGAAACTGTAAAGCTTGTCTGCTGATGGACTTTTGAGTGTTTTCTTTCAGGCCGATATTAGCAGTTAAGTTTATCTGGAGTCGTACTTTCTACATCAATAAGCTCAACTATCTGAAAGACACACAACAGTTTTGATTTTGACTCTGTTGCTTCATCTCCAGAAACACTATTTTATTGTTTTATGTGACCATTCTTGGACGTTTTCTCTTTTGAGGAGCACCGTTAGTCTAAATAACCTTCAGCAGACTGCTTTATGATCTCAAACACAACTGTAGGCGTTTCCATGGAAACGAGCAGAACGACTGTTGATCAGCTGTTTCGGTCAAATGTCACAGTCTGAACCTTACGAGTCACAATTTCACACAAAATCATCTTTTCACCAAAACAAAAGTTTGATTCTATAAATTTCACTTTTAACACCAAAAAGTTTTTTTTTTGTGTGTGTGTGGGTGCATGTCCAAAAGATAATATACCGCAAGGTAATTAATTAATTATTCTTTGTAATTGTGATATTCTGAAATTTCAGTTTTATTTTAAATCACTTTTTTCAACAAAAAAAAACAATGTTGAAATCTATGATTTTACAATAAAGTCACGATTTTATTACACAATTTCAGACAAAAGTCGTCACTCAAAGTCATGATTCTCTGAAATTTGATATTTTACAACTAAATATAATTATAGAATGTAAAGTTTCATTCATATATATGTGTACATATATATATATATATATATATACATGTGTGTATATATATATATATATGTGTGTGTGTGTGTGTGTGTGTGTGTGTGTGTGTGTGTACACAAAAGG
>JBAMYA010000012.1:819888-835317 GCA_037176975.1 Arrhamphus sclerolepis | reverse complement strand
CTATTAAATATATATATATATATATATATATGTATATATATATATATATATATATATGTATATGTATATATAAGTAAAACTCTAAATATGAAAACCAGTATCATCTGATAAAGAAATTTCATTATAGTTAAATATTGCAATATTTAACATTATGTGACCAAATAAGCTAAAAAGCATCAATGACATTAAAGTAGAGTAAGTGATTATTTTAAGGATTTCATAACAATAGAATCCTGAATAAATAAGTACAGTAGCAACTTCAAAAACTAGTCTTTAAAAATCGGACGTTTAGATCCCTTCATGAACGCCATTTTTAATGTGTTGTGTTGATTCTGGTCTGGTTGTAGCTCCGCCTACATCACATGCTTCGTTTCTCTGATTGGTTGTACGTCTACCCAATGGCGTTCTTGAGGGGTTTCTTCTGCATATGCTGGTACCACCTCCTGGAAGTCAAAGTTGAATCCAGATGTGGTCGACAGCTGGCCGGACGCCATTGTTACGCCATAACAATCTCGTCTTCTTGTCGCCAGAGTGAATGCGTTGGTTTCGATCCTGCATCTGCATGTCAACGCCTGCGGAGACTCGTTTGGTGACTGTCGCTGACGAAGATAAAATCCTCCTTCTTTCGTAACTGTCTAATCTAAAGAGCAAATCTTTTCCTGAATCTTCTCGAGACTAAGAACTCTGAGACTGGACAAAACCCACCGTGACATCACCTACAGGTTTCTGAAGAGTGCTTCTCCAAAATACCAGAAATAAACACAAAAACACTAAACTCTGGGGAAAAATGACTCATGAAGTGAGATAGTTTTGTTTGTCAATGTTCAAGTGGGAAAAAAATGAATTTTCAATCAAACTACTGAAAAACAGACGTGCTACAGCACCTTAATGAGTAAAAACGCTAAAAAATAGAGCAAATGAGTCCAAAGAGAGAGGTCATGAGGTCAAGAGTTTTATCACTGATTCTGTGAACTATTGTCTACTATCTTTAGAATAAAAAAGATAATCTCCTTTTTCCAGATGTAAGATCTGAAATCTGGACTAGAACAGAGCGGTCAGTTCCGATGCACATGAGGTGAGTCCTGCGTAGCTGAAGCGACAACCGCCAGAACTTCGCCAGAACTTGTTCGTGATGAGGAGCGATCAGTGGTGTACTGGTTCTGATCAGTGAAGTCCTGAAGTCTGCGTTCCTCATCCCATCGTTGTGTTTGTGTTCACATATTCAGCAGCTCAGGTGATGAAGCTCGATAGAGATCCGCTTAAAGAGCCAAACCTCTGTTTTTGTGTTCCACCTCCTCTACGTGGAGCTCGGTGAGTGATCTGCGTCCCAACTCCCTCCAGTTTGACGTGTGTCCAGTCTTGTGTAAATATTCATCAGCTTCACTCCTTTATTGGGAGGCGTTGCACTCATGGAAATATATTTTTCTGGACAGGCTATCGGCCTATACAGGCTGTGTTAAATCCAGAGTAGCTTTCCGTGGCCAATCCAAACACATTTGGTCATGTCTTTGAAAAACATTACCTCTCGCAGATATATAGTATTCCCAGCCAGCAGGGAATACGAGTAAACAGTGAAGAGTATGGGCTCTGGGAAGAGCGCAGCCTCGGCAGCAATGCTCTGGTAGAATTACTCCTGGATCCGTTCGTCCGCCGAGGCTTTAAGATATTAAGTTTTGTGTGCTTTTTCAAATGCACACAGGTACTCGTCATGCAGCGCTCGGTGTAATCCGAGCCGCCAGGCTGTCGGCTTGGCTGTCGAGTTCACATGACATACTGCACGCTGTGGTATAAATTTAATTTTTCCTTCTTTTATTTTTTGGGGGGGGATTTCACAAGACACAGCGGAGGAAAGTACCACTTTTGTTGCCATTAGTGAAACTCTTATTTCAAATCATGTAATGAGATTTTTGGAGGTTTTAAATAGCAAAAGACACAGCCACCAACGCTAAAGGAAAAAATAAATCAAACAGTTGCCTGGGTAAAATCTAAATGCCAGGAAATTTTTCTAATGTGGTTACTGAATATCTTCGTTGATGATGTCATGACAGGGTTTGGCTTTGTGACATTTATACCAACTTTAAAGAGACGACGTCCTGGTTATTTCTTTCAGAAGGCTAAAAATGTACTTGATGGGCCTCTCCTGCATTTCTTCATGTTTTTGACCATTGTGAATTGATTGATTGGTTTCTTTATCTATGTAACAGGGACTGTTTGCTGGCAGCTAATTAGCATCTGCAGTCCCTGGACAGACAAAACAAACAACGAGTCAATGAGAAAATGTGATGGATGGATATTCAAATGTCTTGTTTTTCCTCTTTTTAGTACAAAATTAGTTTTTAAATGTGATTCTTCATGGCTCTTTGAGTTTTTTGAGGAAGTGTGAAGCACATAATTTCAACCCACTGCATCTTTTTTTTTTTATCAGGTTGGTGGAGATCCATGCCCTGCGATGGACTGGCGACCTGTGCAGGTGTACCCCTGCCGTTCACCTGAAGCGAGCTGGGATAGGCTCCAGCAGACCCCTGTGACCCAGCACAGGAATGAACAGGGGGAGGGATGGATGGACGGATGGACGGACGGACGGATGGATGGACGGACGGACGGACGGACGGATGTACAGATGGATGGATGGACAGACAGACGGATGGATAGATGGATGGACGGACGGATGGATAGATGGATGGACGTATGGATGGATGGGTGGATGGATGGATGGATGGACGGACGGACGGATGGATGGACGGATGGATGGACGGATGGATGGATGGACGGACGGATGGACGGACGGATGGATGGATTGACGGATGGACGGATGGAGATCCTTGATGTAGGTTTGGTTCAGACAGCCGTAGACTCCAAAGGTACGTTTCCACTAGTGGGTGTCTGCTGTAGTTTTACAGCAGGAGTCCCTCAGAACACCAAAAATGCCACGGTGGAGTTTAATAGCGGCTTCACCCCGTCTTCAGTACGACCTCAAGTCCCACAGACAGCAATTTGCAGCAGAGTGCCAACAACCACAGTCTGCTTAGCTGAATTTGTGAGCAGTTACAAGTTTATACGAAGGTTTTGAGAACACATGACCGCTGCCCAGGAGCCTGCTTGTTTAAAAACTCGCCATGTCGAGATCTGTCTAGAATGACACATTTAAAAGGATGAGTAGTTTAAAATAAAATGAGTTTTTACAACAACACAGTTATATATCTCTTTTCTTATCCAGGAACCACTCAAGATGCTTTTACAACACGAGCAGCTTTCCCTCAGTGACACACACACATCAACTAAACTGATTTATTTAATGAACCAAATTATTCCAATTCCAATAACATCAACATGTTAGGACTCAGCATCACATGGTTGGACCCAACATCACCATGGTAGGAACCAACATCACCATGGTAGGAACCAACATCACCATGGTAGGACCAACATCACCATGGTAGGAACCAACATCACATGGTAGGACCAACATCACCATGGTAGGACCTAACATTACCATGGTAGGACCCAACATCACCATGGTAGGACCAACAGCACCATGGTAGGACCCAATATCACCATGATAGGACCCAACATCACCAGGGTAGGAACCAACATCACCATGGTAGGACCCAACATCACCATGGTAGGAACCAACATCACCATCATAAGACCCAACATCGCCATCATAAGACCCAGCATCACCATGGTAGGACCCAACATCGCCATCATAAGACCCAACATCACTATAGTAGGACCCAGCATCACATGGTAGGACCCAACATCACCATGGTAGGAACCAACATCACCATGGTAGGACCCAACATCAATATGGCAGGACCCAGCATCCCCATCATAAGACCCAACATCACCATGGTAGGACCCAACATCACATGGTAGGACCAACATCACCATGTTAGGACCCAGCATCACCATGGCCGGACCCAGCATCAAATATTAGGACCCAACATCACCATGTTCGGACCCAACATCACATGGTAGGACCCAGCATCAAATATTAGGACCCAACATCACCATCATAAGACCCAGCATCACCATCGTAGGACCCATCATCACATGGTAGGACACAACATCACCATGGTAGGACCTTACAGACATAACCTCTCCTCATATGTGGTTCAAATTGCTTCAAAAACACGTTTCCACTTGGCCTCCATAGGTTAAGGTTATGCCCATTTACACATCTGAGCCTGCTCATGCTGTTCTTTTCTTTCACCAGATTCTTCTTGCCAACTTGTTATTCTGTTTGTAAATTGATGTGCTCTATTAACAACCAAGCGCCAAAATCGACTTGACGCATATGTCTGGTGAAGCAGCGCAGACAGACGCTTCTATGCAACTACTCTCTGTGACTGGAATGCCGTCCATTCAAAACATTTGACACAGTGATGCTGTTTGGCATCTTTTACACTGTCGTTCCATGTCCTGTGAGACTTGAGCTCAAAGCGTTGATGGGTATCTTCGACAAAAACCTTTCAAGAATAAGAAAACCTCTTTTTTGATTTGATTTGATTTTTGATTTGATTGTTTGATTTGATTTGATTTTCATGGGAGAGTGCTGAATTGAAAAACCAAAAAAGGCATCAGTCTGAAAACATGCATGTTCAACTAATTGGCGATTCTAAATTGACCAAATGTGGCCATGTGATGGATTGACAACCAGCCAGGGTGAAGCCCCGCCTTTTACCTGTAGAGAGCTGGGACAGGCTGTGGTAGACCCCATGGCCAAGACCAAGAAGAAGCAGATAGAGATGATGGATGGATGTCTAATGGAGTAGTAAGTTGTGATAGCGCTCCTTTACTTGAATGATCCCATCTGACGGAGATGTACCGGATGGAACCAGATGGGGTTAACGTCAGTACCGGTCTAAATTCAGCTGGGAGAACTATTTCTTTATGCACCTGATGCAGTCCAGCACAGATTTCCATGCTGAAACTGTTCTCACAAACCTGGAGGAGCTGTAAAATATTACCGCTCTGAGATTTCACCTAATTTTGGTGTCGACATTTTTTGGCCTTACAGTTTTATAGTTTCATTTTATTCGAAGACGAGATGTTTCAATGAACTAAACAGCTTGTCTCCATCAATAAAGTGGACATAAATCAGGAGTGTATGAGGTATCAACTTCCCTTTAAAATCCCAGGGAAACAGATAACCACATTCTGGCCAACGATGATGAGTTGGGACTCGTCCAACCGGAAAAGACGTCCAGCCTTCAGTCACACAGCAGGTTTTTTTCTCTGGAAAATTCGGTTTGAGAGCAAACACGTGCATAATATAAAACAAAAAGTCCTGCTCTTTTTTGGTCTCCTGTTCGTTCTCCACCTGCAGCTCTTAGTGGTGACTTCATGGATTACCTCACCATGAGAACATGTTCGCCGGGGACGTGTCCTACATGCTGACGCTGGACCGCATCCCAGGTCGCCCTGGACATGTCCAGCTCGTCGCATCACCATCCCTCGCCACATGGCGGGTTTAAATCTGGCACGACTGGACTGCTTCATGAAGCACTGACATCCCCAAAACAAACAGGCCAGATTCGCTGCACTGCTGGTCGCAGCCAGGAGAGTTTTTACGGCCCACTCGTAAATGTAGTGACCTGATGTTTTCAATTAAAGCCCGCTCTGAGGTGAGTCTCTTACCCTTGATGCATAAACCAACCTTAATAAGTTTTCAACGAGTCGTATCTCTTGGGCTGTTGCAGAGAAATATGTTCTGTTAGGTGAAAGCAGCGAAGGCGGCCACACAAGAACAGGTCCAGCTGTGAGAGGAGTTGAAGGTTTGATGTTAGCTCTGGGAGGATGTACTCCTCCACATGTGCAGTGAACTCGCAAACAGGAGGCACTTTATCAAAAACTCTGATACTCAGGGTCTTTGTCTGCTAAGGGTGATCTAAGGAAAAGGTTCATCTGTTCTTTTTATAGTTTTACCATCCAAACGTTCGCACCAAGGCTGAAACCAGAGAACATTTTGATACGTGTTCAAATAGAAAACAGCTAAAATGCTTTATCAGTTTCTGTTGAGGAGAGGAAGAGCAACACCCCTGAGCTCCTCTGTGCAGTTCATCCCTGATTCACATGACCTCAGAGCTTCTCTCAGGAGTCGTCTCCTGACAGAGCTATGAAAAGTTAAATTCGCTCCTGAATGTCACGCACTTGAAGCTCTGTGACTCATTCGTTATGTAGAGGTAGGTCTGCTATGAACATTTCAATTCCACGCATTTAGAGGGGATTTTTGCTGTTGTTCTTGTGTGGAAGGGTTAAGAAGTTCTAGTTATTCTCACTACTTCTGAGGTCAGGTTCAAATTCCCATCAAGCTTGATGTTGTTAAACTATAATTTAACGTGTTTCCAACAATGAAGGTCCAGGGTAAAATGTAGGTCTATAAAGAGTGGCAGAGATTTCAGCTATCGGGCTCCACTGTTATGGAATCAACTCCCAACCTCGGTCCAGGAGGCAAACTCCCTCTCTAGATTTAAGGCTAGAGTTAAGACATTCCTTTTTGATAAGGGCTTTAACTCTGAAGTCTTTTAGACCACCTCCTAGTTATGCTGCTATAGGCCTAGACTGCTGTGGGGGTGTCCTTTGGACACTGAGTTGAAGTGATCTCGCCGGGCCTCGTAGGATCCAGTGATCCAGCAACTCCATTTCAGTTGGTGGTTGTAGTGCACCAGTTTTCCACTTGCCAATTATGAAAAGAGGAAGAAGGTTCAATTTCAATTCACTTGCATTGCACCAATTTTGTGATTTTATGCCACCCCCCCCCCCAAAACTTTTCTTCTTCCTTCCTTCCCTCCTTCCTTCCTTCCTTCATAGAACAAGCAGGAGATTAACAACAATAGCTGGTTGAGAAAGTAAAGAATAACCGGCCCTTTAAAGGTAACCATGGTGATGATGTGTTTGCCAGCCCTGCTGTAAAATAATATCATAATTCTCTTTCCTTTTAGGACTGAATATTTTGGACAACAGCTAACAATAAGTGTACATGTGTTGCAGAGTGTTCTTCAGCCAAGCAAAGGCCCTAAAACGTGCACGCGTGCAGCAGAGCGCACGCTGAAAAACAGCATACCTGCACAGCGAATCTCTGCTCTGTAAATAACATTTAGAAAAAAAAATCCCTGTGTGTAGTACATAAAGAAGCACAAACGTGTTTGGAGGAAATAATCTGACTGCCACGGCGGCTGCATTACACCTTTCATCTCCACGTTACAGAGAGTGGATTTCGCTTTCCATCACGAGGACGACACAAACTAACGCGGGGAGAAAGCGGTGAGGGTTTGATCTTCCCCGTGGAGAGAGGCCGCATCCGAGCAGTTAGCAAAATGAATTGAATCAGCGGGATTAACGGCACCTGTAAAGACCTGTCAGGTAGATTTACGGGTCCTGCCGATAAGCCGGCGGCGAGGGATAAATACGCCCGTGTCCCGCCGGCTGCCAGCCAGTAAAAAAAGAAAGGTGTCCACCCCTCCCACCTCCTCTCCCCTGGCCCTTCTTTCGTCTCCCCCGGCGCCGCAGACGCCTCCACCTTTGATAAGGTAATAACATCAGTGTTGACTCCGGCTGCAGAGGTGAAAGCTGACTGCAGGATGGTGGAGACGCTTTCAGGCAGATGAATGCCGTCAAACGCACACCGACCGTCTGTGCTGATGCCTGTTTGGATATCAAACATTAACACACCCTTTACGGGGGTGGGGGGCTGCTATCAGGGAAATGTCAGCGCTTCAGAGGCCTAAAAAGTTGTTTGTGACATGCAATTCTGCATTTTTAGGTTCAAGCAGGCACACTTTGAAGCGTTTCCAGCTTACGTACTATTGTCTCTGAGCTCAGTGGGAGAATTCAGTCTTTAACTTAAGAAAATAAACCAAAGAAGGTGTTTTATATTCTACTATGAAATGATCATCACCTACTGACCAAACTAATGATTCTCCTGTATGCCTCCCGAGGACAATATGAAACACCAACCGTCATTCTTGATGTAGGTCTGACATGTGAGGAACCAGCTCTCCACATCATCATGGAGGACCAACGTCTGATGTGGATTTGATGGGATCGTTTCTGGACTGTGGGTTTGTGGGTTCGTCTCAGTTGAGCTTATGGCTGGTCTGGACGGTTCCTGTTGGGCCTGGATGGAAGGAAGGGGGATCCCATGAACTGGTAGAGGTCTTCCACATTGCACTGGTCCAGCGGACCAGCACCAGCCGTGATCCAGATTATAGTTCTGGTTCTGGTGATTGGCTGTTGCTGGTTGAACCACCACACACGACTTAACATGCACCACCGCTATCCCGGTGTTTGTCTCGTCGTGCTCCACGATTGATGACTTTAGTCCTCTCTGACATAATCAGGGTTTCAGTTGTCCATAAAACAAGTTAGATCAAACTATGAAAGAAGGCTGCTGAAGGTCACATTCACTCACGTACGAATGCACGCAGCAAAACCGATGTTTCCTGCCAGCGTACATGTGGCGCTACCCATGAATATATAAATGCAAAAGGATGACTCAGGTTCTGCCAAGCCTTGGTTGTTAGACGAAGACTTGTCCATGTATGAGTTGGAAGTGTCACCAGTGATGGCGTGGTGTCCAGCAGCTGGCCTTCCTCAATACTGGACAAAACTGTCCCAGCAGAAATCTGGGATATTTGCTGTGATCCAGAATGCACCCAAAAGCATCGGACAGACGGTTACTTGTGTCACAGCACCGACGAATCCAAAAACACATCAGACTTGACAAATTCAAATCAGTCAGTTGAATATTTTGTGTGAAGACAACAAATTAGGTTTTTCTCATATAATCACAAATTCATAAAAAAGCTGTCAATGTGAAATTTCACATAAATGTTGGCATTAAATGGAAAATGTCACAGAAATTGCATCTTTTATCACAAAACTTTTGAGAGACTTTTGAGATACTAAAATTACAGATTTAAAGAAAATGTTTACAATTTTAAGAAAGAAAATTTTGTTGCAAAATTGCACATTTTGCAACTTTTTTTTTCCAACAGCCAAAATTTCTTTATCATACAATCACAAATGACAAAACCCTTGATAATAATAATAATAATAATAATAACTTAAAATTACAATTAGCATATATAACATAAATACATTAAAATATATATTTCATGCAAATTTAGGATTTTATTCTTGTGAAATTATGGATTGTTTTCCCTCATAAATTACCAATTTGTCACAATAATACTTTTAATACTTTTGTTTTTCTTTTTGTTTTTTGAAATTCTAATATTCTAATACTACACCTTTTTTTCTCTTAAACCTCCAACTTCTTCCCAGCGTCATCGTTTGTGTTTTGGTTGTTTTGTCCTGTTTTTTCCTCGCCTATCTTCTGCTTTCATAGCAGAACGCGCTCGGCCTCAGGTTCACAGATCCCTGGAAGTGGATGTTCAGCTTTTACTCTGCTTCTTCTCTGTTTGTTTTTTTGCTTCCAGATTATCAGAGAGCTGTCAGATGGAGCGCTGCAGTGTCTCAGCTTGCGTTCACACTACGAGCAAAAACATCCACCGGTCGTTGATAATCAGGAAAACATACAGATGACCAAAAAAAAAAGAAATGGAGAGACTGTTTTTAAACTGTCCTGGAACTCCCCCCATCATGAACAGCATCTGTTTCAGTTATTCAAGTGTTTAGCTCCTATAAAACTTTCTGCAACTTACATTCAATTTTATCTCTATAGCGTCTATTTACAACAAAGTCGTCTCTACTTCTTCTCAGAAACCTGGATCATGACCTCCGAGCTCATGCTAAAGCCTAACAGTGGACAGAAACCTGGACCAGGACCTGGATCCGTTCTAGGGGGGACCCTCATGCTGAAGGCCAGATGTGTAAAGGAAGACATGAAGAGGGAGACAGGACAGAGAAGATAAAGGACAGAGACGGAAAGGGACAAAAGATATCCAAATATCTGGTGTAAATCTATAAATATGTGGTGGTTGGAGGGTCGGACTGCAGGTTGGCCACACCAGTGTTCAGCCCACAGTGGGAACCAGTCTACAGGTGCAGGTAAACACCAGGATGGTCAGAAGATGGAAGGTTTGCAAGGAGAGGGGGAGGACAACATCACCACGACATCAGCTTAAAAAGAAGAGAGAGAGAAAGAGACTACAGGAAATAGACAACGTTGATACTATGAAATCATTTAGGACAATCTGAGACTGAGATCAGACAGACAGGATGAAGACGGTGGAGACAGTGGACAATAAGACCTCCCCCCAGCAGCCTAGGCCTATAGCAGCATAAGCAGGAGGTGGTCCAAGAAGCAGCATAACTAGGAGGTGGTCTAAGAGACTCCCCCCAGCAGCCTAGGACTATAGCAGCATAACTAGGAGGTGGTCTAAGAGACTCCCCCAACATCCTAGGACTATAGCAGCATAACTAGGAGGTGGTCTAAGACACTACAGAGTTAAAGGCTTTATCAAAAGGGAAGATCTTCAGCCTAACCTTAAATGTAGAGAGGGAGTCTTTCTAGACCTACAGACTTTAATTTATGCTGAAAAGTCGCCTCTGTGTCAGCAGAGCCTCAGTTCAAGGATGCTGCTGGACTGACACTTGAATCTGTGGATGTGTTTGCTGATCTCAGTCCTTTTTCCAGCGCGGTCGTTCATCTCTTCGGTGAAGTAATACGCGTGTTTTCCTGTCGTATGATACCCCCACTTCCTTCCTAAATGTAGCCCCGTGCTTCCAGCCGGTGGCTCTCCAAGGCCTCTCGGTGATCTTGAGAGGGGACCACTTGTGAGGAAAAACAAGGGGAGATAAAATCTTGGCAGGTTTGCATGTTTAAGCGCGGTGGTCACCTCCGCCCGGTTTCCTGCTGCAGCCATCAAGCAACGACCTTATCGCTTCCTCGCGGTGATTAGGCGGCTTCCTGGTGACTGCTTCGCAGGTTCAAGTTCACTCATGTTCGCAGCAACCTTTCTGTGAGTCATAAAGAGATTCCTACTTGGAGAAAAAGATCAAAACGATGACTTTTAAAAGTAAACAGGACTTTAATTGCCTCTTTCCCTCCAACAGATTGTAATCTGTTGCATCTGTCTGCAGAGACCAACATGTGAACCAGTGCTCTGGACTTCTTCAGCTTACTTCACTTTGTTTGAAATTTCAATATGTTTATAGAAAACAGAAAAAAAAAAGTCATCGTGGCTTTGTAGTCTCCTTCACACATCCTGCGTTTCTTGGTCGCCGGGTCCTGTTAATCTCGCCAAAGTTTGCTTCACGTATACAACACATGACATCATGATGGTGTTTCTGCTCATTTCAAGCATCAGTACTTACATTCCAGATCATTTTACAGCTTTACATTTTGTAAAACTGCAGTGTGAAGCTCACATCAGTACAGATGTGCAGCTGTTTATCGTTGGAGTTTGGAACTAGGAGGTGTCCTTCGTCTCCTCCTTAAACACAGTTAAATATGCCGTTAAGGAAACACATGTAGGTAAATATCCTGTTTGTTTTAGTTGTAGTGTTGGTTTTATCTGCTCTTCTGGGGTCTCAGGCTGTAAAAATGTCACGTAGATGGTTTCTGCCAACCAAACAGTGGCCATCTTTGTAAAACCTTCTTAAAAGATTCTTCAAAACCTCCCACATCAGAAGACTATGAACCAGAGTTTTAAGTCTCGTATTAAATATTTCGCATAGTCACAGATTGAATCTCACTTGTGGGTCTGGTGCTGGTCCCAACTGACCAACTGCAGCAAGGTGGGGGCGTGGCCTATCCTATGACTCATACAGGAGTGTCTCAGAGCTCCTGTTCAGGACAGCCAACCATCTAGTTCACCTTTAATAAACAAGTTCTTCCTGCAGAACCGACAACAGTGCAGCCCTTCTGAGGGTCAGTTGATGACGCTAGTCTGGTTGTTGCTTCACCTACGTCACATGCTCCCCGTCTCTGATTGGTTTGTTCTTTTGCATCCATTGAAACCCAAGTCTGATCCCAAGGGACCAATGATGATTTGTGTTGAAGAGGAAGAGAATCAGGACAATTTCAACCAGATTCCATGTCAATTGAAGGACAGCAACTCTCCTTTGGGTTGTTGTATTAACGCTAATCTGACCTCTTATGAGGAGGTCAAGGTACAGATGACTCAGGTAGTCAAACAGGTGAGACATGAGGATGCCAGTTCTTCTGGACCCTGCAAGACCAGAGGTGTGTTCCGATATCCATACTTCAATGAGTACACTTAAACGCAGGACAATCTCCGCACTTACTAAGTGTGCAGAGTTCAGCAGGTAAGTGTTGTTCCAAATCATATACTCAGTGGTGCACTTACTAGAAATTAGGATCATGGCACCTCGGCTTGTCACCCACCAAAACCTTTTGAACGGTAAACCAAAGAAATACAAGTAAATATATAAAACCACAAAACTTACATCTGTAGGGTTCAGGAGCTGCAGCTGATCCAGTTGTCGTTGTTGCCGTTACGGTAGCCATCTTTCTTTTATTTTTCGAGCTGAGTTGGGTCCGCCTGGCTCTGCCTCTTCCGCTATGTAGCTAAAATGACAGATGTGGAGTGTGGAAAGTGGAAGATGTTCCACACTCAGCATTTTGGCCGTCATGAGTACACCATCCGGGTCCTTTTCACCGCAATCATAATGAAAACACCCTACACAGTCAGACTAAGTATAGTAAGTACAGAAAGTATGGATGATAGAACATGCTGCAGGACTTCAGTCTCTTGTCTCCTGTCTTCTGTCCGTAGTGAAGATGTGGCCCTTTGAGGGTAACCATGGTGATGATGTGGACCTTTGAGGGTAACCATGGTGATGTGATGGTGATGGTGATTTTTTTTCAATGTTTCATTCAGAACTTCATTTCTATCTGCTCTGGCTTCATAGACGAGCCTTTTCAGAACAGGAGACTATTTCTTCAGTCAGAAGTGAATTAAGACAAGACTTTCTTTCGTGATCTGATTCTGATCTGATAAAGATGTAAGGTGGCGGTCATTTCCACATATCTGTGGTCTGGTGACCGCCATCACAACGTTGGCTCCCATATGGGATGTGTTTGGTCTCCTGGAAATGTGGACGGGTTCTGATTGTCACCCGTAACTGCTGTTTATTATCTCATTTCTGCCAGTAAACTCTTGACAGTTGTGTGATGGAAATGAAACCTCAACAGGACCTCAGAGGAATCCAGACCAGATATTTGGTACTTTTGATGGACGATCATGACACTTCTGATCCATCTGAACCTGCTGATTCTTGGTGGTCTTTTGAAGCTGGTCTATGGCTTTATTAGAGATAAACTATAATATTAACAACTGTTACATCTACCAGATGTACTATATTTATGGATTTACTCACGAGCGCCACTTCTTCCTGAGGACACTGAAGAAGAACCACCTGTCTTCAGCCATCCAACTGTGTCCCAGTCTGGTATGGGAGCTGCTCTGTTGCCGAGCGCAAAAGACTACAGCAGGTGGTAAAACCGCCCAAAGTATCACAGGAACTTCACTCCCTGCCCTTGAGGACGTCCAGAGGAAGCGCTGTCTACGTGGAGCTGGATTAGGGTTAGGATTAGGGTAGGGTTAGCCCTCACCCTAACAGCATCCCAACAGACTCCTCCCACCCTGCACATGGATTGTTTTCCCTCCTGCCCTCAGGCAGGTGCTTCAGAACCTTCAGAATCAGGACCAGCAGACTGAGGACCAGCAGACCTCCCAGAGCTGTGTCATTGTTGAACTCAACTCCTCCCTCACCAACTAAAGACTGAACCACACCAGTGGACTACTGGGCTGTTCTGCACACGCACACTTCAACAACCTGTTTGCACAGTACTATGTACCAGTATGCACTGGTTTAGGAAGATCAGGTAGCTACTGCTGTTATTTATGCACTGTTTAATGTTCACTTTTTCTGTATCTATATCACCTAATTTATAATCCACCTATTTCCTTTATGGTAAATGATGTTATTGTTCTTGTTTTTAGTCGACTGACATTTAATGCACATATCCATCTGGATAATATGTTCATACAACTTAGTCGATCTTTGTGTTTTTAATTTGCTCACTCACCTGGATATATACTGCACTAGTTTAGTCAGATTATATATAGTTTCACCTTTACATATGCTTCTATCTGTAAATATTATGTATGCGCTGTAACTCCTACCTCTACATACTTGTATTTATGCTGCAGACACTTACTGCTGATTGACTTCTGGTTAGATGCTGAACTGCATTTGGTCGCTCTGCACCTGCACATGGGTGATGACAGTAAAGCTGAATCTAATCTAATCTAATCTAATCTAATTTAGGTGCCAGTGGAGGGTCCTGAACACTGCTGGTCCCCGAGTCTTCCTCTGACGGGACGTCCTCTCGCTGGTTTATCTCTGGCCCGCAGCTTCGTCCTCGCTGTCCAAGCTGCCAAAACAGTCGAAACAGCTGAAACAGTCAAAACGGTCCTATTCAGCAGTTCATCAATGACACACACACACACACACACACACACACAGTCAGATGAACACTAAAAAATATCCACCAGAGCTGCTAGTCAGTATTGTTCAGGTTGACCCGTAATTATTGATGTAGTTGATTAGATGACTAATTACATGCAGCAACATTTAGTCCCAGAAACATCAAAGATCCAGTTTCAGGGTTGAGTTGAGGCTGAAGCTGCTGTTTTAACACAAAAACATCAGAGATCTGAGGCAGGAGGATGTCTGGGGGCCTCTGTGACCCCTCTCCCCCCCCACAATCGACTGCCTATCACCCACCGACAGGTCAGGTCCTGGCGCTCACATGCACCAGGGTCCCTGGCCCGCGACCTCTCCCCTGTCACAACTGTCACCAGAAAGCGCTTTTATCAGAAAACGAGAGGCCCGGTCTGACAAAGCTGAGGAACTGCCAGAGAGCGACCCGGCGAGTATATTTAGCAGCAGCTTGGCAGTCGCCCATCCCAACTGTCGAGCTGTCAGAGCCTCGCATGCTCGCTGACCCCCCCTCTTTTATTATGTAAAGAGAGCTGCAGCTACACAAATTGGACTGAAACAGAAATTTATAGGAGCAGCATTCTTTCTCATGTACGCATGCATCAGCTGGAGGTTCATACCAGCTGTTAAACTCAGAGAACAGTCTGGAGCAATGGCTCTTCTTCTGGAGACAGAAAGGTCCGCACGACAAAGAGAGACCACCATCACATCCATTAAAGCACTGATTATGCTGGTACCAGTGAACAGCTTAAACCAGGAACATCTACATCACAGGTGTCAAAGTCGAGGCTCGCGGGCCACATCCGGCACACCACTTCATCATATCTGGCCCATGAGAGCGTTTACAGACCATCCTAAAGTTCTAACGAGAGCATTTGTGAGGAAGCGTTTGATTCAGTTCTGACATCAGAAAGTGGAATAACTGAGGTGGAGAGCGGCTGCTTTAAGGTGGAATAACTGAGGTGGAGAGCGGCTGCTTTAAGGTGGAAT
>JBAMYA010000012.1:778827-794359 GCA_037176975.1 Arrhamphus sclerolepis | reverse complement strand
GGACTGGAGACCTGTCCAGGTGGACCCCTGCCTTTCGCCCAAAGTGAGCTGGGATAGACTCCAGCAGACCCCCGTGAGCCTGCACAGGAAATAGCGGGTATAGATGATGGATGGATGGATGGATGATCTGTACAAAGAATCTCAGATTAAAAGAGGTTTAATGAGGGGAACTTATTTACTGGCTCTTCCTAAACTTAACAAACTTGTTTTAGTTCCTAAACTACGTTCATTGCTCAATGAGGCTGCATGGGAAGCCATCTTTTTTTCTTCTTTTTTTTTAACATTATATATAAACACAAAGGATGTTGGGAGAAGAGAGACTTGATCATTAAAGCCAGTTTACCAGATGTTGCTAACATCTGTAAATCAGATGGACCTCATCCAGCACAATCACTAAGAGACTGAAGTCCTGAATTAACAACCGCTGTTTACTGTCCTGTCGTCATCGCTTTAAAACCTCTACAAGGAGAGACTGATCTGATTGGCTCCCCAAGACTTCTGTTCATCATTAATGAGGCCCAGCAGATCGTAGCTAGACAGACCAGCTGATGGTACGTCTGCATTTCTAGACTAACAGCTATGGTTTCAGTCTTGTCTGTGAGTTCCAGGTACCCATGATGGAGCATCGTGCCATTAGCACGTGCTAGCACGGGGCAACAGTGGCGACCGCGAGCTGATCTTTGATCCTGCTGAATGCAGAGCAGTGGCGAGTATTTGCCCCCTCCACAGCCTTCTTGTGTTTTGCAGTTTTGCCACTTTCAGGTCACGGAACTGGGTTTAATTTCAGACAAAGATGGAGACGGTTTTAAACAGGAGCCATATCAGGACAGTATCTCAGCAAACGCGAGATGATCTGCATACACACCAGCTTAAACCCCGTGTGGAGCGTACCTCACCAGAAGGTTAACTCCGCTGCCTGGAAATTGCTGCCACCCCCCGCCACCACCGCCGGACAAAAGGCTCAGCAGTGGCCTGGTGATTGCCTCTTTTCAAATGGAAATGCAAGTTGCCTCTCTTCTGTCGGTTCCCTTAAGCAGTGTACAAATTACAGTTTACAAGGCATGGAGGAATAAAAAAAGAGTAGATAGATAGAAAAAGGGGGAGGCGGAGGGAGGGAGAGCAAAGCCGAATATCTTTTATTCCACAATTTTTTTCTCCCTTTCTTTAATTCAGCAAAGTGACATGTAAATTAGCCTTTAAGTGCTCCACTCAGGGACTGTGATCGCGCCCTAATTGTCACAGCCAATTGTGGCCAACAGTCTCTTCAATCCAGGCAGCTTTTGACAACAAGCACACTAGGATCAAAAGACGAATCATTGACTCGCCTACCGACACATACAGCAACACACGCGTGCACACACACACACACACATGCACACACACATGCACATTTGTCTGTTCTTGGCGGCAGCAAAGGAAAATGGCCTGAAGGTGAGTGATAGCTTTACTCTGAGAAGACGGACGACGGAGTGACGTTTGTCTCCTGAAACACACTAAAATGCTTCAAGTGTCAAAATAACAAACACCTTAAAAGACAACGGATGTACAACGTCTGTCCACCGGACCGTGAGAGGACTTTCTCCAAGTCCTGCAGGACTTTAGCATGAAAGAAGCTAAGGCTCAAAGCTTACATCCTAGCGCAAACGCAACGCCGTCCAGTTACAGTTGGAACCCGTTCACACGGTTGCGGTAGCTGTTCTGGAGTGATGTCCACGCACAACCCTGAGTCCAAAAACGTCAGGATGCTGCACAGTGAAGTCATTTTGAATCACATGGAAGCAGCAGCTCATAGGTCCTCGCTCGTCCACCATCGGCCTGGTCTGTGGAGACAAATGGCGTCCCATTCCTGTCTGACAAAAACTGGCAGGTGGACAAAACTGAGACCTGGTATTTACATACGTCTGGAGTGGCAACTTGGCAGCGCTGTGCTAAACAGCACCCTAAAAGACATCAGCTTTCCTGCCTGAAACTAGAAAAAGAAGAAGGCATGAGTCAAATGAAAAGACGGCAGACGCTGGTGAGTTGAGGGTCGTTGTGTCACACAGAAGATCAGATGTTTGTGCTGCTGAAAGGTGTGGTCACGTGGCCCAGGTCACCTGTGATGAAACACCCGTACGTCAGGCAGGACGGACGTTAATACCAGGTGTAAAGAGGCTTCTGGTTCTGGCTCTTCTAGTTTCTTCTTGTGCCGACTGTTTTCGGTTCTGGACTGCAGGCTGGACAGTCCAGCATCTGGACTCTTCCCCTGCAACGCTTTTGATGGTTTCATCTCAGACACTGAAAGTGACTGAGGAGCATAATTCTGACAGGGTTCCATGACTTGGTGTCCGACTTTCCTCCAGAGATGCTGCCGCTTTAAGATGTTCTTCACTGAGCAGCTTTATGCTGCAGATGTTCCTCCAGGTGTTTCTTCTTCGTTTTCAGGCCTTTAGATTTCCAAGCCCACACGTTTTTGAGACCATGGCTGATATTTGTCTGTTGTGAAATAACATGGTTTTCCACCAGCACGTTTTACATGATAGTATAGATTTCTTAGATGATGATAACGTAGAAGACGTATACGAGCATCACTCGCGGTTCACTTTTCAGCAGCCCGGTCGCCTCATTTTTGCTCTTCTTTGTAAATCAAACAGCACATTTATACAGAGACAAGTGTTCGGATCAGTTGTAGTTCTGGTTAAATATTGAGGTCCGCTCTGACAGGATGGAGGGATTTTCTTCAATATTTAACCCAAAACCACAGTCCTTCAGTGTACTTTGACTTCTCCATAAGTCAGGCCAGAAAGCTTTCTCTCCGTCCGTCTGTCATCTGTTCATCCAGCTGCTCCCACCTCTCCTTGACCGTCCACCTTTCATTGTTCTAAGACTTTACGAAGTCATGGCACATAAACAGCTGCTTTTGTGGACAGTTGGAGCTGGAGGGGCTCGACCATCTTCTAACTCTCTCTTTGTGTCCTGAGAGAACGTAAACTCGGAGACGGAGATATGCAAATGTCTGTCGAAATTAGAGCTACAACAATTATTCAAATGTTTGATTAATTATTCATCCGAGACGCCGTCAATTATTCATCTCGGTAAGCAATAAGTCTCCTTTTCTTTCCTTCTCAGAGAAAAGGAAGTTTTCTTCAGGGATCCATCAGGATCCCAATCAAAACCAATTTATGAGTGAAGTACAGTAAACATGCAGCACATTATATATTCTGTATGTGGGCGACGTCTTTGTGTCTGGTTCCAGTACGCTGCTGTTGTTCAGCGACCACTTACACCGACGTCAGCCTGATGACATCAGATGGTGTCAGAACTCCTCTCAGCTGATCGTGTTTACTGTTATGTTGTTAAATAACAGGCAGCGGTATCAGTGCTGTAAATGGAGATCAGTTCTCCTGAGCAGCTGCTCATTAGATCTTCAGAACTTTCATTACTGTGACATATCAGGTTCCTGTCTGAGCTGAAAGTTTGTGTTTGAATGATGGTGGTATGAAGGTCAGTGCTCGTCCATTACCATCCAGGCGACCATGCTTACGCCTCGGCTGACCTCACGTCCACGAGGTCAACAGTCTGAGCAGAGATCCCCAGACCTCCAACCAGGAACAAGAGGATCCACCAAAATTCTTCCTTCTGATGGGGAACGTCCGAAGCTGCTCTGCTGGAGGGTGTCCAGAAACCTCCTGGTCTGCTTCCAGGTCTTCTCCCTACTTCTCCTCCCCCTCTCAGATTGGCTGTTATGTGGCAAACGCCTCATTTGTTAACATTTTAAAAGTGTAGACCAGACTTGATGTGATGGAAGGTCTCAGCGCTCTAAAGTCCCGACCACGTTTGCTCCTGAGATGCACAAACCGCACTTCTGGAACTTTCACCCAGGAAGTGTAAGTCAGTTTTTATGTAATGATAAAGCAACATTTTTGCCATAAAATCACAATTCTGCAAACCTGTGACCTTTTACACTTAAAATTTCAACTTTTAAAATATCAACTTTCAAGTTACAGCTAAATGCTGTGAAGTCCTGAATTTTCTAGAACTTTCTGTTCAAAAACTGAAAACTGTTGCAGTAAAATTGAGAATTTCACAACAAAATATTTTTGTTTGTAAAAATTGTAAAAAGAACATAATTTCCATTAAATCTAAAATTTCACAAACCTAGATGTTTTGATCCAGATGTTTCTGTGCAGGTGCATAATCACGTTGTCCAGGTGGAACCAGAACTCTGCCTGGGACTCGGGTCTGTTGAGGTTCAAGCTTCAGTTTGATGTGAATTAAAGAGCTGCAGGATCATTTAGCCGTATTTTATTAGAATTAGATCAGAAAAGCTGCTACTGAAGGAACACGTTGGCGCCTTCAGGCCCCGAATTTTCTGGATCAAGCTGACGAACATCCGACAGTCGTGGTGGTGGTGAGCGGCTCATACACGCTGCATACATGGAGAACAGAAATGCATGATGGGTATCTGTCCACCACTGGACAAAGTCATGGACGAAGATCATGGACGACGTCATGGAAGAAGATCATGGACGAAGTTCATGGACAAAGTTCATGGACGAAGATCGTGGACGAAGATCATGGACGAAGTCATGGACGAAGATCATGGACGAAGATCATGGACGAAGATCGTGGACGAAGATCATGGACGAAGTCATGGAAGAAGATCGTGGACGAAGATCATGGACGCAGTCGTGGAAGAAGATCGTGGACGAAGGTCATGGACGAAGTCGTGGAAGAAGATCGTGGACGAAGATCATGGACAACATCATGGAAGAAGATCATGGACAAAGATCATGGACGAAGTCATGGAAGAAGATCGTGGACGAAGATCATGGACGAAGATCATGGACTCGCGGTTCAGTGTCGAGCATGAATTACGTAATATCGTGAAACGAAAACTTGACTCGGTTTAATCGTAGTCTTTGCGCGGCGGTCAAAAACGTTGACAGTACCTTGTTGTTTCGTGAGACCAGGTTCACATGTGGCACAAGAATCTGTTGGAGACAACCATCCTAAAGGGGGTAGAGCCAGCAGCTCAGATTACACCTTTTCTGTGCAGTGTGCCTGTTTTGACCTTGGTGCTACAGCTTTGTGGGCAGAGATGAAGATGAGGGTCTGTGATGTCACGATCCTCCGTAAACGACTCAACAAAGGATGGACCTAGGCTAGCTTAGGTGATTAAGCTATGCTGAAGTTTTTGAACGTCCTCCAACGCCAGAACAAAACACCAGCTTCATCTACATGGACACAAAATGAATTACAGCAAAGCTTTTGGTCTCACAAGACAAAAAAAAGTCTTTGTCTCGTGCTTTGACATCATGACTATCAGGACTTATGCTCTGGACGATTCTAAACAACTGCTTCATGAGGCTACGAAGTCCAGAACGTTCTGTGGGACCGTCCTACGTTGTTTACTGCTGCGTTTTAACCAATGACTCTCCAGAATTATGGACCAACCCTGCCCATAGAGGTCTACAGAGAGCCTCTGAAGACCAGTTTTCCTCGACCGCCATGTTGCAAAGAGGCGAGGCGAAGTTGTCACAGCCAATGGCAGAGCCAATGGCTAGCTGTCAGTCAAGGTTTTTAAATGAATCCAGGCATCTTATTGGTCAGATTTATTACTTGATAGAAATGTATCTGATGTGGTGCTTACAGTCGTCATGGATGTAAATCTGTAACCAAAGATGAATAAAAAAGGCTGCAAATATGTTTAATTCTGCTGCAAAGTTGGACCTTTTAACATGGAGCTCAGTGGCGATCTGCTCTGTTCTGGCGCCAGCACCTAGTGGTCAGAGGAGGAACTGCAACAGAACCTACTTCCTGGATGAGCTTCAACCTAGAAGACGTATGGTTGCCACTTAGTTTTAATTTGCTCATAAGTAGGCGGAGTCACTGTCAGAAAATGATATCAGGAAGTCTTTGATCACATGACCAGACTGATGGCGGTCCTTGTAGGACAAAGATCAGCTGATCTGGACCAAAGACCAAAGACGACTCTCTCACCATACTGGTCTCAGGTCTGACACAGAATAAAATCTGCAGTTTATGGAGAAGGTTGGTTGGGTTTAGGCATCTAAACTGTCTGGATGTTGTCGTAGAACATTCACAAGCATTCCTGCCAAATCCAGACTGACGCATGAAAACAGGCAGAAACCACACAGAGGTGTTAGCTAAAGCTTTTATTGGTGCAAGTTTGATCTTTAAGAAGACAAAAACCCTGTTCATATGGAGGGAAGACGATGGGAATGAAGAAGAGCTGAAGGATGGCTTCTCCACCCTGATCTGAATCGAGGAGAATAAAAGGTGCTTGTTGTGTGTTTGGTGATTTTCCCAGAAAAGTTTCTACTGGTTCGTCTTGTTTCAGTGGGAAAAGTGGAGCCTCTTCTCAGTTTAACAAGAACAACATGAAGAATGAACAGAAACTGAGATCAGAAAGCTCCTCCACTCTTTCCCTCTTGCTCGTGGCGAACGCAAACCAAACTGGCCGTGCGTGTTTGAGGAGTCCTCGCTGATCACACGCCGCGCCTTTCGCCCACTCCGTCTTTAATTGTCCGTCAATCTCTGGAGTGTTTGGCGGCGAGGAGGACTCTGGCGGCGGCCATCACAGAGCCGAAGCCCGGCGAGAGATGTGGAGTTTGATGTGGCGGAGCTGGAAGAGAGCAGATCTGATGGCTTCTGATGCGCATTCAAAGCCTCTGAACGCCAGCAGCAACGCTTATTTTAATTAAAAAGAGGCTAAAAGTTTGTGTTTGCTGAGAGCTTTCTGCGCTGCGAGCTGCTCGACAGCTGCTTTGAATTGTTGGAGATGTCCCTCCCTGTTCTCTCTGCACTCACTTTGTGGTCAAACCAGCTTTGTTTGCTTTTCGACATCACATAAAGTCGTTATAATTGTGTTTACGCCACCGCTGCCATGTTGTTCAAACTTTAAACTCAGTACCAAATATTAAAATGGCATTCCTGCAGACTGGGAGTCTGATCCGTGGTGATGCTGAGCCACAGAAGAGAGAGAAAAGGAACCTCTGGAAATGTAAAATCACCACGAAACCTGAGCAGTTTTCTGCTCTCGTGTTGTCGCGGGGATTACAACGCTTTAAGGTTTTTCACAAAGTAAACATCTCCTGTAAAGAGCAGAAAGCTGAAGACATTAAATGACCTTTAAAATGGTTGAGGACGGAGCCAAAGATGAAATAAAGACCCAGATGATTTTCATAAAACCTGGTGGAAACTTGGAACACAAACTTTTGAATTCTGGGTTTAAATCTGGGATCAAGTGAACCCTCAGAAGCTTTCTCTTCCAAGTTTGTTGTTTCGATGTTCGTTTCATTACGAGGTCCTGGAGATGATCAAAGTTCACTGGAAAGTTGGACGCTATCAAATAAAGTACAAACCTCATTTCTTTTATAGTTATTATATCTAATGGCAGGTATAACATCTCACAAGAGCGGCTGGAAGAAAACCTGCGACGTTCTTCCAGAAGCTCTGCTCTGGTCCGTCTCAAAGTTCTCATTTGCTTCATAAAACAGAAACGGAGAAGACGGCGATGTTGGCGAGCAGTGATTTAGGAACAAAATGAAACGATATTTACTGACAAGCTCTGCTGAACTTTATTTAACTGACGTTAACTGTCATCATTCAGTCCGGCCCTCCCACAGGTGAGGTGCTTCAGAGCAGACACACCTAGACTCTGTCCTCTACGGTCCAGGTTTGTGTCCTCAGCTGGACAGCTGAGACATGTTTAAAAACACGAGCGTTCAGCAGTTTCCTGCTCTGACCTTTGACCTCTGATTTTCCAGAGTTCCTGTCTCATCATGTGATTCAACAGCTGATGTTTGTCTCCTCATTTCCTGAAGACCGGCAGCAGAAAAGGACGCTCTGCTGCCGTGGAAACGGCCAGCGTGCTTTCCTGACGACCGTCGTCCTCCAGGGTGAAAAAAGACGCCGTCGTCACAGATGCACCATCGCGTCATGTGACTCCCGCTGATCTAAATTAGGCCAATAATCAGGGACGCCTGGCGGCCGAGCTGCTCGGTGCACGGCACGTGCACGCCTCGGTCCTGACGAGCGTTTCTGCAGCGATTCTCTGAGCAGCAACATCAGAGATTCCAGAGAAATGAAGTCATTTTAGCAGAAATAGACAGAGATCCGTCAATCATCAGCCCAGATTACACCAACCGCTCCAGATTATTTAACCTGAAAATCTTTCAAACGTCTGCTTGGAGGATTATTTTTATTCTGAACTGATTTCTGTGAAAAAGCTGCAGCAGAAATGACTGTGAACGCTGCTGCCATGGTGGAACAGCTGACGGGTGAGCAGAGGAACCTGAGCCTCGTCTCTCACACACACACACACACACACATTTGTGCAAAAAAAACACACAAACATACAGACACATGAACACACACACACATGAACATACGAAAAAAAAAACACACACACACAGATACATACAAATACACACACAAACATGCAAAAAAAACACACAAACACACACACACACACTAACATGCGAAAAAAAAAAAACACACACACAGACACACATACACACACAGATAAGTGAACACACACACACATTTGCAGACTCAGAAGCAGAAATTCTCAAACACTCAGAAACATTCCAGAAGCTTCTCTGCAGCTGTCGGCGTGAAAAAAACCCACAAAATTATAAAGGAAAAACTTTTATTTTTCAGACACACACACAGAAAATTAGGATTATAATCTGGATAATCTGCAGATGTTAAAAACTATTTCACTGATTTATTCTCCTCTTCTTGTTTTTCATTTTAAAACTTCAGAAAAATGAAATAAAAAAAAAACAGGTCGATGATTTTCTGTAAAATCTATTTTTTTATTAAAGAGGAAAAAAATCACAAACAGAACAGTTCAATAATAATTATAGAAATCTGACACTTCAATTTAAATAAGCGAAGGAAGACATAGGTTAAAAAATATATATATATACCCCCCTCCCCCCCTCAGGTCACACCGGCTGGAATCCAGTTTCACGGTGAAAAACGCACGCGGGCCGCAGAGGAGAGGCGCGCGTGAGAGGAGAGGTGGCACTCAGTTCCCTGATGGGGGGAGGGGGGAAGGAGAGGGGGTCAGAGAGAGGGGGGTGGGATGTTGGAGGGGGGTATTGAGAGGGGGCGGGGGGTTACACGCGCGCACCGCGGCGGTAAATTACGCGTGACAATATTTCTTTCTTTCTTTCTTTCTTTCTTTCCTTCTTTCTTTCTTTCTTTCTTTCTTTCTCTCTTTCTTTCTTTCTTCCTTTCACTTCCCCCTCCTTGTTTCGTTCCAAAAAAGAGGCGAAAAAAGACAAAAATGATGAAATGATGAGCAGAAGTGAACTTACCCAGAAGACCTCTGGACTTTGGTCCCTCGCAGGTGAGATGAAACCAAAAAAAGAAAGAAAGAAAAGAGTGATTTATTGATTGAGAAATAATCATTTTATTAATAATTACAGAAAAGTCTGTCACTGTTGTTTCTGTTTAGCTGCATTGGGGAAGGGGGGGGGGGTGATTGATGATTTAATTATCTTTACTAAAGCTTTATTTCAGCCAATCAGAGCTCTGTAAAGGAGGAGCTTCAACCCTCCGTGTTTTTTTTTCTTTTTGTCACAAACACACAGAGATACTTTAACTAATGGCTCCTGAAAATGCCGCAATATTCCGGCAACGCTCCGTTTACACCCCCTTCCACTGCTTCTTCGCAGCTTTAGAATGAGTGCTCAATGTTCCACATTTATTCTAATTTCCCTTTTTTCGTTACGAGGTGCAATTTTAAGAAATGGAAATTCATAAAAAAGCAGAACAAATTCAAGTGAGTTCTTTTTTGTTCTCACATTTGTGGTTTTTATTGTTTGAACAGATAAAAAAAAGATGTAAATTAAAGCTCATTTATGACACAAAGCTGCTTTTTCCTCTTTAAAAAATACAGATTGATGTTAAAATCGCTCCTGAAGCCGTTTGAGATTTGTTCAGAGAAGTCCCGAAATTAATATCAATGAATAAGAATGTGTGTTATTTGTCCCCCTTTTCTAAGGCTGTAATAGCTCCACATTTGGGCTGATCAGTTTGTTTTTTGTTTGTTTGATTTTCTTATTTTTATTTATTTATTTTGGTGAAAGAAAAAAAAAATCATAATTTACAGAACAATTAGAATAATAAACTGCGCTCATCCATCCTTCCTCCCTGAACAGCAGAAAATAAAATCATCCTTACATGAGGACTAAATAAAATCATCCTTACATGAGGACTAAATAAAATCATCCTTACATGAGGACTAAATAAAATCATCCTTACGTGAGGACTAAATAAAATCATCCTTACGTGAGGACTAAATAAAATCATCCTTACGTGACTGCGGCCGCCGAGGATCAAGTTTTTCCAGAAAAAGCTCACAAGCTGCTCCGCTGCTGCGCGACGAAGTCCGACAGTTTTCAGTCCGAAAGAGACAGAAGAGCGGAGAGGAGAGGAGAGGAGAGGAAGAGGAGGAAGGAGAGGAAGAGGAGGAAGGAGAGGAAAGGGAGGGAGGGAAGGAAAAACTTGAACCCAGAAGATGCTCACGTTTGGCTCTCTTCAATTATCCCCTCCCGTGAAGATAGGTGGCGTGCGTTTCAGGGGGCTTCTCCTCTGTTCCACGGCAAAGAAAAGGAGGTGGAAAGAGAAAAAAATGTCATTAGAAGAGGCGTAACACGTCAGTCCCTACCCAGGTTTGTTTCCTGGAGTGGGTGGAAGACATCAGTTGTAAACCTGCCCAGCAGGAACAGGCTTTTATTTCTGAGCTTCATCATCACCGCGGACGCGGATCCTCTGTCAGCCTCCTCACGGCTCCACCGCAACACGAGCCTCCTGAAAAACCAGGTATGTTCCTCCTCACGCACGAAAACATGTCAGTTCTTCACCAGTTCTTTTTTTTTTAAATAAAAAAAAAGACATTTATTATGGGATCTTAAACTTCCGCGCGCACGCCTCAGAGTTGGAACTTAACTTTGTCTTACCTGGCGCAGGTGGAGATAGGTGCCTTCGCCGTGATTCTGTTTCCTTTTTTTTCTTTTAAAAAAATGATTCTTAAAGAATAAATTCAAAATAAAGTCGCTTCGCGCGGAGGCGTCCGCTCCGGCTCTGACAGCCGGTGATCGAGACTCCTTCCTGGGCGTCTGTCGCTGCGCGGCGCCGCTGTCTCCTGGAGAACATTTCTTTCATCCAGAAACAGACACAAAAAAAAATCCTTCAAGTGAATAAACGCTGATAAATAACCAGAATAAAGGACGGAGACCGAGGCTTTGATTCCTTTCTTCATAATTTTAACAATTATTCATCAGCTGAATGTGAAGTTTTCTGACTTTTAACCCTTTAAAGGAGAAATTACAACTTCAGGAGACGTAAATGTGATGGAGAAAGTTTAAAAAGTCTAAATGTTTAGTAACATTCTCCATTATTTGTTGTTGTTTTTGTTTTGTTTTTTTGCTATTTTTTTAAGTGAACCATGTTATTGAGGGTTAATCAGAACAACTTTGGCTTCTGAGAGAATTCTGATGAATTATCAAGACTGAACTCCAAAAGAAAAAAAAACAAGGATTTTAGTGAGAAAGTGGAGGAAGTTTTTAGGCTGAAAGCAGAGGAAGGAAATCACAGAAATGATCTGATTTTCTCTCCAAACCCACTCACATTTTCTCCCGGCGTGTGTGTGCGCGTGTGTGTTTCCCGTCAGATATCAGGCTGAAATCAAGAAATCGAGTCCATGAGCGCTGCCATCTGATCCTCACACTCTTATCAATGAAGGAAGACATGATGGCGGACGGCCCCCGGTGTAAGAGGCGAAAACAAGCCAACCCGCGACGGAAGAACGGTAAGAGAAGCCGCGAAGGGGTGTCTGTGGCCGGGGAGGCGGCGGGGACGCCTCCTCTGCGGAGCCGCCGGACGGCTTTACGCAGAAAACAGGCTCCGCGTCCCGGAACGGGCTCGGGGCATAACGGTCCCACTGCGGCAGGAAAAAAAATGTAGAAATGTGTTTTATTTGCCAGAAATCTGCCAGGAATCTGTGGATGTTTGGAGCTGCAGGAACCAAAGAAAAGTCCCGTTAGTTTCATCATTTCAAACCTCATTTCAGTGCGTTTTTAACCAAGTTTAGTGCAGTTGGAGCGGCCGTGAATACTGGGACTCTGGACCGGGTCTGGACCGGGTTTGAAATGGGTCTGGACTGGGACTCTGGACAGGGACTGGACCGGGTCTGAAATGGGTCTGGACTGGGACTCTGGACTTGGGGTCTGGACTGGGACTGGATAGGGACTGGACCCGGTGTGAACTGGGTCTGGAATGGGTCTGGACCAGGTCTGGACCGGGACTCTGCGGCTTTCTTACTCGTCTTTCCCAGCAGACGTAAACCTGCAGTGACATTTCTGGACCCGTTATTTCTGATCCACGAGCAGAGCGACGTGCGTGTGTGCGCGTGTTTGCTTTTCCCCTCTCCAGTTTTTTAATCCCCCTCCCACCCCCCACCCCCCAACACACACACACACAGGTTATTTATCTAGATCAGATTTCATTTATTGATTTCATAAAAATCAATAGCAGACAAGCGTTTAATGGCAGATCAGAAAAGACTAAAAGAATAAAGAATAAAAAGAGGCCACCTGTTTCATAAAAGGCTCTTTGGCTTTTGTAGCAAATGATAAAATAATATTCGCAAAGCAAATATGATTTTCACACCCTTAAAGCTGACGAGAGGCGGCACAAGTGTGTAAAGAAGATTTTTATCTGCCGCTCTGATGGAGCCTTTTACAAAATAAAATGTAGGATTAGAATTAAAAGTACTTTTTTTCCTTTCATGACAACAAGCTCTGATGACCCCCCCCCACACACACACCACCACCACTCCCACCCCTCCTCCTCGCCCTCCCTTTCCTCCCCCCTCTGGGAATGCAGAGGCTCATTGAGGCTGGGCCACTGAGCTCTTCCTGCCCGGCTCGGGGTGAGGTGGAGGGACGGCGGGGTGAGGTGGAGGGACGGTGGGGCGAAGAGCATGTCTCCAACACTTACCCCCCCACCCCAAGAAAAAAGGAGTTTTTGTATGGCATCCAGGCAGATGCCACTCATGCTAATTCAAAACTAGTGTTTCCTTCTGTTTGTATTTTTACCAAAAATCTGGTTCGAGTTTGATGAAATGTGATTTAGAGAGATTAATTAAAAAAAACTGACACATGGACGGACGGATGAATGGATGTGTTCCAATTAGCATTAACAAGACATTTGCTCTCCAACTTGTCCAGCTGATGACCTTCTTGCTGCAGACCTCCAGGTTTGGAGGTTCAGCCGAGGTTTCGCTCGCCGTCATGTGGCGTCTCTGAGCTCACCACCGATTGGACACGCTCACCGTCCACAAAGACAAAACCTCTGCTCTGCAGAGGCTGGAGACACTCAGATTTCTGGTGTTTTTGGTGGTGGTGGTGGTGGTGGTGTGTGTGTGGGGTGGGGTGGTGGTTACATAATCTTGAGCAGCAGCTGACGAAGAGGACGAAACAGGAAGGCCGCTCTTCGTCTGGGTCAGGGTTAGTTACTGGAGTTCGGGTCAGGGTTAGTTGCTGGAGTTTGGTAAGGCCGTCACAGATTCAGATTTAGTAAATGGAGGTAAAAAGAGGGGGGTGGGGGAGGGGGTTGTGTGTGAATGATTCAGAAACGGGTTTCTGTCAGAGCGATTTCTGCCAATTCTCTATTATTCTTCTGCCTTTCTAAAGTTTTCAGGGGGGTCAGGAAAGGTGCCCCCACACCTTCTTAAAGTAGGAGAGTTTTCTTCCTTTTCTTTTCGCCATCGTCAGTGAGAAAATTCGGGGTGGGGGGGCTCTCAGGTTGGTGGACAATTGATTGTCAGCAGTAATGTGTTTCATTTACATCTTTATACCGTCAGTAGTAGTTGGGGGGGGGGGGGGGGTGCTACATCACACTGTTCATGGCCAGTTTTTTGTTTTGTTTCTTTTTCTTTCCTAATTTTATGTTATTTAATTTTCTGTTTTTCCTGAAGGAAGAAAATGCTCCTGCTGAAGGGAAATGAGGATTATTTAGTGAAATAATTACAGACAGATATCGGAGCGTGGTGGCGCGTAAACCCGCGGATGAAATATATATAAAAAAAGGTTGATTTTTATGAGCCTGTGGTCCAATCAAAACAAGATGCATCCCAATTATCCCCATGAAAAATAAAAAAGCAGAAAAGGATGCATGCGGAGGATGAGGAGGCATATTCGTCCTGTCACAGCTCCGCAGCGGCGTGAGGCCTTTCACGTCTTCGTCTTCGTCCTCAATGGCAGCTAAATATAAACATGGACGAGAGGACTTCCCTCGTCAGAGGCTCTTCGTTCCCTCTGGGTCCTTTTATGTTACTTTTTTAATTCCATCAGTTAATCGCTGGGGTTTTATTTTGTTGGGTGGCGTGCATGTGCGTGTGCACATACATGTGCAAACGCTGTAATTTCCACGAGGAATCAAGTTTTCCTTTTTTTTTTTTTTTTACACTTTAATAAGGAGGATAAAAGCAAATAGCTGTTCTCCAAACTTTCTCCAATTCTTCTAAAAAACAAACAGACAAAAAATTTTGGCTCATTTCTTCTCCTTTTATTATTATTGTTCCTTCATTTTATTTTATGTTATTTCATTTCATTTTATTTTTCGTTTTCCTTCCTCGACCGCCCGGCTAGCGTGCAGATATTTTCCCGCTAGTGTGCAGACATTTTCCCGCCGCCGGCCTCAGAACACACACCCTCAGATTCGCGGCGAGCCCGGACCCCTGACACCGCGGGTCTTTGGAAATGCCTTCGGTACCATTTCACTTTCACTCACATCAGTGCTGACCTGAATGCCTTTCATATCTGATCCGCCGTGTCTCTCCTGGTAAACATCCCCCCGGGGGGGTGGGAGGGGGTGGGGGGAACAAAGAAAAGGAGCTGCTCTTCTTCTCCTCCTTCTTCTTCTTCTCCTTCTTAATCACAATTCAGCCCCTCTCGCCGCCAGCAGCAGCAGGGCTGCACATTTGCATTCAGCATCAGAAAAAAAAAGGGCCTGAGATGAAAAAAGGGAGGGGTGGAGGGTGGGAGGTGGGGGTGAAAAAAAAGAGTTAGAGAAGAAGAAGAGGAAGGAGGAATGGAGGCAGAGAGGTGGGTGGGTCCTGCAGAGGAATAACCAGGGTGTTTGTGGTTGTTTGTTGGTCGTCCCCTGGTTACCAGCCTTTTATAGCCTCGCCCCCCACTCCCCAACGCCCTGACGGACAGATAGTGTTACAAGAGGGCATAACACCCCCCCACCCCCCACGCACACACACACACACGCACACACACACACACACACACCAACTATCTGTGGCCGCTCACACTTAAGGACAATTGAAAAAGAAGAGAAAAGAAATTGGCCATAAACTTCTTTGTGATTTTTTTTCTTTTCTGTCAGAGTGATCGACAAAATGTGTGTGTGTGTGTGTGTGTGTGTGTGTGTGGGGGGGGGGGTAATACAGGTTCTGTTGTTTGTTTGTTTTTTTTTGGGGGGGGGGGGGGGGGTCATGTGA
>JBAMYA010000012.1:749154-778727 GCA_037176975.1 Arrhamphus sclerolepis | reverse complement strand
CCCCCCCCCCCCCCCCCCCCCCCCCCCCCCCCCCCCCCCCCCCCCCCCCCCCCCCCCCCCCCCCCCCCCCCTCCCATGTGATATGGCTTCCAGTTTTTCTTTCTTCTCTTTCTGTTCTTCATCCAGAACTTTTTCTTTCTTTTGGTTAAGAAGAGGGATTATCGGTACACCCCCGCCCTCCCATCCCACCCCCACCCCCCAGCAGCAGGATTTAGACAGATTTACTTCAGCAAACACCTTTGGACACTGGGGGGGTGGGGGGGTTGAAAGTGGGAGTCTGTTTGCTAAAGGGGCCTTTTGTTCGGAGGGTTCTGGATAAAGTCTTACCAGGCAGCCGTGATACCAACCCTGCTGGGGGGGGGGGTTAACTCTTTATGTTGCAGCTGGCCGTCCGTGCACACCTCAAACCCGTGCACGTGTATCTGGACACAGAACTGTGATAGTTTACGCAACGCCGCGATGTGGTGACGTTCCCAGCATGCATTTCTGCTGGCTGAACTAATGCTGAACTCGACTTGGAAAGTGTTCTGGGTTCTGTAGAAGACGACCTGAACAACTCGGACGACTCGGATAACTTGTTTGGACGGATCAAGCAGATGTGAAAGCAGAAGAGGTGGAGGGTTTCCCCCATGGAAGCTTCTAAACCACTAAGACGTGTTTCAGACGTGTTTTAACTTTATTTCAGGTGTGTTTGTGACTTTATTTCAGATTTGTTTCAGACGTGTTTCAGACTTTGTTTCAGACGTGTTTGAAACTTTCATGCTTTCCTGCTTTTTGTCTTTTCTCTGTTTGTGAATTTTAACCACAAAAAACAACAACAACAAACAAACAAAATAAAAACGAAAGGCAAACGCAGAAATTGAAATTTCAGTGGCCTGGCAAACAATTGCATGCATTTGGACTGTCTATTTTTCCTTGTGTACACTCTGTTACCCATAAATATCAGCAAATATCATGCCTCATTTGAGTCCTCTTCGAGTGAAAATGTAAAGTCTTTATTTGGCCCATCTTTGTCCTGCTGTTTGCATTCATTTGGTTGCAGCGCCGCATCTTGATTTTGATTTTCTGTTTTGTTTTGTTTTGTTTTGTTTTTGGGGGCGTGAGAGGCGACAGGTTGCAGAGCAGGTGCAAACTAACGTTCAGAGTCAGCAATCGTTAGAAACCCCTTCCTTTGCTGCTGACTGATGACACCTGTCCCATGACATTAAAATGATTTTTTATCTTCGTGTTTAGTTTGTAAGAGCTTCACGTTTTGATCCTGACATGAGTGAACCTGTCGAATCTTGCTGAGTGTAGATTCAAAAGAGCCAACAGCTGGTTGTGCAAGTCCTCTTTGGTCGACATTAAAATAATCTTTTTAGTTTTTCTTTCTGTCTGCGCGGCAGCTGCTTCAGAGATGACACCTTCGTGCAAACAAGCCTTACGCAGATTTTAGGGAAATGCACATGCTCTTTGATGTGTGTTTGATTGTCAGGTGGAAGAGCTCTTCTGGCAAGGTCAGGGCCGCCGTGGAGCGATCAATAACAGATCAGCAGATTCAGGCTTGGTGACATCTGGAAGTCTGGGCCCGGTTGCACTGGTCCACCTTTAATAGAACATGCTATTTGATCAGCGCTCACTTTCCCGCTGTACTTCATTATTCAGGAGGTGTCCCGCTTCTCTGCCACCTAAGTGCGCCCCTTAACGAGAACTTGTCTGCTCCGCTTTGTTCTGCCCCCCCCCACCACCACCACCACCAATGTCGGCCCGTCTTGCATGGAAGTAAATTCAGATGTGTTATCTCAATTTAATTGCAGCCGATTGCCAAGCGAGATTAGGACAAAATTAGGTCATTTTGCGGTTGCACGAATTTCGCTCACTTCCATGCTTTCATCTCCACGTTGATCAAGCACCTTCCTAACCGGAGGCTGCAGCCATCGCCCCCCTCCCTCCTCAAAAGAGGAAGTGGTCAGAAAGTGCTCGTTATTCCAACATGCGTTTAACCTTTGGAGAGTGAGTCAAGGAGAGCTGAAACATCTTCCCCTTTAAATGTCATCGGCGGTGCAGTCGGCGGACATGTGTGGCCACGTCGCCCTCACTCAAGACTCTGAGAGGTGAAGCGGCGTGTTAATGGCTTCTGACTGGAAAAGAAGCCGCCCCCCCCCTTCCTGAACGCTTCATGTCGCCGTCGCTGTCAGACACGAATGTCAAACAAACACCTCCTCAGGTAGCGGGGGGGATAATCACACCGACATGCCTGTCCTCAGCCTTTCTGACACGCCGGACTCAGGCAGCTTCAGGCCTTCCAGCGCTGGGTGTTTTTCAGGGTGGGGAGGCGGTCGAGTGTGACAGCACAGAAATTTCTGTGGTTGTGGTCGCAGTTTTTTGGGTTTGGCAAAAAGCAGGACTTCTGGTTTTGGATCCGAGGCAGAATTTTCAGGATGTGATGATTAAAGTCACGATGAGGTGATAAAAGCCACCAGAGATAACTGACGAGACCCAACTTCTGGGTGGAAGGGTATTTCCTGACCTAGAAAAGTTCGTAGGAAACAGAAAACTCGAGTTGAAGCTTGTGACTCAGCCTGACACGCAGCCCGGTTTCTGGTCAGGTCAAGGCTTTGTGACTGGAGAAGCCCCAGGATGTTATTTAGCAACACTCGTGTCTTTTCTCTTTCAGAGTTTGTTTCTCGTCCCAGCTACGGTGGGATTAGCTGTCAGACTCCAGGCCTTTTCTGCCTCAAACATTTCCCCTACCTCCATCCATCCCAGCAGCCAGCCAGCCAGCCAGTCATGTCACCAGTCAGCCCAGTCTAATTACTCCTCCACCACCCAGGGGAAGCTACTTCCTTATCGCCCCGCTGTCGTGCTCCGGCATTCCTCAGATAAATTCCCCTCCACTTTGTTATTCTTACTACTTAGGGGTATTGGAATTAGCATGGCCATCAAAGCAGACCTTGTACTCTGCCTTTTTTTCTCACACTCCTCCTCACGACCTTATCAGTGGTCGTACATTACAGCCGGGCGCGGGGCGTACCCGCGGGCCGCGGAGGTGAATAACCGACAGAGGTTATTGAGCCGTGCGTCTGACATCAAAGGCTGCAGGATGATGAAGCGATGCAAATGCGAGGCCTGCGGCGCTTCGCTGCAGTCTGGCTCTTTATTTTACAGCCGTGCAGGTACTTCAGGGCCGCGTGGTAACGGATTTGTCAAGTCGCCGTCCAGGTAGCTGCAGCGCACACGTCCTTGTTTTGTTGTGCTTAAAGAAAAGTCCCTTCATACCTGCTAAAGCCTCTCAGGAGATGAATCATTTCACCCGCGTGGTTTATACCTCAACAGCAAGCAGGCGTCGCCTTATAAACTGGCAATCACGGTATCCCTAATGTTATTACTTTTCATAATTAGTTACTGCAACACTCATTCGACGGCTGGCGGAAAGGAGTATTCCTTAGTAATTAAGGTAATGAAATATTCATTTATGCTACCTTTTCAGCAGTTCCACAAATGAGCCAGCCGTGCTTAATGTCCGCCCTGCCTCTGATTTTATTATGACGGCAGACTGGCACATCTGCAATTAGCACCGGCGCTGACAGTTGGGCGCTAAGCAGAGGGAGGCGACGTGAAGCAGCGGCGGCGGGTAGGCGGGTGGGAGTACCCCCCCGCACACACACACACACACACACAGCCTCCACACCAGTAACCTTGTTGTCTTTTTTTTGTTTTCTTTATTACCTTTATCTCCTCCTCCCAAACCGTCTCCTCCCCAACGGAGAGGTTACCTTTTCCCAACGGTGCAAAATCGACTTGACATAACTGTTCATCAGTTCCAGTAACCCCCACCCCCCACCCCCACCCCCACGGTCGTTTGCATCAAATCAGGCCCAGTCAAGCTTCACGTGGAAATTGGCAGGCCAGAACCTGAGGACGAGGGAGGGAGCGGGCCGATCCAAGCCAGCGTTGTAACCAGTCATTTAGATTTTATTTCTGTAAATGCTGCTTTTCTGTTCATGATGTCATTTTAAGGCCTTCCAGTTGCATCTGTGGTTCTTCCTGTTGTTATGAATATTAATCAGTTAAAGGAGGCTTTTATTTTTTTAGGTTGCCCTGGATGGCAAAAGGAGGTGGGGCTACAAGGTTTAAAAAAAAAACCAAAACATTAACCTTTAAACATCCAAACATACCAAAAAAACATCTCAAACTAATTGGCAGGCTGACAGGTCGTTTCTGTCTTCCTTCTTCCTCTTTTTTTTATTTCTTTTACCAGCCGTGGCCCTCGGAGGGAAGCAGATAGGCACTTTGTGATGAAACTTTTAGTGAATCTGGCTGCTCCAGTTCTGTCGCTGCCACGTCACAACCCCCCACCCCCCACCCCCCAGCTGGTGTGCACTCTCATCATGGTTGAGAGGTAGTCGTGGGTATTGTGCTTTTATTCATTTAATTTCCCTCCCGAGTGTCCATAACAGCACCTTTTACTCATATCTGCTCGACTCTCATTGTCTTTCCTCCTACCTCCTATCTTAATCTGCCCCCCACCCCCCCGTCCTTCATATTTTCTACCATCGTGCTCCACACACCCCCACGCCCCCCATGGCCTGAGCTCTCCTTGTTCTCTGACGGGGGCTGACGGCCGTTTCAACAGGGCGGCATTGAGGTAAAACGGTGTGACGGCAGAGTTTTGTTAAGCCGAGAACAAAGGCTGGGAGATGGCGGGGCCAAGCCATTGTCCCGCGCCCATATTGGCCTTGCTACCGTTTTGTAGGATTTAATGCTCTGTTTACCTCCAGCCAATCGCCACCAACAGTCAGAGAGGAGCTCCTTCTGCTCTTAGATGCACCTCCGGGTGATATAAGATGGATCCATAAAAATAATATGCAGCTTTGCCTGCAGAGGAGTGAATCAGAGGGGCAGGAGAGCACTTTCTGTGTCATCGCTTTGAATAAAATGTCAACCGAGGCCTTAAGTTTTATATTAGTGAGTCTGAATCTCAAAAAACAAGCTAAAACGGAGAAAGTCAGGTGAAGATAATTGTGTCACCGCTCCTGGATGAGAAATGTGAGTGTGAGTTGGAGTTTTTCTGCATGCTCTTTGGGCAAACTGAAAGCGGTGCTCAGCGGGATTAGAGGCGGCGGGCGGGACACAAGAGGACTCTAGTAGTTGTTTTTCTGCCTCAGAGCAGGCGGGAGAGAGGCGCGCATCAGTTTCCTCCTTTTTTTTCCCTTTTCTGGAACTGAAATCAGCCGCTCTGATAGAAAAAGAAGCGCCCTGAAACTCATCTGAGAAGCAACTCCGCAAGCTAATGTATGCTAGCGTCCGTGTCGCCTTGTTGTTCTTGTTTTTTCTTTTGTTTTTGTTTTTTTTTTACAACTCTGACATTAAAATAAAAGCAAAGTTTCACAGAACAAGGCGCAATAAACACAGTCGAAAGCGTCTTCATTGAACGCAATGATATTTTCACGAGCGCATAAAGATTATGAGTCCATTTCTGTCGCGCCCATCTGGGCTTTCATTTGAGGAAACGCTCAGTAGTTAAAGACCACGAAGAGCAAAGACGGCAGATGACTTTCATTTGGTTTAATAGTTTGTTAAGGTCAAACGAGATACGCAGGGCGTAATCCTGCCTAACGGCGAGCCTTAAACGCTGAAGAAAGCACTTCCTGCCAAATCCCTTCCCTTTTTCCGTGGCGATTAATGGGTTAACTAAATGAAACTATTTGTCAGTTTTTACCCAGAACACTTTTCTGCTGCTGGTTTCCCTTTTTTTTTTCCTCATCCTGCAAAACAATTAGAAAATTACAGTAGATAAAAACTGAACGGCGCCAGTATTTATGCAATCAACATAACGAAGAAACAAAACAATTTAATGTGGAAAAATCATCACTCATCTGCATTATAATTGCTTCTCTTTCACATCTACGGGGACGGTTAATTAAAATTGTGATTAAATGCGCCTGCACCGTCTAAGATGTCTTCCCCCTGAACAGGTGCTACAGAATTTAAAAGTAAAGAGAGAAAGCTAATTAGCATTGGAAATTGAGAAATTGCCTGCAAGAATCGGTGTTAATTTCACTCACTGATGAGGTAATTTATAAAAGGGGGGGGGGTGTTGTGGGGAGGCAGTGCAACACAAGAGATTGCAATGCAGACCCCCCCCCACACACACA
The DNA here is from genome assembly GCA_037176975.1 of Arrhamphus sclerolepis. NCBI lineage: Eukaryota > Metazoa > Chordata > Actinopteri > Beloniformes > Hemiramphidae > Arrhamphus > Arrhamphus sclerolepis. The sequence continues at coordinate 772,590 of JBAMYA010000012.1, read as the reverse complement.
CACTCCCTCTGCTCCCCACTCATTCCTGGTCTCCCAGCATGCAGGTGAAGCTGTTTGCTAAATATTGAGTCTGTTTGTTAATGATGACATCACACACAAATACACACAATTTCTTTTTGTCGACATGAAAAGCCGTCAGGAAAGTCGCTCCCACGCACCACGATGAGCAGTTTGGGTTTGGTTGCTAATGTTTTAGCTTCCGTGGTGAGGTGAGTCGCCGCTGATCTCAAACATTTCCGAACTCCTCTTCAGAATAATTAGTCTGATTCATGCGGATTAAATTTTGATTTCAAGGGGACGTCCCCGACGGACACCATGACTCATAATCATGTAGCCGTCATCCAACCTGGCTACAGGAACACGAGTGAATGTTCGTCAATAAAAACATGTTGATCCATGGTGTTATTAGAAGCTCTGCAGCCATCGTGGTTGTTTTATACTCCTGCTTGATCTAACCACATCAGGTGGTTTCTTCTGAACCTATGGTTGGTTCTGTACCAGTGGTTGGTTCTGTACCAGTAGTTGGTTCTGTACCTGTCCTTGGTTCTGTACCTGTCCTTGGTTCTGTAACAGTGGTTGTGTACCAGTGGCTGGTTCTGTACCAGTAGTTGGTTCTGTACCACTGGTTGGTTCTGTACCTGTATTTTGGTTCTGTACCCCTGGTTGGTTTCAATACCAGTGGTTGGTTCTGTACCATTGGTTGGTTCTGTACCAGTGGTTGGTTCTGTACCAGTAGATGGTTCTATACCAGTGGTTGGTTCTGTACCAGTAGTTGGTTCTATATCAGTGGTTGGTTCTGTACCAGTGGTTGGTTTCATACCAGTGGTTGGTTCTGTACCTGTATTTTGGTCCTGTACCAGTAGCTGGTTCTTTACCAGTGGTTGGTTCTGTACCAGTGGTTGGTTCTGTACCAGTGTTTTGGTTCTGTACCAGTGGTTGGTTCTGTACCAGTAGTTGGTTCTGTACCAGTAGTTGGTTCTGTACCAGTGTTTTGGTTCTGTACCAGTGGTTGGTTCTATACCAGTAGTTGGTTCTGTACCAGTGTTTTGGTTCTGTACCAGTGGTTGGTTCTGTATCAGTGGTTGGTTCTGTACCAGTGTTTTGGTCCTGTATCAGTGGTTGGTTCTATACCAGTAGTTGGTTCTGTACCAGTATTTTGGTTCTGTACCAGTGTTTTGGTTCTGTACCAGTGGTTGGTTCTGTATCAGTGGTTGGTTCTGTATCAGTAGTTGGTTCTGTATCAGTGGTTGATTTTATACCAGGGGTTGGTTCTGTACCAGTGGTTGGTTTCATACCAGTGGTTGGTTCTGTACCTGTATTTTGGTTCTGTACCAGTAGCTGGTTCTGTATCAGTAGTTGGTTCTGTATCAGTGGTTGATTTTATACCAGGGGTTGGTTCTGTACCAGTAGTTGGTTTCATACCAGTGGTTGGTTCCGTACCTGTGGTTGGTTCTGTACCTGTATTTTGGTCCTGTACCAGTAGCTGGTTCTGTACCAGTGGTTGGTTCTGTACCAGTGGTTGGTTCTGTACCAGTGTTTTGGTTCTGTATCAGTGGTTGATTTTATACCAGTGGTTGGTTCTGTACCAGTGGTTGGTTCTGTACCAGTGGTTGATTCTGTACCAGTGTTTTGGTTCTGTACCAGTGGTTGATTCTGTACCAGTAGTTGGTTCTATACCAGTGTTTTGGTTCTGTACCAGTAGTTGGTTCTGTACCAGTGGTTGGTTCTGTACCAGTGGTTGATTCTGTACCAGTGTTTTGGTTCTGTACCAGTAGTTGGTTCTGTACCAGTGGTTGGTTCTGTACCAGTGGCTGGTTCTGTACCAGTGGTTGGTTCTGTACCAGTGGTTGGTTCTGTACCAGTGGCTGGTTCTGTACCAGTGTTTTGGTTCTGTACCAGTAGTTGGTTCTGTACCAGTGGCTGGTTCTGTACCAGTGTTTTGGTTCTGTACCAGTGGTTGGTTCTGTACCAGTGGTTGGTTCTGTACCAGTGGCTGGTTCTGTACCAGTGGTTGGTTCTGTACCAGTAGTTGGTTCTGTACCAGTGGTTGATTCTGTACCAGTGGTTGGTTCTGTACCAGTAGTTGGTTCTGTACCAGTGTTTTGGTTCTGTACCAGTATTTGGTTCTGTACCAGTAGTTGGTTCTGTACCAGTGGTTGGCTCTGTACCAGTAGTTGGTTCTGTACCAGTGTTTTGGTTCTGTACCAGTGTGGGAACTTCTCTGAAGTCGTGTAATGTGAAACGGTTACTTTTGGGAACTTTTTTCTGAAATGAAGTTCATCTGGTTTCTTTGTCTTTCTTTGGTTTAACTTGCCCATAAAAAAACTGGTCTGGTTGCGCTGAGCCCAGATACCGTGCTGGTACCAGCAAGCAGAACTTTGCCCATCAGGCTTGGTGGTGGACAGGTGGGAGGGAGCCAGCAGGCCGTAGATCATTAGGCCTCCACGGCAGAGGAGCTGAGACGCGAGGTTAGAAGGGGAAAATGGGAAAAGCCAATTTGCTGAGACATCCTCTGTCGACCTTTCATCATAACTGGGCCCTTTTTCTTTTAGATTAAGTCCAGTGAGCAGGACTCAGCCGCCTGTCAGCCCGCTAAGCCCAACAAGCCCCCCCCCCCCACCAGCAAGATGCTGTGTATATGCATGAGTTTGTGTCTTCTCGTGGTGGTGGTGTCCCAGTTGTCTTCTCCAGGATCAGAGGGTGTCCAGACGTGCTGCATGTCTCAGATTCATAAATCCCAGCTGAAGTCAGTGTCAGACGTGTCTCTCTCAGGAAAATGAAGGAACTCGTCCATGCTCCTTCCAGCAGCAGAGCTCCTTCATGATTGTTTTATGACTTCTTCTCTCTCCCTCCACATCCTCCCCCGTCTGTCCTCCCCCGCTTCGAGTCACTCCACTGAACAGGTCAGGCAGTAAGTGACAAGGTATTTCGTCGTTTTGTGAACCTTTGCCAGACTGATTGTTCAGTGCAAGTGTAGTGTAACTGAGCCGCTTGTAGCTCGCCAGAGTGTGGAAAATAAGATCGAGGACTGATTCCCCCCTCCCCTCCCCCTCCGTTGGCTTTACAACAATGTGTGATAGTAAAATAGATATCCAGTGGCTGGGCCAGAGCTCCCGTGCGCCGGTGTTGCTGTCGCTCTTCATACGTTTCTGTTCCTGACAGCACGCCGCATCGCTGCAGCGTTTACTCCAGCACCAGCTTGACCCGTGACCACTTGTAGCTGCCTGTTACGCCGTTACTGGCCCGGCGTCAGCCGTACTGGCCACCCTGTTTCCATCCCGCCGTACATGGGAGCCCTGCCTGAATCGCTGAGCTTGTGGCCGTGGTTTCTGCACACCTGAGATGGGCTCCACCTCAGGTCTCAGGTTGTCTTTCTGGTTCTTTTATGGACTTGATGTCTGCAGGTGTCCTCTTTTGTTTTTTTTGTTTTTGTAATTCTGCAGTTGAGCTTCAACACATATTTAATGAACAGTTTTGTTCTGTACTTGTGACTCACCAACGTTGGTCCTCTGGAAGAAAGTCCATCTTATTGTTTTAACATTGCAGGGACCAAAAGACTCAGAGGACGGATAGAACCAAGGTAGACCAAGGAGGTCTCGGTTGGCAAGTGTGAAGAATGTTGGATTTCACCTCATTGGTCAGATGTCTTTACCAAAAGAGTTTGGGGACAAAGATTACAAAGACTGTAAAGGCCAGTGTTGTGGAATGAACCATCTGCTAGAAGGAACTGCATGGATCCAGTATGGATCCAGTATGGATCCTGCATGGATCCTGCAAGGATCAGCTGTTGTGTTCCTGATAGTTCAGGTTCCTCACCAAAGGTGCTTTAACAAAAACAGTTTGTTCGGCTCGCAGAAATAAAAGCCTACAGCAAAACGTGTGATTCAGGACTTCTGGTCCTGTTTTGGTTTGGTTTGTGGTCTAATTAAGACCTCTTTTAGGGGGCCTCAGTTTGATAGATTTAGTGATCTTCGGTTGGTTTGCTGGTAGAAAGTTCTGGTCTGTTTGGCCTTTAAACACCAGAGGTGTTGACCGGATCATAACCTGATTGGACGGACAGTTCAGAGGTGGATCAAGAGCATCTTGGGTCCGAACCACAACCTGTTTTGGTGGATTGAAGGTTCAGAAAGGAACCTCCAGCTAGAGGTGCTCTAACATCAGTGTCAGTATCAGACTTGAATGGCATGAGAATACTTAGAAATCCAGGTCAGACCTTTAAAAAAAATCCTTCATCAGAATTGGCGAAGGCGGTTTTAATTGGTGCGGACCCAAACCCCCGGCTCAGTTGGCGGCGGGTCGTCCCCCAACCGGCTCCTCGTCACCACAGAAGTCTATTTATCTGAGACGTTGGTTTCTGTGTGACTGGAGGCTCAGCTGACAGAAGAAGGTGTATTTATCAAAGACAACCATCCTGTAGCTCGTAACCGTCTCTGTCGGGTCTTTAGGAGGACGTGAGGAGGCTCCCTGCTGGTAACGAAAATCTGTGTTAAGGAGGGATGTCATGTGACGTTTGCGTTGATGTCGGGGTGGCGGCTTCGCAGTTTGTGAAGGGTAAAAAGGGATTTCAACAACTTCAAACAGCAGAAACAGAGGAAAAGCCTCCCTGAAGCCCTCCGGAGAGAGAGACTCACACGACGACACCGGGGGGGAGGAAACAATCGCTAATATTAGGATGAAAGGAGGGGAGGAGGAGGGGGGAGGCACTCACACACAAACAGAAAAAAAAGTCTTGAGTTTGTTTATGTGCTCATAATGCGAGTCTGTGCGCCCGGTGAAGCGCCGCAAATGGGAGAAGTATGCGTGGGTTCCTCAGGTAACAGGATTACGTGGGCACATAATTGATCCATTTGGGGGAAAAATGACAGGGCTCTAAAGAGGCCTCGGCTTTGGAAATGGAGTTTATGAAACAGGCATTCGTAAATTCAAAGGAATCAATATGTCAATTTTATTACATCTCCGGGCCAGATGGGCGTTAAAGGCACAGCTCATCCCTCTGCCGCCTCGCTCAGCAGCTCCAGCTTCTTCCTCCTGCCTCAGCCTTCCTGCAGATATATGACGGGGGGCGCTAACCTTTGTCTTCTTCTGTGTTTTAGTGTCAGAGCGCCACGACCAGCTCGAAAGATACAAACCAAGTCTCAGCAACGCGAGGCGGTCCCGTCCTGATTACATGACTCTTCCTCTGCCGTCTTTCACACATTTATTTGCTCAACTAAAATCACCATTTTCTCTCGGCGACTGCTAAAATTATGCGTTATACTACTCAATAAGCATCATAATTACTGGACTGAATATGAACTATTTTGTTTTTTCTTCTAAAACTATAAACAAGTAAGTTTTGAGATGGAATTATGGACCAAGTTTCATTTTCAACGACAGACATTTAACGCCACGTGTAAAGGCGTAAAAATTCTAATGTGAAAGAATATTTGAAGGAGGAGCTGAAGCACAGCGGAGAGGGAGGAGGGGCCTGAAGTAACGTATTCTGACTTATCTCCTGTAGCTTGTAACTTTATGATAATCGTACTCGCTCTCTTTGTGAAAAACTCTACGTCTTTTTTTCATGCCAGTCCGGTTGTAGCTCCGCCTCCATCACATGCTTCTTTTCTCTGATTGGTTGTCTGTCCAGTGACACCCAGAGGAAGTTTCTTTTGCATCCTGGGAATCAAAGTTGAAACCAGACAAAGACGTCAAAGACGAAAAGGACTAAAGGTGCAGTTGTGAAAATGACCTTCATCCAGAGTCCAGCTGAACTTTCCAGCTTTCCAACTTGTCTCATCTCATCTCACAGTGTTTCCCAACTGTGTGTTCATCAGCACCTCCGTCTGTGAGGCAAAGGTCCTCCATGGCCATTTTGTGGGTGAGACGTCGTGCACGTGCTCGTCTCCGTGTGCAGGAGGCTGTTTGGTGTGTGAGGTATCAAATATCCCTTCAGCTCAATCTGTTCGTCAGTGCAGCTGTTGACTCAACGCTATTATTCTGAAGGGAAAAAGAGCTGTTTAGTAATAGCAGCGAGCCAGATAAACAGTTTGAAAGCTCGGCCAATAGTCAGAAATGGGGGGTGGCGGTGGGGGTGGGGTGGGGGGGTGGGGGGGGGGGATTAAGCGTTCTGCCTCTCCCTGGCTAAAATATTCACATTTCATTTAAATACAACAGCATCCCAGGCAAGATTTAATTACCATCCAGCGCTATAATGCAAATGAATAATGCAGCAAAAGACTGATGCAAACGGATAGAAATATAAAACTGCAGCTCTATATGTAGAGGGGGTGGGGGTGGGGGGTTAAAAAGAAATGCCCCTTCATGCTCGCTATTTTGTTGGATTTGAAAGAAATAGAGAAAGAGGCATTCAGGAGGAGGTTTGCCAGGATTTTCCTTCTCCTCATTCCAGTAGTTCATTTTCAGAGTAAGTAAATAATAAGAAGTTGGTGATGCTTGCATTTTTAATTCCCCCCCTCCCCCCTCGGTGTACTTTTCTTTTTTCTGTGTTCAGTTCACTGACTGACATCTGCTATCAATGCTAAGCAGGTGTTCCCGTGCAAACAGACGTGCCCCCTGTTTGTGTTTCGCCATCCGCCGCCACCGTGCACCCAAATGAGCAACGTGATTAAGAATCCTGTAAATTTTTGAAAGGAAACGGATGGCTGCCCGGCTAGAACGTAATTACACCGCCGCCGACATCCGCAGCTCGCCGTCGCGGCAGCCAGAGCCAAAGCAACGGCACAGAATTAATAATATATAATGGCATCTTCCCTTGTAATTCATAAATGAAATAAAATGAAGGAGGAGTAACCACTGATAAGTTTTTTTTTTTTCGTTTGGGGGAGGGGGAGGAGGTAATTTTCAGAAATTGAGTCGATCATCTTCCCCGATGCAGTTAGCGACTCAGGGTAGAAGACGGATTTCTTCCTCTTTTTTCCATTTTTAGCTCATTTATTTAGTAAATGAGACCTGTGCATCTGTTTCCACCCGTCTCTGCCGTACGATCACACTTTCATCTGCGACGGACAATTAGCTCTGACATCTCAAGTGGCGGCCAACTTCCTGCCTTCAACTTCAAAGCAGCCTGCATTAACATTAACTTTCTTTTTATTTTCACGTGTAATGCTTTGCTTTCAGAGGTTTGAGGCCAAAACGAGAATGTGAGATGTGGAAACGCTGCTAACAGGGGAGAGGTGATGCTGAAGGAGGCTGGGGGGAGTGGGGGAGCGGGGGGAGGGGGGCCTCTGGGGACGAGAAACGAGGTGAAGGGAGCGAAGCAGGACGAGGGAAAAAAAGCTCTGACGAGACCGACTTTGACAGGATGTTCTCCTTTTCTTCTTCACGTGAGATGTTATTATTTCTCATGTAGTACATCTGCTGTCAGGTACGACATAATCTGGATTCATGCGGCCTGACGCGCACCTTTTACCGCCGCTTTTAATCCCAAACATCCAACGGTTCGACGGGCGCAGCATAAAACATCATTTATTCAACAAAAGAAGAGGCGGAGACGATGCTAACGTGAGCAATCATAAGTACCTCCGGAGGATTTAGTCGCTGCTGATTATAAAAGCACCCTGCTTTGGCCGCTTGCTGGTCTGTGTTAACACAGCACCAAGAGGGAAAGACATCAGCAGTTGTCTTAGAGAAGCAGTTGTTTCACAACAACATTCACAAAAATCTTTCCAAGAATGGATGTAACCAGCAGATCTCCTCAGGAATGATTCACTAAAAGAAAGGAAGAAAATAAAACTCAGAGGGTTGTGTGTTTGGAGGGTTTCCATGGAAACGCCATTAAACTGTGTCTGAATGAACCAGGAAAGTGGTCAGAAGGTCAGACAGGAAGTGGTTCCTTGCTGCTAAAGTGTTTGGATCATCCTGTTTCTGCTTGTAGGTACAAGCGGGACGGACAGAGCTCTCAGAGCTGTGACTGGTGGACGCTGTTTGTCCAGTCAAAGGTTTCACCTCCATGAAACAACAAAAAGGTGTGGGGGGAGTGGGGGGTGCCCCCCACCTCCCCCATCCCCTTTAATCAGAGCTAGAGTTGACTCCATCCTCCCATTCGGATGCACAATAATTACCTTCTCTGTGAGCGCCGGCCGAGGACTCCGCTCTGAGACGGGGGACGGATGGATGGACGGGCGGACGCTGACAATTATATCAGGCTTGTGTGCGTTTGTTTCCTGCCTGCCAGCCACCTTTCTTCCTCACCCTCCTCCCCCTCCTCCAGCGTTAACGCTTCATGGCGATGTGGAATAATAAGGTGCAGTTCTGAGCTGCAGGACAAACGTTGCTTTTGTCTGTTTTTCCGTCTCCGTGTCCGACATCAGTGGCTTCTCCAAACCGGGTCGGTGGGTCCGGGTCTGCTCAGGGAACCTCTGTTGTTCGTGAATTCATCGTTGATTATTGTGTCAAGAGCGAAGCTCATCATCGTCCAGAGAACAAATCTCGCTTCCTAACGGAGGAACTGGACCAACTTCAGACAAATAAACCACTAATTACAGTCATTTTTGAGTTCCCTTCGTCAACTTTCATGACTTCAGTCGAAAGCTGCAGATTTTGGGTCAGAAATATTGTTAAAAAGAGTAAACTGTTTAAAGCTTAAAGATAAAATTCAACAGTTTACGTTGATTTTCTGTTCTCTCCAACCAGGACAAGCACAGCTGCTTGTTTTGGTATTTGAAGGTATTTTAGGAGAATATAACGCCGCCTTGCAAAGGTGGTCTGGGGAAGTCAGAGGCGTCATGATTCTGACATGAAACACGCTCGTTTGTGTTTGTGGTCGCTGGCGTTGGCGAGTTAACAGCTGTGTTAAAGCATGAATGGGCGTTCTGGTTGCACTGGGACTCGTACAGAGGACCGCTGTGACCTTTCCAGAGCCTGTACAACAGCAGCGACGGTGTTGGTGGAGGACGAGGACAGCGCCGCTCTGTCCGCAGTCGTACGCTTGTCCTCGTCCAGCTGCTGCTGCTGCTGCTGCTGGGAGACGATTCGGGTCACCACAGGAGGGTCGGGAGGGGGGAGGGGGGCTACCAACGGATGAATCAACGCGGGCAATTGTGTCTGGTGCCAGTCAGTCGTAATTAAGAGCAGGATCGGGGGGTGGACATGCACACCAGGACCCCTGGACGGACGTAAAAACGCACACACATGCACGCTTAAGCCGCTATACAGAGCAGCTCACCTGAAAATAATCGCCTGGAGGGGCAGCAGGATGCAAATGAACCGGAGGTTAGCGTGGGAAAAGTGGAGCGGGGCCGCCGTGGACTAGGTGATCCTCCGGGCAGGGGGCCGGCCTCAGGAGGGGCCTTTGTTTGAAAAGAGCCTTCTCCTCCTCCATCACTTCCCTGCCCTCCCAGTCCAGGCCAGGCGGAAGGGAGAGTGGAGATATATGGAGGGTTCAACAAAGACAGAGGTGTGGTGTTGGTGGCGGTCGTCTAAAGAAGCAGACTTGGACCTCTGTAGGTCATATTTGCTCCATGAAACTGCTCTGGATCTCAGATGTGGTCCTGGGGCCTGGCATCCTATATCTATGGTGAACGTAGCTTCCATACGTGTTGTACAGAACAAATCCAACTCCTGGATTTGCATCTTCATGTGTCTCAAAGTTCTTTTTGTGGATGGGACAAAGTTGGTTTGGTTTTGGGTGGTTGTTAGTGGAGACGTTGTAACCCTCTTCCTCCAGTCCTCTCCACGGACACTCCACCTCCAGGCTAAACCCCCTCTTCTTCTTCTTCTTCGTCTTCTTCTTCCTCTTCTTCTTCTTCTTCTTCTTCTTCGCCTTCGTCTTCTTCTTCTTCTTCGTCTTCTTCTTCTTCTTCTTCTTCGTCTTCTTCTTCTTCTTCTTCTTCTTCTTCGTCTTCTTCTTCTTCTTCTTCGCCTTCTTCTTCGTCTTCTTCTTCTTCTTCTTCGCCTTCGTCTTCTTCTTCTTCTTCGTCTTCTTCTTCTTCTTCTTCGCCTTCGTCTTCTTCTTCTTCGTCTTCTTCTTCTTCGTCTTCTTCTTCTTCTTCTTCTTCTTCTTCTTCTTCTTCTTAACTATGTGAGCTGGCTGGAGAGATGACTGTGTTCTGATCTTGGTCTGTGATGTCACAGTTCCCTGTGAAATCTGAACCACTTGCTTGGTCACTGAAGTTGTGTTGGACCTTCAAGACATCTGTTCAGGACAAAAGCACGAACATTGTCCTCAACGTGTCCCCTTTTTTATTCTGACCCTTAGTTTTAAGACATAAATGAAAAGTCTTAAGTCATTTTGTTCTCATGCTGATCACTTCTTCTCTTCTCTCTTTTCATTGCCGACCCTCCTGCTCCTGCTCCTACTCCTGGTCCTTGTCCTGCTCCTTGTCCTGCTCCTGGTCCTTGTCCTGCTCCTGGTTCTGGTCCTGGTCCTGGTCCTGGTCCTGCTCCTACTCCTGGTCCTTGTCCTGCTCCTGGTTCTGGTCCTGGTCCTGGTCCTGCTCCTGGTCCTGGTTCTGGTCCTGCTCCTGCTCCTGCTCCTGCTCCCGCTCCGGCTCCGGCTCCTCCACCCGGGCCTCTTCTCTCCACAGCAGGTAAGCTTCTCCTCCCTCTTCACAGCAGCACCTGTCTCATAGTTTCCCATAATGCACGGCTGCGTGCGCTCAGACCCGGTGAAGGCCACAACAAAGAGGCCAACGTTGCTTTGTCATGAATATTTCAGGAGGTGAAGCTGTAAAAGTGTGTGTACGAGAGACGCTGAGCGGCGGCGCGGATGTTGCAACCTGTTTGGGCGTCGTGGACGCGCCGCCGCTGTGATACCTCTCTTAATTATTATTTATCGGCTCTACCTCGCCTCCTCTGTCCTCTTTATCGCCTTTCTAAATAATTTCTTCAGATGAGGAGCTTTTCTCAGCTTTCACTCATCAAAGTTTAATCCAAGCCCACGTTTTAGTTTAGTTTTTTCTTTATTTTCAAATAAAGTACACTTAAAAAATTTAGATGCAAATTATTTTGCATTATTCATGCCTCCTCCCGGTCCTTGTAGATTTAAACCTTTCCGAGGCCACCTTGATTCCAGTAATTACCTCGGCCTCAGCCGGCGCCGTCATGAATAAGGTATTTCCTACAAGCACCAGAACGCGCCTGATGAGCTTTTAAAGTGGCTCTACACCCGACCGCCGTGTCGCTTCTTCTGCATGACGGGCGAGAACATGCGTCGCTATATCGCTCTCAGGTGGGGCGGGAGGTGGGGGGGCGGGGGGCAGCGGTTGTTTGTGCTTTCATCCGAAGTGTCATTTCTAGCTGAGAAGAGTCCAACATGACACTTTTAGAGGAGCGACTTACTGAAGCAGAACCGAGACAGGAAGGTCAAATCCAAAAACAACCATCAGAGAAGTTCTGACTCCTGGCCTCTGGACAGTTTGGTCCTCTGGACCTCCAGACCTCTGGTCCTACGGTCCTCTGGACATTTGGACCTCTGGACCTCCAGACCTCCGGTCCTCCAGTCCTCTGGACCTCCAAACCTTTGGACATTTGGTCCTCTGGACCTCCAGACCTCGGGACCATTCATAATCCTCACAACCTATGTCAGAAATAGCTTGGGAAACTTAGGTCCCCAAATAGTTTTGGCCCAGGTCATGAACATCTGGGACACATCTGGCCCTTAAAGCACCAGCTGCAGTCGTAACTGGGATAAAACGTAGCCCAGTTTAGGCTCAGATGTGTCTGTTTAGGCCACGTCCTCCTGAAAGCGGGTTTCTTTGTGTTGCCGAGTTCCTCCCTCCTTAGTTCACTTCAGCGTTTTCTCTTTTCTTTGTTTAGACAACAGTTAACCGTTAGCTCAGACCAACATCCTTTCATCTGTAGCATTCTAGACATCGTAGCATGTTTAATAGATGCAAGTCATGCGGTGTGGTGGTCACAATCCCTCAAACCACCACTAGGGGCATTACTGCAGAAATAATGTATTTAGAGTAAAAAAAAACAACTTTGTTCTCTGAAGCTAATCTCCATGACAAGGGGATGGAGCCCAGTCCGTCTGGCGTCTGTCAGTGGTAGTAACCATGACAACGTTTGAAATAATGATGGACATGTGATCAGAGTGAGCGTACAGTGACATTAGTTAGCGTCGTAGGTTAGGCGGAGTCAGAAAAATGCACGCTTTAGAAACCTGTGGGTGACATCACAGGAGTTTTGTCCAGTTCTTTTTTTTTTTTAAATCCATGATTGATCCTCAGATCAAAGTCAACTCTGATCATATCAGATGATGTTGAACATTTTATTTAAACGTAGACGTTTACTGCGACAGCGACCCTGACCGTGTTCTTCTGGAGGAACAAAGCAGCAAGGTTAGATGGGAAAAAAATAAATGCAGCTGTGGCGTACGAGCAGGGGGAGGAAAAACAAAGTAGTTGACTCGGCGACTCCATCATCTTTACTACCCGGCAGAAGAATTAATATTTAAACATTCTAATAATGTAGCTCGCCTTGCATGCACTTTTAAGCAAAGCAACAATATTTTTCACCTGGGGTAACACAATGATTTTTCTTCCCGCTGTGCACACAATTTCCCTTTCTGATGATCTCCTCCAAGCCTCCCACCTCCCCCCGCTGCCTCCACCAAACCCGTTTTGTTGTGATTTCCACCTTATTTTTCAGCCCACAAAAGAGAGAAAAAGGAAGAAGAAAAATATTCATGGAGATAAATATTGAAATGAATTATCCTCGTATATGAGCAGAGGCCGCCGCTGCAGGAATGCACAATGCGGTTCCCTGGAGGAGCATGCGGTGATTCATAAAATCGAACGCATTTGAAGGCGATGAGAGAAAACGGAGAAGCAGCGGAGGACAAACTCGTGCTTGTTCAAGTGCTCTGTTTGTTTTGTGCATCTGCTGTTGAGCGTCGGCACCTTTTGGCCTTTCAGTCTAAAACTTTAGTGCCTGGAGCTGCAGCGATGAGATTATTCCACCTGCAGTGTTTATTTGACATGAAAATGCAAATGCTGAGTGCGTGGCCCAACCATCTGGTGTCAAACCTCCATAAAACCACGCGTTTTAGCTTGAACTGACTTAGAGAATTAAACTGATTAAAGGTTATTTTCGAGGGATTGATTAAACCTTTACTAGGCAAACAACCACATTTAGTAACTTCAGTAGCTCTACATCAAATGAAAAATTACGAACAAAGGAACAAAAAAGCTAAAAAGTTTATCCTCCAATGAAATTCTTGGGTTGAAATTTGTCCTCGTCAAGTGTCTGACTGAGCGTCCTGATTTTTCTGATCGTCCCACCAACACAGGACCAAATGTGGATCCTGCGGTTAGAGAACTAAAGTTCTACCTGCAGAGCGTCCAATCAGAACACCCTGTGTAGACTCTGTCTTGGCTTGGTGTTCTTTGCACATGCTCTAAGTTAATCTGCTAGTTAAACTGTCTACGGGAAAAAGCTCTGTCTGAATGTCTTTTCTAGTCCATAGCTACTCCGTAGCTACGTTGTGACGTAGCCGATTCTTACGCCGTAACCTGACATTATGAAAATGTGACGTCCATGTGGCGGGTGTGGAGAGCAGCTGTTTATCGTTTGTTTTGGTGGATGATATAAAGTCAGCTGAGCTTGTAGGTACTGGTGCTGTAGCATGAGGGGGTAGAAGGACATGCTTCCACCCAGAAACGACTGCTAACGACTACTAATGACTGCTAACAACTATCGACTGCTAACAACTACTAACAACCACTAATGACTGCTAATGACTACTAACGACTGCTATCGACTGCTAACAACTGATATCGACTGCTAACGACTGCTATCACCTGCTAACAACTGCTAATGACTGCTAACATCTGCTATCGACCGCTAACGACTGCTTTTGACTACTAACGACTGCTATCGACTACTAACGACTGTTAACGTCTGCTACTGAATGCTATCAAATGTTTGTTTTGGTGGATGATGTAAAGTCAGCTGAGCTTGTAGGTACTGATGCTGTAGCATGAGGGGGTAGAATGACATGCTTCCACCCAGAAACGACTGCTATCGACTGCTAACGGCCACTAACAACCGCTACCGACTGCTAACGACTACTAATGACTACTAACGACTGCTATCGATGCTGCTGATTCTGCGTCCAGAAAGATTGCTGGTGTTTTATAAAGCTAGATTTGTGTCTTTATTATTCAATCAAAAAAAAAGTTGTTTCAATCAAAAAATATATTTTCAATAATAAAAAACAAAAAATTAAAAAAACCCTTTTCAATCAAAAATTTGTGTTTGAATGCAAAAAAATATTTGAAGAGTGTTTTCATTTGATTAAAAATTATATAAATAGATTTTTTTCGATTGAAGTGAAAAAAGTTTTGAATTTTTTTTGTTTTTTTTTCGTTTGAAGTGTAAAATGTTTTGAAGTCTTTTTTTTGACACAAACATCCCGCGGTGGGCGGATGCTTTCCCATTGGTCAGAGAGTCATGGCTGCCAGTGAGCCGAGGAGCTCCAGGAACCTACATCAGTGACATCATCGCGTCCACGTACACACTTCTTTGCCAGCGATCACCCCAGGTTGGGGTCCATTGTTTCGATACCTGGTCAATACGGGGTCAGGGTATCGAAACAATGGACTTTTTACGCTTCAAACGAAAAAAAAAACTTCAAAACTTTTTTCACTTCAATCATAAAAAATCAATAGATATATTTTTTTCAATTTTAATTTTGCATTTGAACATTTTTTTTCTTTGATTGAAGATATTACTTTCTTGATTGAAGCAGCTTTTTGGAATTGAATAATAAAGACACAAATGTCCTACCCATAATATGGCCCAAACACAAAAAAGATTACTTCAATCAAAAAAAGTATTTTCAATTAAAAAACACTTCACTTCAATCGAAGAAAACATTTTCTATCAAATAAAAACACTCTTCAAATATTTTTTTGCATTTTAACACAAAAGTTTTGATTGAAAAGGTTTTTTTTTTTTTATTAAAGCGAAGGTTTTTATTATTGAAAATATATTTTTTGATTGAATGATAAAGACACAAATGAACCTTCATAGTGTTTCAGGGAAAGTAGCTGCTGTTCAACATTTCCCAGCGAACCAAATGCAGCATCAGTGCTCCTGAAAGAACTGACAAAAGCAAGCTTCAACCACAAAAACATCCGCTTGAAACCAGTGACCGTTTCATTTAGCTCTTTAGCTGAACACTTAAAATCAGCTCCATGAAACTGAAGTCTCAGGCTGTTCATGGTGATGTCGGGGAATACTTCTCCTCAGCACAACTTACCACTTAGCAACCTGTTTCTCCTCTGAAAGTCTGCAGATGTGCGACGCTCAACAAAGCTCTGCCATCAGCATGAAAGGTGCAGGTAACCGCCGACGCCCCCAGGGATGAATCCAAACAAGATGAGGAAAATCAAACAACCTGTTTTCTCGTGGGGCGCTCCGGCTGGTTTACAGCTGCGAGCAGCAGCTACGAACACTGCTGTCAGGCCAGATGCATTACAGCAGCCGTAAGGTTTGTAATTGATCATGAGGATGGATGGCCGACTGAGCGGACCAAATTGAATGGCATAAAGAAGAGTTGTGCGTTAAGCCTCGCTGCTCGGATCTGTTTACGTGAGCGCTGAAAGGCCTGTGATCGGGAGGTGAGGATGCTCGGCTTTAATGGATCACAATGCTGTGCGCAGCGTGTGCACACCTTGTAAACCTGCACACAAGAGCGCTTTCTTAAAAGATCATGTCGTAAGCTGATTTCAACATCTTATGCAAGGTGCCTCGCTCAGGAAAGAATAGTGTGTCTGGCGCCTCGGGGCAGAGATTAAAGTCGACGCGAAGGTGTAGAGGCACCTTTGTGTGTATTAACACTCCTTCCCTTTGATAATGTGGTGCAACAAGGTGAAATCCAACAAGCTCGATGCTAAACGGTGCAGAACGAGGCTAAACGCCCCCCCAGCCCCCACCCCCACAGGTTGGAGCGTTTTGGTGACGGATGACGAAGCCTTATCGGGTATCAGTTGTAGCGAAGAGACGAGTGGCTTTGAACGGAGGATGGCGGGCTGACGTGAAGTTCATCAGAGCGGAAACATCTCTGGTTCCAGTGACTTCATGGAGATCTGCAGAACCAGGAAGTAGACTCTGCTTCCGAGCAGGTTGAAGGGTCCTGCAGTCCCTCAGCGTAGACCTCCAAATCCAGCTGCCAACTTTGCATTTCTGCGGTTTGTTGTCAACAATGGGGGTGTGTGACTGTGTATGTGGTTTCTATTAAACCCCCGTCCCCCGGGACCTGGCCGACCTCCTGCCCCTCCCTCGCAGGAATAAAGCCAGAACTGCATCCAGGAATCACCTTTTTGAACATTAATTGATTTCCCTCCCAAAAGAAGGCTGCCACCCAGAATTAAAGCCTCAGAGTCGTGCCCCCACCCCCCACCACCAACCCCCCTCCCTTCTCTGAGGGCCCAACACATGAGTGCAGGATCGTCAAGAATTCAGTCTAGACTGGGGGAGCAGCAGGGATTTAGTGCTGTGAAGGTTGAAGCAGATGACTTTCACCAATTAGACTGAAGCTCCGGTTCATTCAGGGTTCCTCTCAGCTGGTCTCGGTGATTCCTCAATGACAGCTGGACGTGTTTTTCTGGGCTCCTGAAGACGTTTCCCCTTCTGTCCAGAAGACTTTGACAATACGAGGAACTGACAAAGTCTTCTGGATGGACGGGAAATGTCTTCAAGAACCAAGAAAAACAGGTGCCGTTGTCCTGTTTCAGGCCTCTGAGGACCGCTGTGACCTGGATAAAGCTTCACAACCTTTCTGGTCCGCAGGAACCGCTGGGGGTCCACTCTACACCAGCAGGTTGTTTTTAGACATAAGTTGGGGGCGAAACCGCTGAAGGTTCCATCACAGCGAACCCGTAGATCTTCCGTCTTCACACTCAATGTGTTCTTGAGGAATGCAGCGAGGCGGCGTGTTTCAAACCTGTTGGGGACGCCCATCTGGTCGCCATGCCGGCCTGGACGCAGGTGGACGGATGAGTCACCTGAGATAAGAGAGGCGGGAAAGTAACCAGGTTCAGACGGCGGCAGATCGGCCTCAGTCCAGCTAAAAATAAAAGCTGGTTTCAAGCTGAAACTGGATCAGCTGGAGCCGCAGTCCTCTTCAGAGCCCTGATGGGACACTGTGGCTGGGTTTTGTTTGTTTTTTACGCCGGTGAGAATAAACCAGAACCTTTGGATGTTTTTGGAAGAACAGCAGCCCACATTTTCTGACAAAAATATCAGCTCAAACTACCACCTTTGCAGCGGTTTAAAATGTTGTCGGTCTGGTGGCATCTCCACCACGGTTGCTCTTTTTTAGAGGTGTTTGGGGCAGTTCTTTTCTTTCTATTTCTTTTTCCTCAGTGGGAGGAAAAGAAAAGGGGGGGTGGGGGCGCTCTGCATGACAATACCTACATCTGTCCGCCGTTTTGTTCTTTGTCATATCAGGGGCCGTCTTTGTGGCGCAGCGCTGTCGTGGTAACAGGAGGTTGGAGGTACGGGAGGCTTGTGACTCAGACGCCCCTGTGACACAGCTTTTGTTGTGCTTCATATTTGATCCTCTTAGCGGTTGGCTGTGGCTCCGCCCCTAGCAGCTCGCTCTCCTGAGCTGCTCGTTCACCTCGCGGGTCTCTCACCTGCTCGTCCAGGAGAGGACGCCTGTCTGCTGCTTAAAGAGCGGCCTTCTTGCCCTCTTCTCACACTCCGAGGAAAAACAAAGTTGAGGCCTCTGGAGAGGCCGTTACAGGCCGCCATTGTTCCAGCGCTGAGGTCATCCTCCTGCTCGCCACCGTCCACACAAAGGCCACGGGTTTATGGCGGGCTCGACTGTGTGAAAGGAAACACACGCCAACATTGTTGGATTCTCAGAGATGGTCAGCCGTTTCCTGCTACGAGGCAGGTCACTTTCAGGCTTTTTTTATTTTTGTGAATTTTTGCACTGAAACGCCCGCGAGCGCCGCGGCTGAGGAGTCGTGTGACATGTTGACGGGCGTCAGAGGAAGGACGGTCAGAAATCACGCATGAGTAGGTGTCATGTGGTGTTTTTGGGCCCGAAGGTTTCCAGATCATCTGAGCCACCGTCGTTTCTAGCGGCGGCGGCGGCGGCGGCCCTCTGTGATCTGAATCACTAATGAAGCCTCATCACACTCCGCCGCCGCGGTCACCATGTCAGCCCCTTTTGTTTTTGATGCGGTGACCTTGATAATTGTGACGGTAATTACAATAAGTGGCCATTATATTTCAAGGTGCAGCGACCTTCATTATCCAAATCAATTTGAGTCACTATCAATTTGATAATGCTGCAAACGCGCCGGCTGCACGGAAGATGCACAGTCGGCACGGCTGTCCGCCGTCGTATAATGGAAGGCTGTTATTGAGATTGAGCCGCCGCCTTCGTCCGCGCCGGCAATCAATATTAACGGCTTGTAAAAAAAAGTCCTGCAAATAAAGAGAAGCTCAGAGAGAGAGCTGCAGATGGAGTCTGGTTCTGAGGTCGTTGATGTTTGAAGATGTTTGCTTCTTAGTTTAACGTTCTTTAGACCCTCAGATTATATAAAAAGACCTGGACAAACCCTCTGTGACACCAGCCGTAGTTGTGAAAGTGGTCTGATTGACTCCATGTTGGCAAGAAGCATCAGGTCATCCAGAAACGGGCACATTACTCTGCTGTGATTTAAAATATAACTTACTTATTTAGTCCATGTATGTTCTTAAATGTATCATAATTATGTCTCTAATGCCTCATTTAGATCATTTTAATGATCAAACTCTTAATATCAGCTGTGATTCAGGAGTTCCTTTTTTTCTTTCTTTTCTCCTGCCAGAATTATTTCATAATTTTCAGAAAGTCTGTTTCCAAGTGATTAGATGAAAAACCTTCTCCTGGTGGCCATTTGAAGAACTGCATGCGTCTAGCAGGTCGGATGTAGCCCGTTGGTTCCATATATTCTTGTATGACATCATCACGATAACTGACCTCAGCATTAAAGTGACAGGAGCTCAGGTGGGGTCCAGCAGAGAGTGTTTCTAATTAAACCTGTAAACGAGCGTATTGAAGAGGAATTCCTGCTTCACCAACACAAAGGCTGGAAGAACTGATGAGACTGGTTAGACTGGTTAGTCACCATTATCACAGCCATGTGGAAGTTATTGTTTCGCGGTCCAAGATCAGGTTTTAGGACGGAAATGTTTGTCTCTGACCGCTCGTAGAGGATTTTCGTTTTTTTCTCGATTCTTTTAGTTTCTCAATCTCTGACGTAGATTATCTGCTGTAGGTTATCTGACGTGAATTATCTGACCCAGATTATCTGCTGTAGGTTATCTGACCTAGGTTATGTGACCTAGATTATCTGATGTAGGTTATCTGACCTAGATTATCTGATGTAGATTATCTGACCTAGATTATCTGACCTAGATTATCTGACCTAGATTATCTGACGTGGATTATCTGACATAGGGTATCTGATGCAGGTTGTCTGACCTAGATTATCTGACCTAGATTATTTTATCATCTGACCCAGAATTGACTTGGTTTCAGCTGTTAGACAGATGACCTCACATTCTCCTCCAGAACTTTTCCGCCTACCAGCGTTTGCGCGTAAATCAGTTGCCATGACCCCGAATCATGACGCCTCCACTGCCGTGCTCCCCAGTGGGAAGGAGCTGTTTCTGCCGGTTGGTTCAGACGAACTTCAGTGGTGCTGAAGCTGCTGACCCGGCTCTCTGAGGCCTGCAGGCTCTGAAATGTAGCTTTAGGATGTGTTTCCTGTCTCTCTGAGCAGTTCTTCGTCTGGTCTTTGGGACGTCCACTCCTGAAGACCGGTGAAGATGGTTTTTATTCACCTCTTATCAGGATGATGTAACTGTTGCTTCTCTGAGGTGTCTGATTGTGTCTTTCCCTTGTGCCGTTGTGTTAAAACAAATCTGAATGTTCCAGAGCAACAAAACATCTGCTTTTCTGGAGGTCTGGATGAATCTGGCTCTGAAGGGAAAGTGTTTTGTTGTTTTATTTTACATTTCATTCATCAGATTTGATCGGGTCGTATAAAAGTGAGTTTTACGTGAGCGCAGACGGCGGCGTGGAGTCAGGACGGGAGCAGAAAAAAACTCACAAAAACAGCAATTATTTCAGCGACCTCATTGTCATCTGCTGGAAAAATGTGTAATTAGCTGGTGTTTACAAGCCTGGCGCACCTGCAGCTCATCCTTCGCTGTAATGTTCGCCTTCAAGAAACCGCCGTGGCGGCTGCCAGCCACCGGCTGTCACCGAGACGAGGGGGGGAGAAAGAGAAGCAGAAAAAAGAGCGCTACTGAGCGTGCCATTCTTCCAGAAATCTGCGACTGGCTTAATGCCGTCGTGGCTGCGGCGTGTGAAGAAACGGGCATTTACACGGCGGTACAATAGAGACGACATTACTTCCACAGTCGCCTCATTATGTCCCCGACGCCCACCTTCTGCCCCGCGCTCTCCCGGCTCTTATTGTTGGGGTATAATGGCGCCGGGGCATTTCTGAAATTCCCTCATTATTCAGCTTATTAAGGCTGCACCGACTCCATAATCGCGCCGCTTCTTCGTGTCAAAGGGGGCGACTGTGCTGATTTGCCACATTTGAAGACAACGCCAGTCCTCCACGTGTGCGGGGGGGCTTGAAATTGCTCCGTAAATATGTTCTTTTCTACGAGGCCGACAGACGCTCGTCCCGGGCCGATCCAGGTGGACGGACGCGGTGGTCTTTGTCCTGCCGCAAGTTTAAAAAAAGACGACGATGGCGTGTCTTTGTTTAATTGTTGTTTGAGGCGTTTAAGCTCTTTATTTGAAGGATCTTCAGGGCGGTTCTGGGTGCCAGGAACATGTGGCAGCCCTGGGCTGGGGGGGCTGGGGGGGCTGGGGGGGACTCAATTGGCAATTAAATGATACACCTTGCGAGGATGACAGGAGGCATTTGGCTGCACAGGAAGAAGGAGTGCTGGGTACCGGGGCTGTGGCGGCGGCCTAATGACTATTCATAAGCGGTTCTGGGCTCCAGATCCACTCGACTGGGACGCTCTGCCCCGCAGAGGCGGCGCTGTCACTTCCCTTCACCTCAGAAAGGCGCCGCGGTCGACGGTGTGGGAGATGTGTGCGAGAAATTACCCAGAATCCCGCCCGGGGCCCATCTCAGGTCGGCACGCGGAGGAGGGAGGGGAGTCGGTGCGACACGCATGGGCGTGCACGAACGCACATCTGGCGCTGTATAGCTGCCACCGCAGGACAAAAATAGAGCTGACGTCTTTGTTCTGAAGCCGTTTTCATTCAGCGCCCTCTTTGACCTTTGACCTCGTCTCCACGACCGTATCTGTCTGGAGAACGACCTCAGAACGACCCAAAACAGAACGTATAAGATATCAGCGACGCGTTTAGAGAACTAAGGGATGATTGAGGTCAGCGTAGAAAAGTCATTAAAGCAGCAAGATAACCTGGAAAGGAAACGGAGTCCGGAAACTTTTGTAGCATTTTTCGTCTGAAACGTTTCACCACCAGCAGCTGACCACAGAAAAGAGGGGTGCTAACTTTTTTACGCCTCTGGAGTCGTGGCAGCAGGAGTTCACCAGACAATGGAGGCGAGAAGTCGCTGTCGAGGTTACGGGCGGACTCTGTAAATCAGGGGAAGCTCAGAAGAATCGGTCCGGTCCAGACCCGGTTCCCCCCAGAGAACCATAATAAAAAGCATCTATTTTCTTCTTCTAAAGCGCCTCAAGACCCGAGCCCACGCCAGGTTTCCTCTCTTTATTCTCACTGTTAGGAGCTTTCAGCACCTGCAGTAAAAGTTTAAAAATGGCAACGTATATTGTCTCGTAAGCTTTTATCGCCCTTTTATTAGAATAATTTAGCGGCGGTTCAGGAGGGAGAAACCTCAGACGGACCTGAACCCAGCAGGACCGAAGCTCAGCTCCAAGACGGAGAGCTTGTTTCTGCCTCTTCATCATCTCTGGTCCTGGTTCTAGTTCTGGTCCTGTAGTCCTGAATCCTGACCTTTCCTTTCTTCAGGTCCACGAGTCGCTCTGGTCAGAGTGACAGCGGGATCGCACCTCCTCTCATGCAGGTGTGTTTGAGGGGGCGGAGCCGGCCTGAAAACAGCTCAGCATGATGCTCTTAAAAAAAGACAGAAATGACTCATAAAGTGGATTTTCTTCATCTTAGCAGCTGTTTTTTTGTTCTTTTTTAAAAGAAAAGAAACTAATTCTGACTTTGATTTTAAAAGTTTACATACCTTCCTGAGGTCTGGGACTGTTTTGTGGTGTATTTTGGTCAAAACTACCACAGCGAAACAGAATAAAAGCTCCTTGCAGCGTTTAGGGGTGGAGCCAGAAGCTCAACCTGACTCCGCCCACAGAGTGTGCCTCTTTTTAACTCGTTTCACACAGCTAATGTGGTACGATAAGACGTTGGTTCTGCTCTGATCTGGGTCTGTGATGTCACAGTTCCCTGACAGAGGGGTGAGGCGTTGGTTGAAGATTAAAACACTTAAATCTAATTTATTTTTCATGTGAAGGGTCATATTTCCCGTCTTTGGTGGCAGCGTTTGGTCCTAATTAGGCGTTCAGCAGGTATCATGGTGCAGAACTGTCTTTTATTCTTGAAGGACGTGGACGTGGTCTAGTTCTCACTCGGTTTTAACAGAATTAAGGTGGACAAAAGAGAAAAGTACCCGATTAAAGCAGGTTTTAATGGTGGGGGGGCATTGGGAGCTTTGAGCGCTCTCCCAGTCTCGTCGAGGTCAGACGCTGCCGCGCCTTCATTAACGCCGCTATCATTATGACAAAGCCAGCGGTTCCCCCCCTCCCCCCAGACACCGGCACATCATTACAGTGGCATCTATCAGATGGGAGCTTAATTAGCGCCTGTACAGCACATTAGGTGGGGGGGTGGGGGGAGTAGCTGAGCTCAAATATTTATAAGGTTGAGTGTATTTATGATCTTTCTACGACGTTTCAGAGATGTAAAATACAAACCTGCAGCAGAGAAAACACCCCTGAGCTGCAGATTAGACTAATCAGTGCAGACTGAACTTGTACCTGTTGAACTCTGTCGCTGTTTCGTCTGCGGGAACGCGGGAACGCGGCGATCTCGGCGACGCTTCCACTTCAAACAGACGCTTTTATTTTCTTAATTCCTCACGGCTCCTGAGTGTCATCAGGTTAACTCGCCGCTATTTTTAGTCTGAGCAGAGAGAGGAGATCTGAGTGGCCATGAGAGGCACTTCATCCTCACCAAGACCCCTCCCCCCCGCCTCTCCACATACCCCCCAGCCCCACCCCACCCCCGCCATAACTCCTCTGGTCTGTTTTTGTTCAGGTTGAAGGTGTTGCCCTTCTCTTTTACGCTCCCTTTTCATTCAAAAGTCTCTTATTTAAAATAGAAACTTAGATGTCTGTCTTTGTGTGGGGAGGGGGGGGGGGAGGGGGGGGGGGGGGGGGGGGGGGGGGGGGGGGGGGGGGAGGGGGGGG
>JBAMYA010000012.1:726975-744701 GCA_037176975.1 Arrhamphus sclerolepis | reverse complement strand
TTCTTTTTTACGCTCTCTTTTTATTCGAAAGGTTTTTATTTGAAAGAGAAACTTGGAGGTCTGTCCTTGTGTGCCCCCCCCCCCCCCCCCTACCAACCACCCCACCCCCACCCCCACCCCACGCTCCTCCTCCTCCTGTAAAGGCTGTCAGCAGCTGCTGTCGGCCTTTAAGTGAGACTTTCTCTTCTCTCTGCAGCAGCATCTATCATCACAAATGTCTTGGCCTAAATATAAGAGCTCCCTGTTGACACTGCAGGCTTTTATTTTGAAAAGTTCAACACAGGAGCACAGGACACTGGAGGATGTTCTCAATTTCATTCATTAATATACATCCAGTTTGGCATTTTAGACCAGATTTCTATTTCCTGTCATCCATCTCTCGCCACAGCTGTATGTTCCATAAAACGGAGACGTTTTCAGTCTGCCCCAACCCCAACCCCCCCAAACACCTCCTTATTTATCCATATTCCTCCCAGATGTCCAGAAGTCCAGAGATGTCAAACAAACTCCTATAATGCTTCTTTTATTTGCACAGAAATAAGTTTGAAGCGGCTTTTACAAACGTGTTTTAACTTTGATCGCTTGTCAATCAGCTATTGATGAGCGATAGATCTGATAGATCATCAGTGTCCAGTTTTGGATTTGCTCCTTTGGCTTTTACGAACTGTTGGGGAATAAAGGAGTGTGCTGCAGGAAGGGACATCTGAAAGGCAGCTTTAAGAAAGCGGGGGGGTGACGGGGCTGGGAGGGGCCTCTGGACGTACCTGAGACGCATCACCCCGGTTGGGTTTGGTTCAGGATGGGAGGTCACCAGGGCACAGCAGCATTTTAGGGCGAGTCTCAGTTGGAGTGCGTTCGGGGCTTTTCGTGTTTTCTTCCTCGTTTGCTGCCAGAACAGTGTGTCAGAGGGGGGGGGGGTTGAGTCACTTTCTTATTTCAGCTGATGCTGATCCAGAGGAGCTGGTGAATGACGTCAGAGTGAAGGAGTCCATGAGAGCTGAAGTTCAGAGTTAACGTTTGGTGGGAACAAAAGAAAAACATTTCAGAACCAGTCTGGAACTGAAACACCTCGGTGCGTTCTGTACCGGTGACGCAGAGGGGACACCAGGCCTGTTTTTGTTTCTGAAACCCTTTCAAAGGTTCATTTTCTAAAATGATCTGAAAATAAAGTTTTTAACTCTTTTCTTTGCTGAATTTGCTTCGCCTACACGTTTAGAACGCCGACGACTTCCAGGTGCAGGTGGAGCCGTGCTCCTCTGAAGACCAAACATCCTTTAACTTTAAGTACCTCAAATCTGAAGCTATGTACTCCCCCCCGACCTCAGCCAGTGTAGGCAGGAAACCTTTGGCCAGGTGACTTGGTGTTATTGATTTTCTCTCCTTCTCTGACAAACATCCTCCTCTCCGTTTGGCGTGGAGAGCAGCGTGGGGGGACGTTAGCGGTTCTGGAGCGAGGAACCGGCAGCGCTGTGTGATCCGGGAAACCTTTGGCTCCTGATCCTCTGCTCGCTCGCCCCCGGAGAGCTAACGCAGAATTATGCATTTTGCTTTATTTTCCTGCATCAGTAATTTGAAGGAGCGGTACCTGGTTTGTTTTTTTTCTCCTGAGCGGCGAAGGTTTGGCCTCCGGCGTCCTTTCAGATCTGCTCAGCCGCCGCCACATCAGGGCGCCCACCAAGGTGTCCGATCGCTGGCGGTTCCAGCCCTTCAACCTGTCAGACACACTTTTGTGACGCCAAATCCCTCTATTCATTTTCCGCTCTTCGGCAAAATATATTTTTCCTTTTTTTCCCCCCTGCTCTTCTTTAATGAAGGGCGAACTGAAAACACTGGCGGAGGGCAGGCGGATCTCCAGGGCCTGTCATTTTACATTTACACTTCAGCCGCTCATCCAGGGTGACTTACAAAGAACCGCGATGGCGGCGGCGGTAGCCTGGACCTGAGCGCTGCTCTTCTGCTCTCGCTCCTATCAGACGCTGCTCCACCTTTGATCTTTGATGAGGACTCTGGGAAATGAAATGCTGAACGTCTAACACTTATGTAGTTGTTTCCAACTGTACTCCTACAGCACCGAAGCGTTTTACACTGCAACAATCACTCACTCACACACACATTCACACACTGGTTGTAGGCGGAGCTGCCGCACAACGGCGCTGGCCAGAAAACCGCGACCAACGGGGGGCGTCACTGTAAGTAAGAGTATTCTGAGCTTCTTCACCTGCTCGCTTGAATTATTCAGGGTGGATGCTGCATCATTGTTAAACCTGAGAGGGATCACCTGAGAGGGATCACCTGGGAGGGATCACCTGGGAGGGATCACCTGGGAGGGATCACCTGGGAGGGATCACCTCAGAGGGATCATCACCTCAGAGGGATCACCTGAGAGCCACCGTGCACGTTCAGACGTGCACGCCCGTCACTTTGCTGTAAATCCTCCACTTTTTTCTTCTAATTGTTTCTCGCTTTATTCGTTCCACATAACAACATATAAGTCGGTGCACCCGTCAAGCACCTTCCTCATTTGTCTTGTGCACTGACACGTGCACGCTCATATATGTGTATACACACACACACACACAGGCACACACGCCAGCGAACACGCGAGCAGCGACTGTACGCCTCTCTTATCAGCAACGTGCAGACGTGGCGCTGCGTCCTCCTCTCAGGTTGGACTCCTCTTCCTAAATTAATTTAGCGTCGCTAATCAAATAGGACTGTGCCTTTTTATAAATAAATCTGCAGATTGGTTCAGTGTCAGTGGTAATATTGTCTTTTTTTCCTTTTAATTTGCTGCTCATGTACGCTATGAACATCGTCAACACCATGTATAATACCATAAAGTGTGACTGAGGCTACGTGGGCAGTCAGGTCACAAACTCAGGAAAGCCTGAAGCTCTCTGGCTGCAGTGATGCAATGACGGCAGTTGCTGCTCTCTGCGGCTCTTTAAAGACATTTTATCTAAATTCTGACATGGAAACAGAGTATAAAAGCTCCCTTTTGACCCCTGTGTTCATAGTGGCCAGTTTCAGCAGCCGATGGTGACCATCTAATTAGATATGAAGATAAAGATGTAATTATTTAAAAAACAACAAATGCTCCTGTCTCAGGCAGCAGAGTCAGGGCTGAACTTCTTCTTCTGTGGTGTTTGCTTCGTTTGAAGTTGGTAGCACTTTTCGGTCTGTGAACTACGAGCACTCGTCAAAAAAGGACAAAGAAGTGAGTCACGCTTTCAGGACAGGCGGTACAAAGTTGAGACGGTGATAAAACGCTGCTGAAACTGCTGCTCTTTCACAAGAATGAGGCGAGGACAGAGTTCATCCGAGGGCTGTTTCCGTCCGTCTGGGAGAAGTCAAGTTGGGACGACTTCTTCCTGTTGTGGAGCAGAATCAGAACCAGAATCAGAAACGTGTGGTCGTACGAGATCGCCGTCGTACCTGATCGCCGTCATTCATGATCGCTGGTCTTCTCCTGCCGGTCCTGGATGTCGGTTTTCTGACTGAGAACGCGGCGGGAGGAATCCCAGGAGGAGACAGCTGCTGGACGCTTTGGCACGTGGACGCCGCCAGCATGTGTTTTCCCAGAGTTCCCAAAAGCTTCTTTGCGATTATGTGTTCTTGTGTTTGTGGGCCACATGTTCTGCAGAACCAGGTGTCCTGGCCAAGATGAGGACATGCAGGCAGGTGTAGTCCCAGGAAGACTGGGACAAGCCTTTGGCGTCTCGGCAGCTGTTGTTCTGCCGTTCCTGACGAGACTCTGGAGACGTTGGGGGGGTGGCAGGGAGAGAGCTGAATGTAATTTCTGTCCGTCCTGGACGGCGTCTCAGGATAAAGTGTCGCTCTCTTCTTGGGGGTGATTGCAGGGAATTGCTTCTCAGGGTGACAAATGATTAGCTGCTATCTGCGACAGGATTTAATTCCTGGAGGAGTCAGCTGACCGTCTGAGCTGACTCAGGTACCTCTGGAGGAAGGATGTATCCCCCCCCCCCTCCAGCACCACCACCACCAGGACTCAACCTAATCTGCTCTGTCAGGGGCAGATTACAGCTTTGTTTAATTGGAGCTTCGCTCGGCCAGCGGTCGAGCCGGTCGTTGCTCAGCGGCGAAGGTGTTTCGTCTGGATGATCCACATCCTCAAACAAGTTTAACGCTTGCAAAGAATCTGAAACAGACACCGGCAGGAAAGAAACCTGCTTCTCGTTAATGAAGAGGGTTGATGGCCGAGCGCCGCTCTGCTGAGGATTTTGACACATTAACCGCTGGGTTGACTTCAAGCCTTTGTCCATCTAATGGCTCCTTGGCACCTCGGATTCCTGCTGGAAGCCAATTTGTGGCCCCGACACGAAGGCGGGTGGTAGCTCAGAAGTAAAGGTGTTAAAGCCTGATTGGTTTCTCTCTGCGGTGCAACGGGGCGGCTGCTCGTCACCCCGTGAACACATGTTTCTGAAACGGGAAAATGTGTCGACGGCGGCCACCCCACCTCCCCCACTTTGCACCTAACCGAGCCCTGAACAGATAAGGGACTTTGAGAGTTCTAGTCACATTAGACGAAGGCCTGAGAGGAGGGAGAGAGCTGAAATATTCCTGTGTCGCAAGAGTAAATAAGTTCTCCCCATGCCAGCGAAACCCCACGGGATCAATTAGCTGCCCATTACCATAGACGGAGAGTTCCTTACGCAACAGCTCGCTACAAAATTTCAGTGGAGGGAGGCCGAAAAAAAGAGGGAGGGGGGACAATGTTTAAGGATCTCGTCAAACTTCACCTCTGGCTCCAACAAGCGATGCGGGAGACTGTGGCGAGTCGTCCGGGTCACGAAAACAACATGAAAACGTCTCTGTCAGCCACTCTGTTTTCATTACCTGAAACAACAAACAGCGAGAACATCGAGGAGACCAGGAAGGAAAGAGCGACTGCTCCCCCGGGACGCTGTTCACGTCCTGTGTAGATGAGGAGATGGGGTTCTCGTCTCCGCGTCCTCGCTCTGGTTCCTGGTCATCCGTGGTGTTTTCCTGTCACATTATAGCAACATAAGAAAATATTTCTGACCCGTTCACCTCGACATTAGTGTCATTTATGCGTGAGAACCTAAACTAGATGTCGCTGAGGGTCTACACACCCTCACTACCCAGAACGCATTGCAACTGACTCGTATGGTCACTTCTGCAGGAGGGTAAACCCATGTAGCCCATGGACCCTCATTTACCCAGGTAGGGACCCCGGCAGCCCTGGTCCAGGAAAAGGACATGGAGAGACTTGGAGGAGAGTCATTGCTTCTCCAGGTGGAGAGGAGGTTCATCTGGTCCGGACCCCTGCTGGACGCCTCCCTGGAGGTGTTTCAGGGGACCAGGGAGGGTCTGAGACTACACTCTGATGTTTGGGCTCTGCAGAAGTGTTAATGTTTGTTGTGGAAATTTCCAGAAATGATTCAACTACTGATTGTTTGGACCACCGTTTTGCTTAAAGATGTTTATGTTTGCATATATTTTAATTCATTTCCAACTCCAGTTCTGCGTCAGATGTTTCAGCGCTCAGACAGTTGGAGGTTCAGCGCCTGGTGACATCATCCTCTGACAGAAATGTTTGTCCAGCATCTGGCTACATTGTCCTGCAGAAACGTCCTCCATGAATCTTTCTCCTGTCCAGCCGCCGGGGTGTGGGGGTATTGTATGGTGGCCCCACCCTCGCTGGCCTGATGTTGCTGATATTTTAGCTGAAGTGGTGATAGCCTGGATTGACTGTTCCAACCCCCCACCCCCTCCCACCCTGTCCTCCGCTGCCTCTGTGTGAGCTCGACTTTTTCAACTTCTTCCTGGTGATTTATGACCTCTCCATCAGATACGTCCCATGGGGCCCTGCCACAGCGACTCCTGGCTAAAATGGATTAGGTGCAGTTATCCACAAATGGATCCTTCAGTACCTCTCTGCTGAGGTCTGATCGCTGAAGGTGGAGTGGCTGGCTCTGATCCATGGCGTCTCAGTTTGCCCGCCATAATTACCTGTTTTGAATGAGCTAACAGCCGTAGGAAACCCGCTTAACGGGGATAAAAGGGACGATATCTGCCGCTCAAAGCGATCAGAGGGTTTTTGTGTTTCTGTGTGGGAGAACCGTACTTTTCCTTCTTGCACTCTCGAATGGGAAGAAGGAAAGAAAGTTTCCTTATCAGGTATGTACTTAAAAGGATCCCACTGTCCTGGGGGGGGTGAAAGATGAAAGGCTTTTGTTGAAAGTGACGCTAGGCCCAGGTTTCCTCCGTCCCTCCCCGCCTGAGTGCTCAGCTCTCCTTCCTCCCACTTCTGCCTTCTGTGCCTCCTCGCGACGCTGTCTTTGAGGGGGAAAAGTAAACCCTTCTTGCCGCCTGCCGGTGTTAGATTAAATACCGAGATGGCGACAGGAAAAAGGCAGGGAGGAAAAACAAAAAAGGGGAAAAAAAGTGCATGCCTCCTCTGCAGGGCTGGGGTGAGGGATGTTGGAGGAGAGTTATCAGGTTGGCGACGGAAACTGCCATTTAGTGAGCAAAGACTCTCGGTCCAGTTGTAGTCCAAACACGCCGCCGCTGGATTTCGATGACATGGTAATCTGTCTCAGTGTTGATCTGAAACAGAGGACTCATCTCTTTTCTGCCTTATCACATGGATGTGGTGAGCTGGAGGTGCCTGAGGCCGCTAACCCAATAACAACTAAATAAAAAGATGTTGTTGAGGAAAGGCTGAACTATGTTCCTGGTAGGACTTTAATTCACCGCTAAATACAGAGTTGGCACAGCACATTTCCTTCCATTTACACCATGCAAACCATTTGCCCTTTTACGCTGGAAAATAAAAGCAGTATGACTTCCTGCAGACCTGTGAGGTCCTCTGGGAGGCTGTTTCTGAGGGATATGAAGGAAGAATCAGGAAGCAATGATTGCGAGACTCCCTTTCAGATCTCAGACGTCTTGGCTGAGCCGCCGTATCTCCGTGTTTTCCTGCCCTGCCTGACTAAAAGAAAAATGCTAATGGCTTTCATGCAGTGACAGTGCCCTGGCAGGTTTGTAAAGCGCTCCAACGGGAGAGAAGAAGAAGCCGCCGGAGCTATGCATCCTCGAAATGAGACTCAATAAACACAATAATGTGTTTAACTTGTAAACTAGCACGGGTGACGGATTACGAGCGGTCCAGTGGTGTCGCGAGCTGCCGTCGTCTGTGCCGTTCACCTTTTGCCTCTACATCTGTCCTCCTAATGGGCTCCGGCGCGTTAGAAAACTGGCTCCTGAAAATCCTCAGGCGAAGCTCTCATTCTATTTCCCAATTAGACGAGAGGGCATGATTAGTATATTAGCGGTAGCAAAAAGCTCTGGCGAATGTGTTTGCGGATTGTTAGCCGTTAATGAGCAAATTCAAACCCTATTGGAACGGACGCCGGTGGGAGGGGGAGGTTATTCGCATGCGTGCTTGGCTAATAATAGTGTCCCAAAGACAAAAGATTGAGGAAATAGCATTATGGGAAGGGGGGGGGGCAGAACAATGGAGGCCTACCGGCACACTTAATGGCATGCTCTTTCATTTTGAAAATTGTTTCCCTTTTGGAATTATGTATGCTCGCCATCCTCTCCTTCAGGGCTTGGCAAAGTCTATATCCTCTCTTCTGAAACGGGCAGGTGAACACCGGCGAGCACCTGTGGGAGCGAACCCCCTCTTTGTTGCCTCAGCCAGCTCCATTAGAAGCAGGTAAATTGTTCATTAGGTTGGAGGTAAATGGAGGGCGGTAGATGCTGCCGTGATTTTTTTTCTCTCCCTCCTGGAAGAAGAGCAAAGAACAAACAAGTCAGAGCATTTGTTCAACGGTGTAATCTACACATCAATTATCCCGCCGAGCTAATTAGCACCTCTGCATACCCCAGGTACCTGAGCGCTCACACATGCTCGACTCTTTCAAGCCACTGATCAAAAAAAACCGAAGGGTGAGGACTGACAGAAACGCTGGGAGGCAGAGCCCAAGGGTAGGTGGGTGGTGGTGGTGGGGGCAGGGGGGAGCCTTAGATCAAAATTTCCTTTTTACTTTTTACTGTACGTGGAGAATGTGTGTGCGTGTGTTGCAGCCGCTCGCGTCATGCAGATGGAGACGCTCAATTATGTAAGGCGTCTATAGACACCGCCGAGGACGATTCCCAGAAATTTACATTTCAGGCTCTAAGTCACACGAGTTCAAGAGAAGCACAAACGAAGAGTGAAGATCTTTCTTCCTGAGTCACAGAGTAAAGGTTTCCTGTAGCGACCTACAAGAACCAGTCTGGTTGGACTGGATTCAGTTTCTATGGAGTTTTACCACAGACGCAGGAGAACCTGCCTCTGGACGTCATTGGACAGATGTACAACCAATCAGACGACAGAGGTGGAGGGACAAGCAGGTAGAATCCACCCTCACTCCTTTGTGATTGGTTTGGTACGTTCTGTACTGGTGGAAATGGTTGGACACGTGTCTGACCACTAGATTCTCGTTTGTGAATGTAATTACATCATGGAACAACAGTTAGCCCGTCGTTTAGTGACGTATCAGCAGCCCGATTGGCTGTGACCTCACAAGATCCTCAGTTGTACCCAGACAGCCCAAACTGAACACGTGAAGTCTTCTTTGGCCCACTTTGGCTTTGATTTGACAGTGAGGGCTAAAACGCTTGACCCCGATCATGAACATCTGGACACGTCTGGACCACGAAACCTTCATCAACGTTGAAGCTGAGCCCAAATGTGTCTGTTTCCTCGTGCTTAGATGTGCACGGGAGTTCCACGTTATTCTTTAAAACATGTTTCCAAACTTTGCGTCTCATCACCTGGTTGGGATTAGATGGCAGTCTGGGAGTTCAGCAGATTAACTGTCTGAAAAGAAGAATCTGACGTCCCGAAGAGAATGAGGCGCATCATGAGTCTGAAGGTAAAGCTGATGGGTTTTAGGCCGTGTAAGTCGCTGCTTTCATGTAAAGGTCTTCTGATTCTTATTGAGGTGTTGAGGGCTCGTGGAGAAAACACCCTCCGGTACACATCACCCCCCCCCCCCCCACCTCCCACCACGTAATTAAAAGTGTAGTTTACTTCCACCTGCGGCTGGAAAAGAAACTCAGGTAGAACATGAAGATCAACCGTAGCAGCCGCCACCCACGCCATGCATCAGTCACAGGCTCTGGGGGTTCTGGGGGTTCTGATGGCGGCGCTGCCTGTTTACGGGATCTGCAGACAGCTTAAGTTGTGTCATTGCGCCTGGCGCACCTTCCTGCCGGCTCCGTCTAAGGCTTCAGACTTTTAGGTCGTTGCCATGACGATAATCCATGCTCTCCTCCCCCGTTTTCTTTGGCTATTAGATAATTGTGAAGTTTGTACCAGATAAAGGACCACAGAAACGTGTGTGCTTTCCTGGTGCTTGTTTGATACCTGGTGGGGTGTGTGTGGGAGGGGGGTAACAGATGTGATTTTACACCCTCATTAGCATGTGAATGAGGCCCCGGGTCCCCAGATTGGCTCGGACCAGCCTCCCCGCTCCCCCTCACCTCACCTGGACCCCCATCACACACCCTTTCATCGACCTTTAAACAGCTGGTGGACTTTTATGACCACAGGACGTCTGCTCACATTTCTGACCATGTTTAAGCGGAAAATGGACGCCAAGGATCACAACCACCGGGGGCGCCATCAGAGCCGTCAGAGCCGTCAGAGCTGGCGAGTGACTCCCCTCCTGTTGCTGCTGAGGAGTTTTGAGAGCAGGAAGATGGTGTTTTCACTTGTTTTCACTCTCAGGTGCTGTTTTGTCGAGATAAACGTGGCCATGGCCTCATCTCTGTGGACAGGAATACAAAACAACCTTGGCCAGATCAAACCGGTTGTTTCCTCTGCTATCTGGCGTCCCGCTCCGCAGCTTGTGTGTCTGAAAGTCTGGACGGATGCCTGTAACCTCTGTGATGCTTTTTTAACTGTGTTGCCCAAGTAACCCAGAGTTTCTAGAGTTGCTTAAGTGGGAGTGTAACCACGGCGATGGCGGCGTCTTTCTCAACGCTGGGCCCAAAGGACGTCTGGAGACGTTTGTTTTTTTGTAGATATTCAGATGGTTCCAGGTCTCCTCCTGGTGAGGGAGGATCTCCTGTTAGCTGCTAATTACAGCTCAGGTTCTGCTGAACCACTATGAACAAAAAAAAGTACTGTAATCTGTCCTGGCAGAGCAATATGTTACCGTCGCTTTCTAATTAATCTTACAGGGAGCGTAATAAATTTACAATATCAGATTGGTGCAATACTGTATATAGATTTATTAAAGCTTTTAATCAGTTCTGGCAAAATTAATTTTGCAATGATTGCTTACATTTGAATTTGCATATACTTAGTGCGACTAATTTATTTTTATAGATTCTTTTTTATTAAATCGAGGCACACGGGGGCCGTCAGAGATGAAGAATTGCTGGATTTTGCTTCTGTGTGCTGGAAAGGGAGAGAGTTTTCTGTGTTTTGCCACCTGGACTCTCATGGTTGGCGTTTACCATCACTTCATCATCCAGAACGGTGGAAGGTGTCAGATCACGCACACATCCTTTTTAAAGAATCATTTTTAAAGACCATTTCTAATTTTAATGTCCAATACTGAGGCATTTGGGCAGATTTGGACTGAAAGGACAGATAAAAGGATAGAATGCTAGCCGATAGGAATGCTGAAGTAATGTAACAGCCAGAAAGTGGGTGTCAGATGAATCAGATTTATTCAGGTTTCATGTTCAGGTTTCATGTTGCATGATATCAGTTTCTGGAGGTTTTACTGAGTGTTTAAGCTCCTCTCCAAGTTTCTACTTAGATATTTACACCGGAACACACCATGTGACCTAAAACTGATGATCTGCTGTGAGTTGTTTTGTTTGGGAAGGTTCACAGCATTCAATGTCCAATGTTTGTTTTGAGTTTACAACCACAACATGGTCAACTCAGGTGTGACATCGGTCCAAAGTAGCTTTACTACGAAGTAGGAGCAAAGAAGAAGACCTTATATTAGTCATCGTTGGCAAAAGAAAACCACCTGAAACACATTTTGTGGTTGGAAAGAATTATTTAGAGGTCAGTAAAATGTGTTGAAGACAGATTATTATTATTTTTTTTAATATATACCAGAATACCAGAGTTTACCCTATTTTGGATAAAATACCACAGAGACGCAATACAAACAACTTTTAGGGGGTGGAGTCACTCGCTTTCTTTTGAGGAGTGTACCTGTTTTAAAATTGGTCACACAGCTTTGGGTTGTTGGGTGCAGGTAAAGATGAGGAATCTGGGTAATTTAGGTCTGATCTGGGTCTGTGATGTCACAGATTTTAGATCGTTTTTCCACTTAAAATAGTAAAATAGCAGCTCTCATGAACATAAAATGTCAGATTTTTCTTCATATGTAAGATAGACAAGATATGAACATACGGCTTTTATTAATCCCACAGCGGCACAGACAATAAAGTAAGATTTAAATATGCATTATACATTTCTGTCCAAAAACATATATTAAGAAAAGAGAAAATATATATGTGTGTGTGTGTGTGTGCTGTATTAACAACAGAAGTGCCTCAGATTTGCGGTTTACGGCTGTCAGAACAGAAACACCAGTTTAAATGTGCCTTTTATTTCAGTCGTTGTGATTAGATCTCATCTTCATCTGTGATCAAAGCCCCTCACCTTCCTCCTCCTCCTCCTCGTCATCATGTGTTTTTTAGCCTCCCTTGTAAATACCGCACACACACACACACACACACACTTGTGAACAGGAGTGTGTAGCTTCCAAACAGATAAGGATGATTCATAAACAGATGTGTTATCACGGTGGCGCTGCGCTCAAACTGCTGCAAGGCCACGCCAGCTCTCTGGGGCCTCACACGCACGCACACACATGCACGCACACACACACTCACAGATCAGGATTCATATTAAACAGTCAGACCTGATAACAACCTCAAGGCCTCGTCAGCAGATTCCTCCACCTCAGTGTATTTTTTTAATGACTATTTATAAAACTCTTTGTCATCTGTGTTTGTGAGTCTCTTGTATTTGTTTTATTGGTGAGTCCTATGTGCAGGTGCACGTATGCGTGCACATGTGTGTTTTTGGTCAGCTGGGGTGTGGACTGATGTTTGGACTGATGGTTGGACTGGTGGACTGATGTTTGGACCGATGGACTGATGGTTGGACTGATGGACTGAAGGTTGGACCGATGGACTGATGTTTGGACCGATGGACTGATGGTTGGACTGATATTTGGACTGATGTTTGGACTGGTGGACTGATGGTTGGACTGATGGACTGATGTTTGGACCGATGGACTGATGGTTGGACTGGTGGACTGATGTTTGGACTGGTGGAATGATGTTTGGACTGGTGGACTGATGGAGTAATGGACTGAAGGTTAGACTGATGGACTGATGTTTGGACCGATGTTTGGACAGGTGGACTGATATTTGAACTGATGGACTGATGTTTGGACTGGTGGACTGATGGTTGGACTGGTGGACTGATGGCGTGATGGACTGATGGTTGGACTGGTGGACTGATGGTTGGACTGATGGACTGATGGCTGGACTGGTGGACTGATGGTTGGACTGGTGGACTGATGGTTGGACTGGTGGACTGATGGCTGGACTCAGATCTCCTCTGATCGTCCTGGCTTCACGTGTTCCATCTTGGAACCTCTTCCTGTCACAGACCAGAAAAGAGACATAAATCCTTCAGTTTTCATCAGCAGCCAGAAATTTAAACGATGGCCGACAGGTTTTTAATGAGTCATTGTCATCTATTTTTTATTTCTAAAATAAATTTTGACTTAAACAAGAGGCAAGAAATGACACAATTGTATTTTTGTGGGTTTTTTTGGACCAATGACACTTCACTTTCTAGATTTCTGGTGCATCTATGAAATAATATAGTTTTAATTTAAACATTGACAATATTTTGCGACAAAAAGTTGCAGTTTTAAATTTTAAAAAATTGCAAAAGAAAAATAGTTGTTTTTTTCCAGTCAAAACAAGGATTCTACAAAAGTACAACAAAGAATTTGGAATTTTAATCAAAAAAATGGACAAGTGTACTTTTTATGACAGTTGCCTTTTACTTAAAAAAGGACATAATTTAAATTAAAAGGTTTCAGTTTTGTGAAAGCCATTATTTTACAAATATAAATTTTATAATGAAGTTTAAAAAGTCATGATTTCAGTGATACAAAATGTGCAATTTATGACAAAAACAAGTCAGTTTTTCTAAAATTAAAACTCTTTTTTATAAAAAAAAAAAAAACACCAAAAATTTGTAATTTATACAGATTTTCTTTTTCTTGCGAAGCTCCCAGTTTTACAACATTAAATCATAATTTCATGTCCAAAAAAGAAAGTTGCAAAGCTCACTATTTAACAGTATTTAAAAAATTGTGATCATTCAAAATTCCTTAAAAAAGTTACAAATTTAAAAAAAGTTATTTGCTTGTGGCTGACATCATCTGTAAGTGGAGTAAATAATAAATGATTGTTCGGTCGTGTCGGTTCGACGTGTTTCTGTTCCTCTGCGGCGCGTTGGCGTTGCTGGTTTGTCGTTCCTCCGCTGGAAACCTGCAGGTGCTGTTGTTGCAGAAGTCGCTGCCTCTTCTTCTTTACGATTTACATTTGAACACACACACACACACACACACACACACGTTTCACATACTTTAAAGCACTGGCTGCATTCAGGGAGCTGGCGGCGTGAAAAGGCTTTTATAGCGGAGGGGAAATTAGCGATGGTCTCCCTTTATGTGGACGAGAAGCCCCCAGTTCAACTCCAGAACTGGAAGCGGTTCATCTAGCGAGCGTTTCTTTATTTTTCCAGTTTGTGTGTGTGTGTGTGTGTGTTAATGTGTGTGTGTGTGTGTTAATGTGTGTGTTTGCTTCGTTACAGTAATTACGATCCAGTAACTGACAGCCAAAAACCAGGCAGGAGAAACTAGAAGGGGGCTGGTTTTTTGTTGTTTTTTTTTCCTCGGCTTTCGCGCAGCCTCGCTGCCGAACATCTGCTGAGAGATTTGCATATTAATTAACCCATATTAACTCTAATTATTCTGGGAAATTATCAAATAAATTAAATTTTCTAATTTTAACCGTTTTTCTTTTTACCCCCCTTCCTTCCGTTTACTTGACGTCGGGTAGCTTACCTGAGCCTGAATAAAAACATATATGCTGTCCAACCCCCCACCCCCACCCCACCTAGCTTCAACCTCCCCTCTGTTCTCCGTCCCCCCCCCCCCCCCCTGGCCTGGGGAGTCCTGAGGGCAGCCAGGGGAAGCTTTTGTGTGTCTTTTTTATTCTTCTTCTTTGGCTTGTGTGACGGGGTGGGGGGGTAGGGGGGGTTAGGGAGAGAGGGAGGGAGGGGGAGGTGGGTTAACCTCGAACATTTGTTGGAGGCAGGAACATGTGTGAACTGGGGGGAGGAAGGGGGCACAGATGGTGGATCCATGCTGGACCCAGTAAAGGTGGGACACCCCCCATGACCCCCACCCCCCCGCCTGTTGCTCGGCCTCCTCTGCAAATAAATGGGACTTTAATTGAATTAGAGTCGGCGCTGCGGCGGGGGTCTCCTCTCGGACAAAACCCAGCAGCAGTTGTGACGGATGCGTAGCGACGAGCTGGAAGTTTCCCATCGTTCCAAACGACAACCAGTGATTCCCAATCTGAAGCGTTTTTGTTTGTTTGTTTTTTTTTTAAATAAATGATATTAAGTTCAAAATTGGATTCAGGAGACGCCATGAATATGATTTTCTTTCATTCTTTGGAAGTTTTTTTTTCCACACAATGTGAACGACCTCTTTCTGACTCTGATGAACTAAATATTTGCTTTTCGGTTGAGAGGGAATAATCTGTTTTTAAACAGGCAGCATGTTGGACGAGCAGGAAAACAAAAACTTTTCCAACTAATCGCAACACAGCAGCTAATCTACAAACACTTTACAGATTCCAACGATATAAAAATCCCCAGTCAGAGACGAAAACTTACAGAGCTAGTAGCTCAGTAATATCCATCCATCCATCATCTATACCCGATATGTCCTGTGCAGGGTCACGGGGGTCTGCTGGAGCCTGTCCCAGCTCACTTCGGGCGAAAGGCAGGGGTCCACCCTGGACAGGTCACCGGTCCATCGCAGGGCCACATATAGACATACAACCATTCACACTCTCACTCACACCTAGGGACAATTCAGGATTACCAATTAACCTAACAAGTATGTCTTTGGACTGTGGGAGGAAGCCGGAGTACCCGGAGAGAACCCACGGGGAGAACGTGCAAACTCTACACAGAAAGACCCCCATGGAGGCTCCAACCAGGAACCTTCTTGCTGTGAGGCAACAGTGCTAACCACCAAGCATCCGTGCTGCCTGTTAGTGATTTTCTTCAGTCTTAATCTTAGTTTTCATTAACTGTAAAAACTCTGGTTCAGACTCACCTCTGTGAAGCTAAAAAAAAGGCCTATGCCTCCTACGAAGCGGAGAACCTCTTCAACATGCTCCTGAATCTTCTCTGCACAGGGAAGACATGAGTGGTTGTGGAAACAAGCCTGCAAGGCCACAAGGGACACACGAGAGAGACAAAAAAAGATGCTGAAACACCTCTGGCATCCAGAAACATCCAGAAACACGCAACAGCGACCCAAACTCACCGCCTCACAGGGGCCAGAGGGGTCCAGCTGTTTGAAGCCACAGCAATTCAGGCTCTTCTGGACGTCCCTCCGAGTACTCTCTGAGGTGTTCCAGCCCACCTGCAGCAGGTGATCCTGCAAGACAACAGGTATTCCAGTGGGTTCATTCAACAGAATTTACAGGAGAGACCACCTCAGTGTTCAGCCTTCATGTCTGAAAGTTCAGTATTCATGTTTGAAAGTTCAGTATTTGTGTCTGAAAGTTCAAACATTGGTGTGTGTGAAACTTAAGCATTCACGTATAGAAGTTCAGCATTCTTATCTGAAAGTTCAGCATTCACGTCTGAAAATTCAGCATTTGTGTCTGAAAGTTCAGGATTCACATCTGAAAGTACATTTGTGTCTGAAAGTTCAATCATTGGTGTGTTTGAAAGTTCAGCATTCATGTCTGAAAGTTCAGCCTTCATGTATAGAAGTTCAGCATTTGTGTATGAAAGTTCAGGATTCACATTTGAAAGTACAACATTTGTGTCTGAAGGTTCAGCATTCACGTCTGAAAATTCAAACACTGGTATGTGAAAGTTCAGCATTCATGTCAGGAAAGTTCAGCATTCGGATCTGAAAATTCAGTTTGATATCAAAAAGTTCAGCATTCATGTTTGAAAGTTCAGCATTCATGTCTGAAAGTTCAGCATTCATGTCTGAAAGTTCAGCATTCGTCTTTGAAAGTTCAGCATTTATGTCTAAATATTCAGACTTTGTGTCTGAAAGTTCAGGATTCACATCTGAAAGTATAATATTCATGTGTGAAAGTTCAACATTCACTTCTGTCTATCTTGCTAAATGCTTTCTATATCCAGTCATGTTATTGACCTGCTAATAATTAACCTAATTTGTTGTCAAATGTTCCTCCATTTATTTCTGATTTGAACCAGTTACTTTGGTCACCTTGACACCTTCAGTTATAGTATTTTGCAATGAAAGGTCTTTGCTTTTTTTTTTTTTTTTACTAAACTGTACTGATGGAAACCTGAATATCTTACCTGTTGTTCACTGTTGATGGCCAAACATGCGCTGGAAACTGAAAACTGCACGATGAACACCAGGAACAGGATGATCATGTACTGACATCATCTGTCAAGGAGCAAATTTTCACACAGCATCCATATAATCCTGCCAGGTATTAAACCCATTTCTATATACAGAGTACAGGTGGATACAACTGCATAGCCTGGATAGAAAAAAACAAACAAATTGGAAATTTTTTTATTGATATTTATAAATGTGGATATTGAAATTTAAGAAACTCACAACTTTTCAAACCTCAAAATATCCAATTGTATCATATTTTAGTAAAAAAAAGTTAGATTTAGAGTTAGATTTATTAAAAACTTTGAATTTATAAAGTCAGAATTTCTGAGTTGTTTTCTTTTCCACAAATCCAGAGATAAATATTATTGGAATTTTTTTTAGTTTTCCCCAAATTTTGTGTTTCTAACAATCAGATTTCTTTTTTCTCAGAATCTTTTTCTCACTAATCTGTAAAGGCAGAATTAGTGTTTTCTTGTAAAAATTTAAAAATTGAGAACTCACAAATTAAATAAACAAAGGTTTACGATTTCCTTAAATAGGCAGATTTATATAGTCTGAACTGTTTTTTTTTCTAACTAATTTGCAGATTTTTGTAACCAGAATTTATTATTTTACTAAAACGTTTTGTGAGTTTAGGAAGTTCAAGTTTGTTTGTTTTTTTCCTTAGAATCTTTTTATTACACATTTATGAAGGCAGAATGAACGTTTACTCACAAAAACACAATTTGGAAGTTCTCTGACCTTGTCTTCTTTCTTTTTCCATTTTTGTTTAAAAAATTCAAATTCCTACATTTTGATG
The DNA here is from genome assembly GCA_037176975.1 of Arrhamphus sclerolepis. Taxonomy (NCBI): domain Eukaryota; kingdom Metazoa; phylum Chordata; class Actinopteri; order Beloniformes; family Hemiramphidae; genus Arrhamphus; species Arrhamphus sclerolepis. The sequence continues at coordinate 727,166 of JBAMYA010000012.1, read as the reverse complement.
TATTTATAAAATTAGAATGTCTGTAAATGCTGCAGAATTGTAATATCAGAATTTATGGGTTTCATAAAGAAAATTGCTAGGTTGCTAATTTAAAAATTTTTTTTTCTTGGAATGTTTTTCTCACAAATCTGTGAAGGCAAAATTTGTATTTTATAGCAAAAATGTAAAATTAGAACATTTAGATTAATATA
>JBAMYA010000012.1:711132-726875 GCA_037176975.1 Arrhamphus sclerolepis | reverse complement strand
CTCGCAGCTGTTCCCGCCCCCTCGCAGCTGTTCCCGCCCCCTCGCAGCTGTTCCCGCCCCCTCGCAGCTGTTCCCGCTCATTCTGAACCGTTTACTTCTTGCACATGGTTCAGAACATTTAAGTCTTTGGAGGCAGAACCTTTGGAGGTAAGTTTTAACATTTTGGAGGCAGACTAGCCTCTCATGTGATTGGTTTTCTTCTAGTTTGACCACACAGCCTGAACTCTGTAACCACCTGTTCAGGAATGATCTGGAAGGCTGCTGCTGGAAGACATCTGGTAACACTGGACAGTCAAACAAACCCAGAACAGTTCTGGTTGAAAGTACGTTTAGTGACACAAGCTATCAAATAAAACAGTAGAAGTGCCACATGGTCCATTGAAACATTCCTCCTTAAAAACCTAAAAATCTCTACTGCACATGCCCATTTAGCATCAGTGCCATTAATTGTTAGATGTGATATAATGGATTTCTTGTGTTTTTCTCTAAAAGCAGTATAAAGCTCGTTAAGAAGGGATTAAAACTGTCACAGTTCTCCTGATTTATGACAAACATCTGTCACAGATGGATACATCTGAAACTGGCCTGTTAAGAAACTCAGAATTAGCATGTTTTGCCTGAGTTGAGCTGGAGGTTTGATATCAGAAAATCTGAGTGTCTGCGACTGATGATGTTTCTATATGTTAATTATTGTGTAGAAAACTGTATTACAGTCATTCAGAACTCAGATGCTGAGAGCTTCTTCGGTTTGGAGGAATGCAGTTGAAGTACAACAGTCATCATCTGTGTGATACTGAGTAATGCAGCAGAACCAGTACTCACCAGTCTGGACCAGGACAAACAAGTGGATGTTTCCCAAAACTGTCTGGAACTTTAGCAGAAGCTCCTTTGGGTGCTGTAGGTTACGCTGTAGGCTCTCTGGATTGGGCTTTCCTCCCACACATCCCATCAGAGGGAGTTTTGAGTCTGAACACCTCAGACTCTGTTGTGCACTTTGGACCCTGTTCCAAGCAGTTATTGTTCACCTTCAGTCCTGCAGGGGGAGACTACCGTAGAGAGCTTTGTTGGGGAGGATAGAGGCTGTAACAGATGCTGTCTTTGTTAAAGTTACAGTTATAAGTTCTCAGAAGTTTCTGAGAAAGAGGGTCAGTTTCCCGAGGTCCAAGTCTTCAGTCACTACCCATCCCACAAATCAACTGACTCACATCTTCCCTTGTGCTGGTGGTGGGCCCACAGGAGGGCAGAACCACATTATTCATTGGGCTAAGCCCGACCTGGCCACCATGTGCTCTTGAAGAAGTCATTCCTCAAGGCCTGGTTTTAACATCTGGCTAGGATGTCTCCCTGGGGAGGTCCAATCAGGAAGAGGCCTCAAGGCTAACCATGGACATACTGGAGAGAGATCATCTCTCAGCTGGCTTTGGAACGTCTCAATATTCCCCTGGAAAAGAACTCCAAGAAGAGGAACTCTAAGTAAACAGGGAGGTCTGGCTTCTTTGCTTGGGCGTCTTGGATAGGCTCATGTTGTTACAACTTAGCCCCACCCCTCCATGGAATGGTGGAATGGAGGGGTGGGGTGAGGGGTGAAGTGAGGTCCATAGAATGGAGGGGTGGGGTGAGGGGTGAGGTGAGGTCCATGGAATGGAGGGGTGGGTTGAGGGGTTAAACTACCTGCCGGAGGTTTGAATGTTGTGGCTGATCAGTGTATTGAACAATAAGGTCAACTTTATTTCCTGAAACTGTGATTTATTAGAAAATGTGATTTGTCAAAATTGGTATTGATTGATAGCTGCTTAAAAACCCTCCTAAATGAGTGAATGATGTTGGAGTTCTTCAGAAAACTGTTAACTGAAGATACCGTCTTTGTTTCATAAAAAAAACAAAGATGTACTCTCTGACTCCACCTGTACAGGGTCTGGGGGAGTGGTCGGACCACGCCCCCTGTGGTTTCTTGTTACCTCTGGCGGCCGAGCAGGACGGTGCTCTGCTCTATGGGGACCAGTGGGCCACCTCGACTCCTGAGAGGAAAGACGGCAAGCCAGTGAGCTTCGACGGTGGCCGTGTGAAGGCGTGGCTACGAGTCCAAAGCTCCGCCTCCCAAGAGAGGGCCGCTTGCTGTTCCAAAGCTGTGCAGACTGACGGGGAGGAGGAGGTAGGCTGAAGGCTTCACACTGATGAAATGCTATATTTTTGCCTTTTCAGTTTAAACAAACAGCAGTTTATTTCTGTTGGGCTGCATAAATGCACGAAAATGACAACAATTGGGAGGATTTTAAACCGCTAGACGATCAGATGGAGCCGAGATTTTGTTTATTCTTGTCTCAGATTAAAGGTCATGCTCAAAACCAGCAGTTTAAGTGGTTTGACATCAGCCGTCATGCCTGATCAGGAGCAGCAGATTAGCCGGGGACGCAGGGGACATGTCCCAGCACTTTTTATGATGTACAGTTTTGTCCCCCGCACTTTTAAAAAATGTTTATGAATTTATCATTAACAAAAGGAAAAAGTTGGTGGCAACAATATGAACCTGTTGTGACTATTGGAGACGGTGTCTGCATCTGCATGTGGGGGTGGGGTGCTTCAGGGGCTTGGGTCCCGGGTCTTTCATTTAAAGCCCCGGACCTGTTTTGCTTCGCTCCTGGAAGTCTCCCTGGAATTCCAGGTTGTAGCAGCAGAAACGGTAACAGCCGCGACTCAAACCTTTTTATCTGCCAACATCAGGCACCACATCCCTGAGGAAAAATAAACATTGTTCAGACACAGGTCCCGCCTCCTTGCCTTCATCATCCAATCACATGCCTGCCTTAGCCCTGGATGCATTCAAATGCCTCTCATACAGTCAGAAACCACAGAACAGTTTAATCATGTTTAAAATCATTACCTGGATCAGGCTCCGGAGTTGCTTCACTATTAATTCACCTCTCGTATTGATCATTTCACTTGTTCAATAAGATAATATTCAGACCACTGAAAGTCGACTCCAGCTCTTCCTGGTTGACAACTTTTCAAACCACATTCAAGCTGATTGTTTTTGTCCCCAGCTCTTAAAAACAAACGGATGCCCTTGCACCTGAAGTCATTTTTTGACAGTAACTCGGTCTACTGGTCCGAGGCTACCTGAGTACTGGGAAATGGTGCTATCTTTATCCACTAGGGGGCAGTAATGTGTTGCGTTTGGGGCTTTTTGCAGGTATGACCATTTTGAGTAAAGAAACTGACATAAAGTGCTGCTTTGATGCTACAGATCATAAATCACAGAGATCAGAAGCAAAGAAGCTTCACATGTATGTCTCCATGGCTGTGATGTGTGTGAAGTGGCCGTAAGAACTCTTTACAGAGAAGATGGAATGAACTGATTCAGCGTGAGGGTTTGGACCAAACAGGGAAGAAGGTTGATGCGCTGACGGGCTGTGGTCCACCAGAATAAGTGGAGGAAGCTGCTAGCGAGGAGAAGAACCACAAAGTGCTGCCACCTTGCCCGTCATGATCGTCGTACCCTGGTGGCCTGTATTGAACTGCAACTTCTAATCACATGTCCCCGACCCTAACCACACTGATCTGCTGCTGCTACTTTACTTTAAAGTATTTGTTTTCACGTGTTTGCTTACTGACAGTGCACACTGATGACGTAATTCTGCATCCGACAGCATCCCTGCGTCATCCGCAGCCTGCCGACATGGGGTCCTGTAATAATGGTGTACGACTGTGGAGGTGGTGCAGCGTGGAGGAGTCCGGGGGAACCGACATGGCTGAATTACGGCATGAAAGAGACCAGATTTGGAGCCAGATTTTCTCGTGTGTTACGTATTCTTTTGTCCTTCCTGCTCCGAATGGAAGCGTACGATGTGGTTCCTCATGTTTTCTGTGGTACCAGTGTATTTTATTTCGGTGTAACGCAGCTTACAAGTCGCATGGCTCTGGTCTAAATGACGTCCTCCTGGACACCAAAGTGCTTCCAAACAGCTTTTAACGCAGTCAGAACTGGTTTAATCTCGCTTTCTGCCATGTTTGTGTGCTCTTCATAAATTGTCCGGGTGACGGGCGGCGTGCTGCACATTTAAGTTCCACCTCTTTTTTCCATATGTGTTACGTTACGTCATGTTTAGATTATTATTTTTATTCTTTCTAAAGTCTCAAACCTGCCTCAGACTGATAAATGATTGAGTAATTAAATAAACCGTCTTCGTTCAGGCTCAGACTGTCTGCTGCTGCACCAGAATCTTCTAATTATTGGTTATTATGCGTAGATGTTGGTCCTTTAAATATGTGATCACTTCTGATCTTTTCTCTGCTGTCAGCAGAAATAAATCCAGATTCCACGTTTGCTGCTTTTTCTTGGGCAGCAGTAGCAGATGTAGAGCAACAGCAGGTTGATTGTTTTCTTGCTTATCTTGTTTTGTGTGGAGCTCAGCGTTAACGTTCAGCACATGGTGTCACATGAACATCTTCTGTGGAGTGTCTGGTAAACCTCCTGACCTGACATTTTCGGTCGCTCACACACCATCGCTCTGTCACGCTCACAAACATGCTCGTGAAGTTTATGCAGAACCTTGCGGGCACCAACTTTGTTACGGGAGGACTCTGAATGCTCCATTCAGACCAGGCACCATGCATCTCTGCAGCTTCATGGACTTCATGGGCTCTTCTCAAACATTAACCTGTTGAATGAGTCCATCAGCGTCTGCAGGTGTCACGGTTTACATCTGCGTGGGCACGTTGGTTAACATCTGTGAAGGCCTCCATGGGAATCTTATGAGCTTGGACCTGGTAACAGTTCTGCATCACTCAGAACACAGTTCAGGTGTCTGCAGGAGCATTTATGGCCTGAACAGCCGAACACATTCAGTCTGAGAAAAAGAGTCTGGTCCCCCCTGAGCCGAATCTGGTCCCCCCTGAGCCGAATCTGGTCCCTTCCTGAGCCGAGTCTGCTGAGCCGAGTCTGGTCCCCTCCTGAGCTACCTCGGGTCTACATGAAAAGAAGCGGGACTGAAATGACCCGGACCACTTCAGCCCCCTTATGCTAACGCTAATTCAGCAGTCGTCACGTAGCCGCTACGACGCCTGCGCCACATTCACACATCAGGGTTTGTCTTTAATTTATAGACATTAAAAAGCAAATTTGTCTCAGAGAGCTTTGTTTTGTTAAATCATGTTAAAAAATTGATATTTCATGAAATGAGTTGATGGTTCCTTTGTGCAGTTCTGGGGAAACAACCCATCCATCCAAACCACCACGGTGAAAGTGAAAACTTTGCAGCAGGATTGAAAACATTTTTTTCATCCCACTGAGCCAAAAACTGCAAAGGTTCCTTTGTGCTGCTTTAAATGATCTGGTGGTGTTGGAGAACCTTCTACAGGATACAAGTGGAGGTTTTCTTTGCTGGCAAAGTTTCAGGTGTTGACAAACTGATGGAAATAAAGCGTAAACAGTGTTTTTGAGGTGACTCCAGGTTTATCCACATCTTCTCTGCTGCTCCAGCTGCTCCAGCTGCAGGAGTTTGGGGCTGATTTATCTGCAGATTACTGCTCGCTTTGAAGGAATAATCTATTCAGATCTGCTGCAGGAAGATGAATCTGCACTCGGCCGCTCAGAAATGTAATTTGCTCTTAGAAAGCTTAGTTCTCCCACACGTTTGGTGATGAATCACATTAAACTCCCACGAGTCCAGTCCGTCTGGGCGTTATCTTGCTGAGTTTACGCAGCGGCGTGAAGAGACGCTCCAGCTCAGACGCTGGACGACTTCCTCCCCTAGTGGCTCCACCAGCCGCCAGACCGCCGTCATTTGAAATTGCAGAATCATCAGATGGATTCCTGAATGTCTGTCTTCTCTCTCTAGCTTTGTTTCTTCACCATTAAACTTCATTTCCTGCCCTCCTTCATTACCGCTGGAGGAATCTCTTTATTTTCCTCGCATCACTTCTCAGGCTGCGGAATGAGTCCATAAAACTTTGATTCATGCGTCTGGACGCACCGTAACAACCATCATAAGCAGAGACAAAAAGCTCCGACTGTCTCCTGTCCTCCATCTTTACTGTCCTTCCTCTCTGACGCTAAACCAGCGTCCTGAACACTGGTCTGGTGGACCCGCGGTCCGACCCACCAACCACCTCAGATGTATAGGTTCATACCAGATATTTGGACATCTCTGTTCCACTCCTCTCTTTGTCCTTCGTCCTCTCTGTCCTGTCTCCCTCCTCATGTCTTCCTTTACCCAGCTGGCTATCAGCAGGAGGGTCCCCCCTAGAACTGATCCAGGTCCTGGTCCAGGTTTAGGCTTTGCCATGGTCTCGGTGCTCATGATCTGGGTTTCTGAGAAGAACCGGAGACGACTTTGTTGGAAACGGACGCTGTAGAAAAGTAACTGAAGTGAAGTGAAACCAGTTCAGTTGTCGGTGAGCAATAAGACATGTAACAGGGATGAGCTGGTAAAGAACCAGAACCAGAACTGGCGGTTTGATGATGATCTGTAAGGAAAGTTGACGCTTCAAAGAGGTTTCAGGGAGCAGATCTAGGACTTGTGTCTCGTTCTCCCCAGGTAGAGCTAGAACAGCTGGATAAAAGTTCGCCATCATGAATTGGCTGAACATCGTAGCCTCGCGTGTGCTGATGCGGTGCGTGAAACTGCAGAGCGAAGAAAAACCTCCGTAATCTGGAACATTTCAGAGCACAAGTTGAGGGTTTCTGATGCTAGCTGCTAGTTTATGTTTATCCATCCATCCATCCATCCATCATCTATACCCGCTATGTCCTGTTCAGGGTCACGGGGGTCTGCTGGAGCCTGTCCCAGCTCACTTCGGGCGAAAGGCAGGGGTCCACCCTGGACAGGTCTCCAGTCCATCGCAGAGCTCAGTAATAAAGTAATTTTTAATAAAAAATGACTTTGTGTATTAGCAGTTCTCTATTGAACAGTAGGAGTCTTTTACTGAACATTATCAGTCCTTTACCGAAGATTAGCAGTATTTTACTGAACATTAGCAGTCTTTTACTGAACATTAGCAGTCCTTTACCGAAGATTATCAGTATTTTACTGAACATTAGCAGTACTTTACTGAACATTAGCAGTATTTTACTGAACATTAGCAGTCCTTTACCGAAGATTAGCAGTATTTTACTGAACATTAGCAGTATTTTACTGAACATTAGCAGTCCTTTACCGAAGATTAGCAGTCCTTTACCGAAGATTAGCAGTCCTTTACCGAACATTAGCAGTATTTTACTGAACATTAGCAGTATTTTACTGAACATTAGCAGTCTTTTAATGTACTTTACTTTACATTAACAGTCTTTTAGCAAATATTAGTTGTCTGTTCCTGAATTATACCAGTTCTTTTTTCTTTTGAGATAGGCAGTCTATTAGTGGAATATTTTTGTTGCTGTTGTTGCTTGTTATACCTTTAGTTTAAATGTATTGAATAGCATCTTGTAGCAGGTTTTAAGTGGACTGTGTAGTTCCCAGTCGGTCAGGTTAGACTGTGATCTGGCTTCCGATGGATCACGGGGAAGATACTTCCACTTTTGAAGCTTTTAAATCCTTTCACGCTGGATTTCTTTATCACTGATTCACCTGTCAGACGTCCATGTTCCTCTTAAGCACCTAAACCACAGAAAAAAGGCGAAGTGTTGCCCTCAACAACTTCTATCTGTCAAACAAACACTCAGTCACTTCACTCTTCAGCGACACCCCTCCCCCACCTCCAGGTTGCGTTTACACTTCACTGAGTCTTCACCATTCATCGGCCCTCCCCCGGCCTCCCCTGGCCCTCACCCCTCACTCTCGCTCTGTCTCTTTTCAGAGCTTTTGTTTGCCCTCTGCCACCGTCCTTTCACCGACTTGGCCCCGATTTGGCCCCTTGTGCTCCATCATGCCATTATACCGAGACAAGATAGCGCAAAGCGTCCAAACATGTCTGCTATTCTTTTGTCTGCTAGACGACTTTTTTTTTCTTCCTTAAGGTGCTTTATTTTGATATAGAATAAAGTTTTTCCTCTAGAAACGGGAGGCCGACAGCATCCAGCTGGTAAAAGCTGAATTACTGGATAAGTGATGAATAAAAGTCTGAAACTGGTGTGAGGTTTCACCCGAGGAGGCGCTTAAACTATTGCAGACGGGAACAATGGCAGACAAAAGGTCATCGTGAGAATCTGCTACCGCCGGCCGTAGCCACGAGGCAGCGACCTCGCCTCCACCTTAACGCCCTCGAACGCACAGTCAAACACACACAAACGTGCTCGCTCGCAGCCATCCAGGTGATCCGCCAGCCTCACATTCATGAGACAGGGAGCGAGCGCGAGCAGTTATCGTCCAATAGGGAGAATGTCCTGGCTCATTATCAGCGTAGGAGGCCGAGTGTGTCACCTGGAGCTAAGCCTCGACACTTGACTACAGAAGTCAGCCGGGGTTAGCGTGGAAGCGCCAACGTGGGTGTTAGTCATTCCCCCCGCAGCGATCACCTCCACCGTTGGCCTGCTGAGCTGCAGCTCGTTTTCCTCTCTGGCTGTCGGGCTCTTCGCTGCAGCCTCCTGTGGACGCTCCACCACTGCTGGGGGATTTTTAAATAAATGTGATTATACCTGTTAGCGTCGTGGAGCTGTTTTCCCCGTCAGCCTGCAGGTGTAGCACCTCTGAACTCAGGTTTAACAGTTCACAGAGAAGCTTTTTTATGGGAAAATACACAGATGAGTTCAAATTTAATCCTTTCTTTGCTTTTGCTGAGGTTCAAAACAGCTGTCGGTGTCATTGTCTGAGGGACTCTGGGTACACTTCAGTTATTTCACCAAAAACAGGCCGTCTAGATTTATAAAAGCCTCTAACAGTGAGTAAGCAATCACAGATAGATAGAATGTGGATAAACCATACATGCAGTCAGTGGCTCACGAGTTGGATGTCGTCTTCCACCAAAAATGGCAACCTCCTGTAACTGTTTGCCCACAGCCTGCAGGGTGTTTGTCTTCAAATGAGTCCTTTACCGTACTTAGCAGTCTTTTACCTTACATTATCAGTCTTTTACCATATATTAGCAGTTTTTTTACTGTAAATTAGCAGTCTTTTACCATACATTACCAGTCTGTTACCGTACTTAGCAGTCCTTTACCGTACTTAGCAGTCTTTTACCATACATTACCAGTCTTTTACCATATATTAGCAGCCTTTTACCGTACATCAGCAATCCTTTACCGTACCTAGCAGTCTTTTACCATGTATTAGCAGTCTTTTACCGTACATCTACGTCTCAATCATTAAGTCAGAAAAGACCTTCGTCGTGCATAAAAGCTCTAGAAATAAGCCAAACTTATAGCTACATGGGGTTGGGGTCGGAGCCACAAGCTGGTTGTTGTTTCTCTCAGAGTCTTTGGGCTTTGTTTTTGAATGTGAACACTCCAACATCTGCTGTCACCAAAAAAGCAACTAATGGATGGGTTTTGATGGAGTTGATTATAACGCCAGCATTTAAAGCATTTTTGATTACCCTCTCTATTTGTTCACTGTCAAACCCGGTGGCTTCTAAACACAATCATTCTGGATTCAGAGTTTGGTTCCTGTCAGCAGATTAATTCCACTTGCTTCTCTGTATCTGCAGAATACAACTGTCACATCTGAAGTATTGCCCGTGCCATTGTTTTTTTTCTTCTTCTTTATCTTTATAGAAAGAGATGAGACTTTAATAAGTCTTTCTCCTGAGCTCTCCGGCTCTCTGGGTTTGTCGCTGCCGAGGCTTCCAGCCATCCTAATCAATATACAATATTAGTCTTAGCTGCGTTCTCTTCGGTGAGTGACAGAATAATGCCAGGCCCATGAAAGGGTTATGTCAGACAGTTTAAAACCTGATATTAAACAAGAATTACGCTGTTACATGTGTCAATTTAATTATCTGCAAGACTCAAGTCGAAGAGACAAACGCAAACAGGTAGCAACTGTTTACGAAGAACATCGCCCGTAATTGCTTTTGTCAGGATGACACTTAAGGTAGGAAAAGGATAGAAGAGGCATTTGAGGAGTAAACATTATCTCCTCTTTGTCTTCGTCGCTCCTCAGCAACACAAAAGGCTGATTAAGAGTGAAGGTTTGGGGGGATGAAATGGCTGCCTGCGAAATATTACTAGGTTAGAATTACTTTGTTGGATGACACAATACCAATAGATGCTTGGTGCTCGAGGAGGGAGAGGCTCTTGTCAGCAGTGGCACCTAAACAATGGCGGCTTTCTCCACGTTAATACTACGTATTTGACTTGACGAGCACCCCGCTGTCATTTTCGCCTTCTCTGAGGTATACGTTGACAGCTGACGTCTGCTGCAGCCTCCGCAGACAGTTCAGACGCCCCCGCGGTTGATTTTGTTCTCAAACTTGAGGGAAAAAAGTAGATTCCTCTAAAAAGTTAGTTGTGTCACAGATCTGCCTCATTCCCTATGTGGGAAGTCAGAACGGTGCGGTGGATGTGTTGCTAAACAAAAAGAAGCGCCCTCGCTTCCTTTTATTGGGGAAGAATGGGCCCTTTAAAACCTGTCCAGCCTGAGATAATTTCATTCAGCCAGCCCCTGCTCCGCCGGCATTGAATCTGCATCCAGGGATCAGGTTCACAGGGATGGTTGATAGCTTCCCAAGCCTCTTGGCCTTTTGTTCTACCAGTCCCCCCATTCCTGCCTCCTCTTGTCGGAGCTGGGGGGACACGGAGCTGATGCGATGCTGGTGAGAACAGTCCAGAACCCTGAGGAGTGGCGGGGAGCACGAACATGGACGTTCAGACTTCTCAGATATGAGCGTACGAAGGTGGACGCGGACCACCCAGGAGCCGCTAACGTGGGTCTCCAGCTTCGGTTGCCTTTTTTGTCATCCATAAAGAGCATTACTGAGTCTGAACTTGCCTAAACCCTTGTGATCACACCTCTTGAAAAGGTTTTGTTTCCTCCACCGATTGGTATTCGAGGCAGGTCACCCCACTCCCACCCTCTCCCTCTCCCCCCTCCCCTCCCACGTCTGAAAGCCCTGTTTTCATTTTAATTTGCACCTGTTGTGCAGTTGTTCGCTGAAGGCGAGTGCGGGCCGGCCGCTCGCTCAGAGACGTGTCAGGAGGAGGTGTGGGGAGGCTTATCTTTTGATTTGAGCAACGTTTTCAGAAATGTCGTTTGGTTGGCACTCTTGAGTCTGGGAAGGTCCAGGAGGCGCCCATCCCTCAGTCCCAGAGTCAGTATATCGGTCTATTGATCTGCAGCCATTTTCCTGTTACTTATGAACATAAAATGAGCTAAAGTGGGCCCTCCCCTGATTGGCTCCAGAGCATTCCTGTGCGAGCTGCCAATGAGGTGTGTCCCCATGTGATGCCACGCTGCTGGCTCGGCCCGGTGCTCCATCTGCACCGCTCCAATGAGTCCTCTGACGTCCATTCCTGCAATGATTTACGCCGCGGCGCGTATTTGCAGAGAACCAGCTGATGGCGGTGACTAATTTGCACGAGAGCCACCTTTGATTGAGTTCACAGCCCTTATTTACAGGCGGCTATTTCTGGAGAGGCAGGCATGTGTCTGGGACCTGGGTGTTGTGGAAGCTGATGCTGTTGAACGTGTTTACTCGACAGGCCTAAAGGCCCGGCAGTTCAGTTCCAATATTTATATTCATGTTCATGCTACACTGCTGATGTAAACGTGGAGACAACCCTGGGCTAGATCTAAACGATTGTAGGTTGTGCCTTTTGTTTGCGTTAGTGTGCGCTATGTGGAGCATCTGAAACCTCCAGAGCAGAGCCGTCCTGAAAGGTGCAGCCCGTTGGCATCCGAGGCATGCGAGCGCCGCTGAAAATTGGTGGCTATTTTGGCCCGCTTCTCCTCGACAGCTGCCCGCCCACCACTGCGGTGCAGTCACAAATTCCAGTCGCAGATGCTGTAATTGGGGTGTAACTCACAGAAAAAAAAGAAAGGAAAAGAGAGCCTACGCCTTGTAGAGATCCTTCTCTCAGACCAGCGTTTAATCAAACTCTGATTTCCTTTTTTCTCTCGCAGCCCTCAACTACGAGAATGTGGTGGAGACGGGCTCGGAGACCGAGGAGGAAGACAAGCTGCCCGTGTCCGAGGAGGACCCGCTGATCAACGGCAGCCCGGCCAGCCTCACCAACCCGGACGTGTCACCTCGCGCCGAGAGCCGCGGCCTGCTGACCAAGGACGAGGAGGACGACGAGATGCGGGACAGCGGCGTGGAGCACATCTGGCCTGACAACGACATGCTGAGCGCCTCGGTGGATGGTACCGGTGAGTTCCTGTGCCCTGATGGCAGGCTTCGAGTCAAATAAGTGTCTTTTAAAGGGTATAAAATCTGGTGTGATCTTTCCTTAGAAAGCTTTTGCCCCATTTTTGAATCCTGTTATTTTTGTCTAAAATCATTAAATAATTGAATTAAAGTGGGTCTTCATGTATCAAATGTCATTTCTTATTTAAAATAAATAAATACATAAAAGGTGGGCAATCCGAAGTACCTCCTCACTACTTCTATAGGCTCTAAGATTCAGGATGAATTGATCTTCAAAAAAAAGTTTCATTCATGTAGGTGTTAACACAACGCCTACAGGGGAAGACATGAGCAGTGGTTGCTGTGAATCAACCTGGGAGGGGCTATAAAAGGCCTCACTGAGGATGTTTGATGCCAAAGTTCATGACTGCTCAGTTGAAGGACTGAAGCAGTCTGGTTTGTTTGGAAGAGTTTCCATGAAAAACACAAGGCTGAGGTTTTAGACAAACCAGCATGAAGACATTGAACCTGCAGGACTTTTTCTGGTAAAAACCAAACACCCGAATGCTTCATATCCACAGTCGGCACGGTGGTGGCAGGTTCATGATCTGACTTTTGTTTAGGACCATGAACTCTTTTTTTCCAGAATATTCTGCGCATCACAGGAAATAGCAACTAAAAGTTATTTCTGCTGAAAGAATCTTCTCAGGTTCAGGAGGTTCTTAGTTGTGGTCTCACTTTATCTGAAACTAAGACCCACATACACTATCTGTTATTTCAGCACACCTGGGGCTCAGGTGAGCTGCCAATCACAGCAGGCACCCCTAAGCTGACTCTCTGACTCTCTGTGTGCCCGGACTTATGCCTTAAGCCCCTCCCATCTGGTGCTCAAACAAATGCGACGGAGCATTTTGCAAACACGGGTGAAGCGGTGACGATGCTGCCTGAGCAGACGGCGCTGCCAGAAAAGTGTCTCTGAGATGGTATTTACAGATCTGTGATTCAGGCAGGTGAATTCACACCAAACTTGACTGCAGATTGTCCTTTTTTTATCATTTGGGCCCCCCCCCCACTCCAGAGCCGCCAGTCATGGATGCTTGAAAGATAAATACTTTTAATTAGGGGGCAGGGTATAATCATTAACGGAAGCCAGACTGCTGCAAAAAAAAGTCATTAACAATCTTAAATGAAATTTTTATTTTTATGATAGCCATTTACATGTATAATAAGAGTCAATGATTCTTGGAAGCATGTGACAGGAACAGAGTACGGCGAGAAGTCATGTAAGACAGCCCATTTAAATGAGCCGGGCTTTGCTATTCGTTTCTGCTAATGAACTGGCTGCGCACGGCACCGAAAAACGGGGGCAGAGGGGGCGGGGGGGGGACGCTCGGCAGTCTTAAATTTTAATACGGGGGAAAATTGCACATTTATTAGGGAGCCGGGATCAACATTCACTTCTACTAAATAGCACTTCATATCGGGTCCTTTAAGGGGTGGAAGAAAGAGGAGACAGTTGGGTAAATAAATCAAGATAAAGGATAAACAAGCTGTCATTGCATACGGTAATTGTTTATTTGATAAAGACCTGCGGTGCCATAATGTCTGTAATTCAACTATGTTGCAATTTCCAGATAATATGCTTCTTGTGTGATAAAGTGTCTGACATATTTCGGAGAGCAAGTCAAGTTCATTAGAGCGTTTGGGAGCCTCTTTCCCAATCTTGCGGGCTGCAGCGTTCCCAGCCTGCTGCCTTATTTTTTTTTTCCTCAGCGGTGCCTTCGTGTCTACAGTGATACCTCAGCACATAACTCGGGCCTGAGATAAGTTCGCACCCTCCCTCCTCCGACATGATTTGGTCGTCACTCCCCATATCAGGAGCTGCTGCACAGGTCTCAGAAGAGCCAGAGAAAGTAGCTGGAGATGAAGTATCTGCATTTATGCTCCTCCACACGGGAATCGACATAAAACAGTCAAGATGTGATGTAGCATGTACGAGTTACAGCTGTTCAAAGCAAACTGCCTCAGTTTCAGGGGCTCCAGAGTACCTAAATGATTGACAGAGAAGAAGTTAATTGTCCAGGTGCAGTCCATTTCCTCGTTACTTCCAGTGAAATGAAGCGGTGAGTTGGCATCTTTGACCAGCGTTCTGGTCCAAACAGACCTCAGCGGAAGAAAAAGACGTAAAAAAGGACAATAGCAGAAATCTTTTCAATGTGGTCACATACGTTTGGGACAACCTGAGAAAGAAAGAAAGAAAGAAAGAAAGAAAGAAAGAAAGAAAGAAAGAACGCGTATGTTCTGGAGGTGTCATGGTATGGACAAGCATGGCTGCTTGCTGCTGCAGCCAGAACAAAGATGAACCTGCCACCAGATGGATGGGGGTGTCTGTAAAGGTCCTTCCACGTTGGTGCCGTTTGCGGGATTTAACTGCAATTAAAAGTTGTAACTGCAACATGAGTGCCACATTATTGTGACCATTTCTTTGCTTCCAAGCCGTCGGGGCATTAAAGCGCCGCTGTGATGGTTCAGGACGGTCTTTGCTGCACCTACAGTCAGAGGTAGGACACAAAGTTTATCTCTGAGCTCCTGCTGATTCCAGGCCACAATCTCGCCTCCGTCCTTGACACCGAGCTCGACACGATGTGCTGGAAAGTGTGACATCATTATCGCTTTCAAATAAATCACCTGCCTCTGCCCGTTCCTAACTCATCTCCAGAGGACTGCTGACTCCAGCAGAGCTTTTCTTGTTTTCGTTACACATCTAACGAGTTTCTGCAGTCGTCATTTAAACACCAACCGCATCCAAGAGCTGGATGCAGTCGTATCGACAGCTTCTGTCTAAAAATATCTCTCACAAACCTCTAATCCAATCTTCTCAAACTGTTGCTCAAACAATATAAATGTGGGATAAATGAGGCCGAATTCACGAAGGCGGAACTTTAAAGTGCCTTTCGTCTGCGGTGACCGGCCGTAAAAATAGGAATGTTTTCACAATAAACAGCATCAGAGCCGCTGTGAAAATAGGTGGAATTACAGTCTGGACTCCTCCTGGGCCTCAGAGTCGGCTCTCCGACCTCCACATCAGTCTTCAAGGAGGTGTGTACCTTACCGCCTCAGGTCCTCCGTGATTTACTGCTGAGAAAACACAAAATCTCTGCATGTGAACCACGTTAGCGCCGTCTCTGACTGCAGCGAGCAGGCCAACCGCAAGCACACTCTGTCCCATTTGAATGCAGCCCAGGACCGGCCTGGATCTGGATCTGTGGACCGGACTGGATCTGGATCTGTGAACTTGACTGGTCTGGATCTGGACCAGTGCAGAGGTGTATGCAGTGTTAGCCTACCTCCTACTGGAGAAAGCTGTCCCTCCTTCAGAGCACAGATAACAGAAGTTTTCCAAGGTAAATGGGGGGGGGGGGGGGGGGGGGAAACCGGCCCCCCCCCCCCTTTTGTCCGGGCACAAAAAACCCAGCAAAAATGGGGAACCAAAAAAAAAAACGGGCGCCAGAGGGAAAAAAAAGGGG
>JBAMYA010000012.1:691445-710986 GCA_037176975.1 Arrhamphus sclerolepis | reverse complement strand
CTTCTGTTGGGAAGGTTTTTTTCTGCTGGAGCACAGAGGCGAGTGTTTTTTTTTGGGGGTGGTGTGTTTTTCTTTCCCCCCCCCCCACCTCCCCCCCCCCCCGTTTGCGTCAGGCCACAAGCATCCAGTCGAATGTGATCAGCCAAAGCAAACACGGTGCCCAGGAGGACGCAGAAGTGTGATATCTGATACTTGTGGGTATATTTTAATCCACGGCCGTGTTGTTCCGTCACAGTTTAATTTATGTTTTATTTTCACATGCTGCGACTGTGGTTTCAATGCCGTTTGTTAAACGTGCAATCAAATGTACAGAAATCAAGGAAAATAATCCTGGCGAGGAGGAAGTGAAACTACCCGTCCAGCGAAGTCTGTCATTATTCTCCGAAGCCATCGACGGGGGTATTTATCATTTCACCGCAGCAGCTAAATCTTTAATTTCAAGCAAACCCCCGAATTACAGCCTCAGAAAGCATTCCTGAACTGTTGAGGTCCATTGTTTTCAGCTGAAAATAAAAATTCTTGTTGCTTCTGGCCTTTGTGTGCAGCAGTGTAAGCAGGATGGCATTATTATCAACATACACCCACGGCCTTTCCTGGATCATCTCAGCCAGGTTCCTCTCGTGGGCGCTCGGGGACGGTCGGACGCTTCAGAAAACATAAAGGCGGGGGGGTATTTTGTTTTACATGTTCTCGGAAGCACCTTGATTTAATTTTTACCAACAGGGCTGGAAGGAGGGACCCCGGGACTTCTTAAGCTGATTGTGCCGTCCAATGTCGACCGCGAGGGCAGACGAGGGTTTGTTTATGAGCTTGTCAATCCACCGCTTATTTACAGCTGCCTTACCTGTGCCAGGACAATATCTGCCTGTCTGCACAGGCCTGGGGGCCATTACCCTGATTAGGCCGCATGAACTCGCTCTGTGCACAACTCTCGAGTGGGTGGAGCTAAAAAAAAAGGTCTAGGTAGAAGAATTACGCCGGTTTAACCCTGACGTCCATACATGCATATATACATTCATTGTCTAGCCTGACAAATGTCTGCGCGGTGACAACTTGTCATTTGTGGTCCAGGGTTTTTATTCGCTTTCATTCCAGGAACAACTCCATCGCCACAAAAATGCTGTGGATA
Organism: Arrhamphus sclerolepis; assembly: GCA_037176975.1. Classification (NCBI taxonomy): domain Eukaryota; kingdom Metazoa; phylum Chordata; class Actinopteri; order Beloniformes; family Hemiramphidae; genus Arrhamphus; species Arrhamphus sclerolepis. The sequence continues at coordinate 709,857 of JBAMYA010000012.1, read as the reverse complement.
AAAGCGTCCACCAAATAACGTATGATAAAACGAGCGTGATCCTGCATGCAGAGGACTGCAGCGGCGTCACAGCCGGGGAGTAATAAGCTCCGGCTGCGTGTTGGCTGGAGTCGTGTGATTGCTCAGGTGGATGTGCTCGTGTGCTTGTATTTAATCGCTGTGTTTGGCGACCGCGGCTTCCTCGGCCTCCCCCGCCGCTTGTTGTGGTGTTAAAGGTAAATAAGTCACTGTCTGGCCCGGATGATAGCATTCATTAAGCATGCTGAACCGCGCCGCCGCGCGCTGCGATGCACAGCGGTGCCTTTATTGCTTTCTCCGTAGCTTCTTCTTCTTCTTAAAGGCCTCATTGTCGCCATTACTCACCTGATTTCTCTTCCTTTTTTTTCCTTTTTTGTTTCTCTGCAGATGAAATAAAAGATGATTTTGACGTCCTGGGGCCAGATGCCACTTTACAGGCAGTTGGAAACGGTACAGGTGAGTTAGATGTTTGTTTTCTGCCATCAACCCCTTCAATAAATAAATCATTCATCTGACTTTTACATCTTAAACTGCTTTATCACATCTGGAATCCACTAAAGACTGTCAAGAAGTTTAGATGGAAAAACTAAAACAGGTGTATGGAACAACTTTAAAGCAGGAAACGGTTTCTTGTTTTTAAAGTGTGAAAGAAATACCAGGAAAAAGTCCCGAGTAGAACAAATGTGCAGTCCAATCGTTCACTGACTGACAGCTCTGCAGTTTCCATAGCTGCTCGATACAAAGCACAGCAGAGAGGGACATCCGCATCTTCAAGCAAAACCCACCGCAAAGCTGAAGCACAGCAGAGAGGGTTTGTTTTCCCTCCTTAAAGATCTTTGAAATGAGCTTTTGGGGTCCCCCTATTTTAGGACCTTTGGAGGCACTCCAGGGAGAGACGTCCAGGCTCTTGTCAAAGATGACAGCAAGCCAGAGCTGAAGCACAGCAGAGAGGGACGTCTGCATTTGAAAGGAAGACCTCAGTCTTCTCAGAGGTGGGAGGCAGCTCTAAGTCTGGGAGAGCTTTGCCACCCATAGGTGGGTCCCAGAAACCTGAAAAAGCTAACATCAGCCTCGCCACAAATTGTGTGGTGTAATTAAAAGGGAATCTTCTGCTGCTTACTCAGTCTCCACTGGGGCACATTTATGTGTGTTTACATGCAGTCAAGAGTGGTTTCAATTTTCATAACCTTTGATTGTGGACGCTGCTCTCAGCCCTCCCCATTTGCTGAGTGTTTCTGCTGGTGGAGTCGAAGCTGATCTGCCATTTTTCATTAGAAGTGCCGATCCGACTCCCCTCCCTTCCATGATGTCATCCTGGCCACCTCCACAGTTGGCCTCGTCGCCGCTCTGGCAGACCCAACTCACCCCACAGAACGCCACGCCGCCCAGCCCTCAAAAGCCTCCATTCAGCTTTGATTACTCTCGGCTCGTCGTGGTGTTTTCTCTGTTTCTCTGCTGAAGATTCCAGCGCAGCAAATGTTTTCCATTTTGACCGCTCAGAGGACTTTGGAAACAATACAGCGCCACCAGATCACATGTGATTTTGTTTAAAGGCATGAGCAGTTTGATCACGTATCGCTTCCAAAGCACACTTTGATCCAGGTGATTTCCTCCCTCGCTGGAATAAAAAGTCGGTTGTTCCTCCTCAAAGGAGCACTTTTGTTCTTTCCATCTAAATGGGGTGTGTAGAGTTCGCTCAGTAGATTCAGCATAACACAAATAACATTTCATCACCCTGAGTGTTTTCAGATTTAAGGCCAGAAACTGATTGCGCTGAGCCGCACCCTGGTCAATCATCAGTCAATCAGCTCAACATTCGGCCTCTCTCAATTAGCTCAGCCATCCTCAAAGAAACCACCTAATGAGAAGGCGCTACGTCCTCCCATCACCGCCATCAAAACCGATCCATTGGCACTGATGACATTTCAGAGCCATTTTTGACATCCAAATATCTGCTACCTTGACCTTTCACAAATTGGCTCACGGAGTCATCAAGGCCTTACAAATGGCGGTGTAAACCTCACCTTCGCTCGCTGTCTAAAAGCCTCATTAACAGGAGAGGAAACCCCCCCAAACGCCAGTCCAGAGTGTCCTCAGGTCGTCCACGGCGTTTGCGGCCGTAGAGTTCCTCCGAACAGGCAGGACGGGACATAATTTGAGCCTTGTGTGGCCTCCAGCTGGCTGGCTGGAGACTCGTCTCTGCATCGCCATCTTTTCTTCTTCTCTGCGCCAGTTTTGTGGTTTTGGCCCTGCTAATCTGTTCAACACAGAATCAACAAAAGCCGCAGCCTCTTGATTGACCCTACATGTGAAAGCCGATACAAAGAAACGTGGCTCTGCTGCTGATTAAGCCGGGATCGTGCACGCACACATGTACACGTGAAGGAGGGTGTTATTCTTTTTCATGTTACAGTCATAAACTTCAAATCAGATTTTCTGCCACGGCTAAATTAGGTCAGTGAAGTTTTCCTTACACATTGCTCCTCAGCAGCTCATAGTAGCACATTTATCTCTGACTTTTGGCCCGATTAAGTTACAGTTCTTGTTTTAGCAGACATGGCATGACAAGCAGAGCCCGGTAATTTAGATATATTCTCCCCAAAGCGCTGCTGTAATGTTTCAGGGAGGCCATCCTCATCGCATTTCCACCACAATATCCTCTTGTAAGACATTTCTCTGGAGAGAAAAGTCGATGAAATTTACAATCTCTCCTTCTTCTTCTTCTTCTTCTTCTTCTTCTTCTTCAGTTAAGGGTGTGGACTGCACTTCAGAGCTGGAGGACTTCTTTGTCAAGCGCAAGCCGGATGACGGCGACAGCCACGTGGTGAGCATTGCCGAGTACCTGCAGCGCGGTGACACCGCCATCATCTACCCAGAAGCCCCGGAGGAGCTGAGCCGCCTGGGGACGCCGGAGGCCGCTGGACCGGAGGAGAACGGTACGAAACCAAAGACAGAAACCGAATGAGAGCTGCTTTTTTGCGTGGTTTTGAAAAGTAAAACCAGAACAGGGTGCAACAGATTCTGGATTACAAACTAACATTTGGGGGGGGCGGCAGAAAATTGAGTTAAATTCTCTGAAAGTTTCTTTTGTTTCCACCTTGACCAAATTAAAAGTTTGGAATTTTAAATCGATGACCTATTTCTTCACCATTCCTCTGCAAGAAGACGGAGTATTGAAACAATTATGTCAAATAATCCAGAGCAGGGTGGATCCCCGACCACAAGAAACCAGAATTTAAAGAGAAGTGACTGACGTGAGCTGCATCCACCATCAGCGTCTCACTTCTATGGACACAGTCGTGATCTTTCATGTCATCTTTCCTTGGGTTTGTTGGAATAGTTTCTATTTTTCTTTTTCTCATTTTCCAGTCCTTTCTTGGAAGCAGATATTGGATAATCCTTTCAGAAACCCCTAATTTAATTTTTAAGGCAGAAAAGAAAGAAAATCTGGATGGTTTTCCCCTTTTTTTTCTCTCCAAATGTTCTGCTGTGATAGGAGGAATGACGGTGAAAAGCGAGTCAGAAGTGCCAGTTGCGTCGTAAAAATCGCTCTCAGGTTTCTGAGCATAGCCACTAAATGACCATGACTTTGACTCCTCGGCTGTACAACTGCACTTTATTGCATTTGGAAACCTTTAAATCACCAGAGAAAGTGCATGTGGCCTTGTTTCGTAGCAGCAACAGCTTGCTGCAAATGTTTGGGGGTGAAAAAAAGAAAGTAAAGTGTGGAGAGAGGGCTGATGCGAGCGGGCAGCTGTTGGTCCCACAGATTCGCCGGATGCCTGGGTGTTTACCTTCGCTCTCCAGCAACAGCTGGGCAGGGGTTTGAAATCAGATAGTGGGGGGACGGGGACGGGGAGGGGGGGGTTGAATGTGAACAGGTTCATGATTCATGCTACAGACATGATGATCGGCTGGGAGGGAGGGTTGGGAGGGTTTACGGGGTGGGGGGGGGGGAGTGTGTGTCAGCAGGTCGGTGGATGAGGAAAGGCCGACACAGAGGCTCTCGTGTGGAGCAGATTGCACAGATAGCGCCCATACCTCTCTGGGCAACTCGCCCGTTACTTGCCATTGAGTTGCTGACCTTCTGCCCCCCTCCACCCCCCTCCACCCCTCCCCCTTCCCCTGTACAGACCTGCCACCTGGAACGCCAGATGCCTTTGCCCAACTGTTGACCTGCCCCTACTGCGACCGCGGCTACAAGCGTTTGACATCTCTGAAGGAGCACATCAAGTACCGCCATGAGAAGAACGAGGAGAACTTCGCCTGCCCACTCTGCAGCTACACCTTCGCCTACCGGACCCAGCTGGAGCGACACATGGCCACACACAAGCCGGCCCGGGATCAGGTGAGCCACGTCTCGTCCTCGCTTTCTCCTCCCCCCTGTTTCATCTTGTTCCTGACGCTCTGATCCCTCAGAGAACAGAGATCATTTTTCTGATTGGCAATCATTATTAATTTTTCATGGCATTTTGAAGATGCTGATCCTTTAATGGTAATAACTTTAATTGAGGTCCTAAATGGTTTTTTGATGGCCCTCTCTGATATGATTTTCCAGTCTCCGTGTTCACGATCGAATGATTGTGTTAATTTCCAATTTGGAAATTTTTATCAGCTCCTTGACTTCGCTTTACTCCTGGTCTTTAATGTTGTTCTGGTTCAGCCTGCAGCGGTGGCAGTCCATCAACCCCCCCCAACCCAAAACCCCTCCACTTCTAATTTCATGCGCTGCATAAACATCTGCGTATACTAGAAATTTCTGCTGCCATTTGGACCAGATAGACTCTGAAACGTACCACTGGGTCTGCCGGTAGTTAGCATGAATCACCGTGAAGTCCTGCATCCGGCGGTTACGGCTGTTTAACTCGCTTGTCAGCTTCAAGTTTTCGCACATCGAGGGAGCGACTGTAACTTATGAGCGAGGTAAAATTGGACCAGTAAATTTAAGCTCTCATTTCAGAGGGTTAAAGCCTTGATTTAGGCCCGTAAACATAAACACCGTTCAAACAGCAAGTGGTGAAGTGAACGCCCGAAAAAATAAAAAAAATTAAAATTAAAACCTGGTTTCACCTTCATAAATCGTATTCCAGAGCAAAGCTCCACTTCCTTCACGCAATCCCACGTCTTTGCGATGAATGAAACATTATTTTTGATCTCTCAGAGCGTTTCCGTTGGCAACAGAAGCTACAAAGACAAAATATTATAAATTAAATCATATTCCAGTAGAAAACCAGATTTTGTTCTTTCAAATCCCAGTTTCTGGAACAATTCATGACATTTGTCAATCCTTCCTCAGCGTATATATATTTTAGCTTTATTTTTATGTCTGATATATTCAAATACATCTAATGTTTGCTGATTTTAAAGGAGCTCCTCGTCCTGATGCTGGATCACATTACATACGTTCGTACGTACATACGTACGTATGTATGTATGTATGTACATATGTACATATATACGTACGTATATATGTGCATATGTCCATACATACATACATACATACGTTCGTACGTACATACGTACGTATATATGTATGTATGTACATATATATGTACATATGTACATACATACATATATACGTACGTATATATGTATGTATGTACATATGCACATATATACGTACATACAGAACCAATCAGAGTTCTTATTTAATCACGTCTCATGTTCGTCCTGCAGGAAAGCACCACTTTTGTTATTTGAGCCGGCGGATGACATCACGTACCCGGACCTTCGTGCTGCTCGTGGGCGCCGCGTGGCTCTGATTCGATCAGATGTCACTCTCACCTGACCTGCCAGCTGGGCCCTCGCATCCCAACGCCCGGGGGGCGGCGGTGGACGCCGCAGTCCCCCAAAGCCGGTTATCTCGGCACGTAAACGAGCCGATCGTTTAAGTTTTAATCCCGTAGATGAGATGGAGGGCGGGGCTCCTTTTTCCTAATTACTGGTTAACAGAGACAGATAACGCGTCCGTCGTTGTTGAACGTACAAACCGAGGAGGGCTGAGTCAGATTAACATACAGAATAACGTCCTGGTAGGTAAACATGTGCTTCACTCTTCTGTCTTGTGTGTTTACAAGCGTTAATACTCCTCCTCCTCTTAACCAATTAGCTGAAATATTACTAATTAGAGGTTATACATATGCAAACATCCAGTCCGACACAGTCTCCGCCCACCAGACCCGTTAGCTGGTGCCATTCACAATTAAAAGCCTTATTAGCAGTGGTGGGACTCAACTTTAGCGGGCAAGGGTCCTTCGGGGGTGGGGGGTGGCTGGCGGAGCAGCTGTTGCTGTTTGTTTATGCGACTCAGCAGCTTCTCCCCAACCCCCCCAACACACACACACACACACACACACACACACACACACAGCTTCCCCTCCAGCTTGATCTTTGGAAGTTGGGGCTGTTTGAACAATCCCTCCCAGTCGTCCCAGTCCTCCCAGTGTCCTGCGCACCGCCATCTGTCTCCCCAGGAATGCAGGGAGAGTTAGTACACACCCCAGCATTTGTCCGGGCCGGAGATGTCTTCTTTTTTATTTTATAATTTGGTTTACTCGCCGTTTAACATCCCCTCCACCTCCCACTTGGAATTAATCGTTTTCCGAGCGATGAGCAGCGTTCGCACCCCCAGACTGGTCGCGTTATATTTTGAAAATAAAGCTGTGTTTGAATTGCAAATTCGATGGATTGCCACTGATGTTTACCTTTGAACGGCGAATCAAGGCCATGCCTGTATGCTCAGTCGTCATTTGAAGCTCCAGAAAAAGACCTAATTACTGCAGGAGGCGTTAAAAACAGCCTTTCAGCCGGTGTGAATGCAGGTACGCGGGGTTGGACTGATTAGGCTTAAATTAATGAAAAGAAGATCAGGATCGACACTTTTAATGAAGCTCTATTCTATTTTGTGGACGGCCAGATTCTAAAGCCAGGCCTCCTTTAGCTGAGGATCCAGGAAATTAAAAAGGTACGGTTATCGCCGCCGCGGCTCGCATATGAGGGCTGGAACCGTAGACGCCGTTGTCACGCCGGCCACTTGTGGATATTTACTGAACTCTCGCTCCCGTCGTTTTAACCACTCTACCTGTCTTCCTGTCTGTCTGTCGCAGCACCAACTGCTCAACCAAGCGGCAGGAAACCGCAAGTTCAAGTGCACCGAGTGTGGCAAGGCCTTCAAGTACAAGCACCATCTGAAGGAGCACCTCCGGATCCACAGCGGTGAGTCCAGCCACCAATGCTGGTCAGCTCAGGAACTCATCGCTGCCTCATTTTTGCTAATTTACTTATTTATCTAATGTTTTCCCAGGTGAGCAATAACCAAAAACTTTATTTACACTGTGGTGTTACTTAATTAAGAGAAAAAAGAAGCCAGCATACAACACGTTGTGGGGAGTCCTAAGTTCCCCATGATTCATGACCCCCATGACCCCCCATGAGCCATAACTTTAAGTTTCCTCTAGCCTCTCCCTATCTCCACCCCCCACCCTCACCCAGCATTTCAGTCAGGCTGAGCATTTCTTTCCAAAACCTTGGTTCTTAGATCTACTGCCGTGTTTGGGATCAATGTCCTGCCACGTGACCCAATCGTGACCAAGGCTGAGCTCCACGTTGGCCTGGGTGTCCAGGTCCCCTGGCAGGAAAACACCCCAGATCATCACCCTTTCACTGCCATGCTTAAATGTGGTTATGGGGTGTTTCCTTTAGTTTCCTCCAATCATGACACTGGCCATTATGACCAAATAGGTGCACTTTGGTCTCATCTGTCCATCATCAGGACATCATTCCAGGTGTTTGTTCAGATGCAGTTTTGTGAAACTCGGTTGTGTTTCTTTAAAACCCTTTCAACCGAACCGTACTGTTTCTGAGACTCTGACATAGAGCTCTTGCGTTGTTTCGTATTTCTTTGATGACTGCATGGTCTGATGTTGGGATGAATGTGCATTGAACATTGAATTCCATATAGTTTGTAAATCATTTAAAAACACTGTCTTGCATCTTTAAAACCGTGGCTTATATCTTTTCCTCTTGTCATTGTGTTAACAGACCTCTGAATGCTCCAAATCAAATGCTTAAACATTTATAAAGGTCTGCAAATCTGCTAATTACAACACCTGGTGCAACTCATCCTCTTAGATCCTATGGAGGCAGGCAGGGGGTACTTAGTATTGCTCATGTGATTTATTTATTTTTTTCCTCTTTCCTGGCTTTATTTAAATAATAGCACAGTGATTTATATATTATTGCTCATCTGTGGTTGGATTTGCCGTATACTAAGACCCAATTTGAATTTTTTTGTGTGTGTGTGTGTTTTGATGTCGTACTATTATTATTTTAATGCATTTCTTATTATTAATGTTATTTATTTCTATTTTTTATATTTAATTGTAAATCTTTTTTGTTTATTATATTACAAATTTATTACAATTCCTATTGTTTGTTTATTTATTCATGTATTTTATTCTTTTTAGATTTTCCACTTCTAAGACTGGACAGTGTTATCAAGTTACAGTTTCTCCTGTAGATGAATTAAAACAAATATCTCACAAATATCCTGTTTTTCATTTGTCTTTCTCCTGTTTTTCCATCTTTTTCCCGCCGCAGGTGAGAAACCGTACGAGTGCCCCAACTGTAAAAAGCGTTTCTCCCACTCGGGCTCCTACAGCTCCCACATCAGCAGCAAGAAGTGCATCGGCCTGATCGCCGTCAACGGCCGCATGCGCAGCAACATGAAGCCGGGCTCCTCCCCCAGCTCCACCTCCGCCTCACCCACCAACACCGCCATCACCCAGCTGCGGCAGAAGCTGGAGAACGGCAAGCCGCTGGGCCTCATCGATCACAGCAACCATCTGAACATCAAGACGGAGCCGCTCGACTTCAACGACTACAAGTTGATGATGGCTTCGCACGGCTTCGGCACTCCGGGACCGTTCATGAACGGAGGGGTGGGAGGGAACAGCCCGCTCGGGGTCCACCACAACTCAACGGGTCAGAGCCCCATGCAGCACCTGGGGATCGCTGGCCTGGAGTCGCAGTTCCTGGGCTACCCAGGTGCACTGGGGAACAACCTGAGCGAGGTCCAGAAGGTTCTCCAGATCGTTGACAACACTGTGTGCAGGCAGAAAATGGACTGCAAGCCGGAGGAGCTGTCCAAGCTCAAGGCCTACATGAAAGAGCTGGGTAGCCAGGTCGAGGAGCAGAAACAGGGCTTGACATCGCCAGGGGGGCCTCAGGTTGGTCTTCCACTCGTCAATCACAACGGCGCCACCAAAAGTATCATCGACTACACCTTAGAGAAAGTGAACGAAGCCAAAGCCTGCCTCCAGAGCTTGACTACAGACTCAAAGAGACAGATAAGCAATATTAAACGAGAGAAACCCAACCACATGCTCGACGGAGGCATGGATGAGAAGGCGCAGGAAAACAACATGTTTACACCTTACGCTTGTCAGTATTGCAAAGAAACCTTCCCCGGGCCAATACCTTTGCACCAACATGAACGCTACCTTTGCAAAATGAACGAGGAGATCAAAGCCGTGCTGCAGCCCAGCGAGAATCTGCTGCCAAACAAGCCAGGGATGTTCATGGAGAAGAACAACCACTTACCCACCTCCATGCTGTCTGAGAAGGGACTCGCTGGGCCCCTCAACCCTTACAGGGACCACATGTCTGTGTTGAAGGCATACTTTGCCATGAACATGGAGCCCAACTCGGAAGAGCTGCTCAAGATTTCCATCGCGGTGGGTCTCCCTCAGGAATTCGTCAAGGAGTGGTTTGAGCAGCGGAAGATGTACGAGTACAGCACCACCAGAACCCCACCGCTGGAGCACAGGAACAACTCGGACATGATCGTTGGAACAAATAACCACCACACTCCACCAAAAGACTCTTTGGCAGCTAGGTCGCCTGTAACTATCAAACCTGCTGACCGCATCACGTCCCCCTCCATCACGGAGCTCCACAACAACGTCAACAACTGCGACAGCGCGCTGCGACACCTGAAGAGCCACCAGTTTGGTTGCAGCTCCAAGCCTACAGGTGAAAAGTTGGACCACTCCCGCAGCAACACCCCCTCCCCACTAAACCTGTCCTCCACTTCTTCCAAAAACTCTCACAGCAGCTCCTACACTCCAAACAGCTTGACTTCGGAGGACCTGCAGGCCGAACCGCTCGACCTGTCTCTGCCGAGACTCATGAAGGAACCCAAGCATGCACTGACTGTCAAAAGCAGGCTGAAAGTCAACAGCATCGCCATCGAGCATAACAGCATCCCCTCTCCACGAGAGCACTTCGAAGAGCCTTTGAACTTGGCCTATCTCAAGAAGGAGTTCTCAGGCTCGACCAACAACGGAAACCTTGAAAAAAGCACTAGCCCCATCTTTGGCATCAACCCGTTTGCTGCCAAACCCTTGTACACTTCACTCCCACCTCAGAGCGCTTTCCCACCTGCCACATTCATGCCCCCGATGCAGGCCAGCATACCGGGTCTCAGGCCCTATCCAGGCATGGACCAAATGGGCTTCCTACCACACATGGCCTACACTTACGCAGCAGGGGCAGCTACCTTTGCCGAGATGCAGCAGAGGAGAAAGTACCAGCGAAAACCGGGTTTCCAGGTAAATAAGCCACCTGTGATTTTGTGAAAGCCCCAGGCTCGCTCAGATTCCCTAAAATGATCTGAACTCATTTCTGTGCTAATTAAAAGAGTCAGGAGAGAGAAATGCTCACCTGAGGTAGACTGAACCGGCAGAGGGAATGGAAATAAACAGGTTTGCCACCACCCTGAGGTGGAGGAAAGATGTTTACAAGATCCAGGACCACTTTCCGGGGTGTCGTTGACGCTCTAATTTTTCCCCTCAAAAAATGCTGCTCCAAAATATCAAACGGCATCAGGTTCAAATAAATAACAAGCCCTAAAATTTAATATCACCCGAGCTCTAATTGTTCCCACTCTGCACTGTAAATTTCACCCGCTCATGTGTGTGGAATACATTATCCCGTGGTCCCGCGGAGCCGGCCCCGCACTCACATATCTTCTTATTAAATATGGGTGGAAGGCCTTTGTAAAAATGACAAAGGTGAGCCCCGGAGCCGTGCACTTAGCAACTTTGCTGCATTTTAAAGAGAGCCACAGCCAAAATGAGCTTCTGCCGTACACGGGGATTAATAATGCACGGTCTCCGTGTTCATTACCACTGAATGCTGAGGGCTGTTTAACAAAGAGGGAACCATTTTGATGAAAAAAAAAAGTATTAATAATGTTTCCTATTCTAAGTTATTAAATTAGATTTTAAAAATACAGCTACAGGCGTTTAGTTTCAAATTGATTGCGGAGTGATAGTGGTCTGTTCTTAAAACACGGTGAAGCTCTGTCCTCACGCGTATATTCATTAAAACGGGCTTTAGTGGCTCAATATCGGCCATTAAAGTGCAGCTCCCGATTACCATCGTGATATGAGCTTCCTCTCATGTTGGAATATTGTTATCCATCAATTCATATTTGAGGCTCGACTTCATCATAAAAGAGAATTTTTTAAAGGAATGTGCTGAATTAACGCAGGATTGCGTGGAAGATTAGTCCGCACCGGCTGTGTTTTATAGCGAGGAAGCTGTCAGTTACAGATGGGAGGTATTATTCCAGAGCTGAAAGTTTTATAAGAAATAAACGCTGGAGATCAAAAATGCATGAGGACATGTTGGCGTTATGGTGAGTTTACAGCTCCGTAGGTTGTCAAAGATGTTTTCAGTAACATGTCGCGGTTGATTCCTGAAATATTTAGACTTTTTTTAAGACCTCATGTAGCGCAAATTCACAACAAACGTTGTGTTAATAGCACACAACTCAACTCCAGAATAATCTACTAAGATTCCGACTAAAAACAGTGTTCACATTATTCAAATTAGCAGGAATAATTGTTTACTTTAGCCATTAGCACTTACGCTGGCATGCTATAAAGTTGCTAACATGAACCACTATTTGCTGGTGGTATAATTTGGCTTTTTAAACGCTCACATCTGTTTAATTTTGAATAATTTAAATAAAGTCCAATTTCATCAAAAAAAAAAAATAAAAAATCCAGTTATAATCGATGTTAAATTTCATTATTTCTAGTTTTTAACTTGAGCTTATTGATGTCATTGAGATTACATAATTTGCTTAATTCAGTTTTTTGTAAAAATCAAAATAAATAAAATTTAAAATTACTATGTCAAATACCACGGCCCATATTAGAGTCTGCTTATTAACATTTTATGGTAAATAAATCGATGATCAGGATTCATCCTGTCAGTCCGTTGGATGAGCTCTTTGACCTCCGAAAGCCGCTGAGGTTGAACATCTGCCGTAAAGATTAACTGCAATGTTCATTCACAAAATGCCACCTGGAAGAACAACAAATGGACATTGTTGTGTTTTTAATTCATTTCTGATTCATAATTAATAATTAATTCAATACTTCATTTATTGTCATCATGTACTGACGATAATTAAGTAATTCTACATCGTACTTCTGCGTTAGTTGTAGTCATAGACTGTAGATATTGGAGCAACTATCAGGTCATGTGACCCACAGATTTGTACAGAAAGACTTTGTCCATTTTTCCTTGAACTGCAAAGAGGTGGGACAAAGCTGTCAAAACAAATGGCAGATGGCTATCTGTCAGTTAAGCATGTCAAATAAATCCTAGCATCTGATTGGTCAGATTTATTGCTGAATTTAAATGTATCTGATGTGGTACGTCCAGCTGTCATGGATATAATATGAAACCACAGAGAAAAAAAGGCTGTAAAGATGTGTAATTCTGCTTCTAACATGGAGGTCAGTGGAGATCTGCTCTGTTCTGGAGCCAGCTCCTAGTGGCCAGTGGAGGAACTGCAACAGAACCTACTTCCTGGATGAGCTTCTGCCTGGAACACGGATGGTTGCTGACTGGTTGTAGGCTGTGATTCAAGAGGACTCGTCATCGTACATTGTGACAGACCAGCTCATAGTCTTTATGTTTCAGAATTAGCTGCTTCAGAAGTGGTTTTTGACCAATCAGAGCAGGGTGGGCCTTTCATTCTGGATGTACTGGATGAGGAGAAACAATGCGTGTCTGAACATTTCTGCATATATATCAACTGTTTCAGACCTCCAAAAAAAGAAAGTTGAAAGATGAAAATATGGTGGTCTATCCTCACTGTTGTTTTCTCTTTCTCTATTCTCTCTCTTTTCGTTTGTGCTCTCTAAAGGGGGACCTGCTCGACGGTACTCCAGATTACTTGTCAGGGCTGGACGACATGACAGACCCCGACTCCTGTCTGTCGCGGAAGAAGATTAAGAAGACCGAAAGTGGTATGTACGCGTGTGACTTGTGCGACAAAACATTCCAGAAGAGCAGTTCCCTTCTAAGACACAAATATGAACACACAGGTATATACTGTTCTAGACCATTATTTTAAACCCCATGCTTTTTCTTTGTTTCAAATGTTTGTGTTGACAAATCCTACTAGTATGAATCTATATATATACTATATATATATATATTTATTTATTTATGTATATTTTGTTACCCCTTTTTCTCCTTCTCTGCTTCTGTTTTCTTAATTTTATGTAAACCAACACCTAACTTGCTTCTTTATTAACAGGGTGGAAATAACTATCACTGAACAGATTTAAATTCCTGACTTTGTTCGCTTGTGCTTTTCATTTTACGATCATACCCAGCTCTAATAACTGTTGTGATATCTTAAAAGATGTGCATCAGTGTACCTCGATGCATGCAGCCAGAAAAAAAGGCCTCTAATGCCTTTATCGGTCCCATTATTGGCAGTAGATCCCATCAGCAGGGTGGCAGTCAGAAGCTTCAGAGGCCTGATAACAAGTCTTTTATTATAGTTATTATACAGAGATCCTCTTTCAGGAGGTTGCATCATTTATTTTATCCAATATCAGTAGCGGAGCGCTCAGTGCTTCGTGTTATCTGCTCGGACATAAAAGGGAAGTAGGGTGCACCGTCAGAACAGTATTCTTTAAAAGAGGAGAGCGTTATCGCCGCTCCAAACGTGGCTCTTTCATGTCGACGTCGCTGCTTGTTGATTTTAGCAGTAATATGTGGCTCAGAAGTGCTGTTGAAGCGGCCAGATGTTGGACAGCTGGAGTGTCAGAGGGGACTCGTGATCTGAGGGAGGCAGGCGTCCACGCTTCCAAATAGTGGCGGCTTTTTTTCTTAAATTATTTTTAAAGGAATGTAGGTAGTTTGAGGTCTAAGAACAGCAGCCACATGACAAGGCCAAGAACAGCCAGACTTTTTATGGCCCAGAGTCATAAAACCTTGGCATCCAGAGCTGGGTAGCCAGAGGAACCTCAGCCCAAACCCTTAAGGAGGGCCGAGCCATCATCGTGGACTTGAATTGTGTGTGGAGATAATCAGGGTAACCCCTCAGATACTCCCTCCATCTCACCTCAGACTTGTTTACGCCCTCTCCCTTTGTTTGCTTTGCAGAAGTTTATTTGTGTTGCATTCATGAGTTTGGCATGCAGGCCTAAAAATAAGTATCTGTGGTTGAGTTTCTCCATGCTTCAACCACAGGAGGGAATTTCCATAATTTAGGCCCGCCAATGCCAGCGCACTTTCCCATCGTGCTTGCAGCTTCAATCAACAAACAGTTGCGAGTCAGAATTGAAGCTCTGTGATGTCATTTTTTCACCTCATGCCATCCAGCTCATCAGAGTTTTTTCCTTGACATGTTGCTTTCCTCTGACTTGTGTGATTGTTTTGTGGCTGGAGGATGTGCGAGGCTGGCGACTCATGGGCCGCTCTCTTGTTTTTGTGTCTCCGCAGGGAAGAGGCCACACCAGTGCCAGATCTGCAAGAAAGCCTTCAAACACAAGCACCATCTCATCGAGCACTCCAGACTGCACTCGGGGGAAAAACCGTACCAGTGCGACAAGTGTGGGAAAAGGTTCTCCCACTCGGGCTCCTACTCGCAGCACATGAACCACCGCTACTCCTACTGCAAACGGGAGGCGGAGGAGCGGGAGGCGGCCGAGAGGGAGGCCCGCGAGAAGGGCCACCTGGAGCCCACGGAGCTGCTCATGAGCAGGGCCTACTTGCAAGGCATGACTCCTCAGGGTTACCCGGAGCTGGCGGAGCGCGAGGCCATCATGAGGCACGATGCCGTGAACGGAGGGATCAGAGAGGGACGCAAGGAAGTGGACGGAACGTATGCAAAGATCGGACGGAGGGATGAGTTTGAGGAAGAGGAGGAGGAGAGCAAGAGCATGGACACGGACCCGGACACGTTGAGGGACGAGGAGGAGAACGGAGAGCACTCCATGGACGATAGCTCGCTGGACGGCAAAACAGAAACCAAATCGGATCATGAGGACACAATGGAGGACGGCATGTAATCGGCGATGACACTTCAGAAGCTTCCCATCTTAATTTTTTTTTGTTTGTATCTTTCGGTTCACAGTATTCTTACCTGCTCGGTTTAAAACGATGTGTTTTAAACTGCACGTGCCTGAAGCTTCCGGGAAGCTTTCTCCAACCGTTTCCTCGGGTGGGCGGTGGGAGAGGGACGTCTGGCGAATGAGACACGGACTTTTAAATCAATCTGGAGGAGGCGCTGACGGAAGGGAGGCATGGGTTTGTGAAATAAGCTGCAATATGCAAACCGAACAACAAATAAATGAATACATTTCAACAAATGTACAGTACTAAGGCCTAAAAATATGTGTGGTGCTAACCTCCTCAAATAAACCCCCTGTGTTCCATAGTATTTATAGCACAACTAGTGACTTGTACAAATTGCACTCCGCTTCTATAATCATGAACAAAAATAATGAAAAGTATTGCCTATGTATATATTTATACAGTGTTGGAAAAAGAGCAGTCGTATCTGCACTGCAGTCCTTCGGTATTACCTTTGTTATCACCTGACTACCTACGGTGTTGTCTTTAGTTCCTCCATCTCCTGCCACACTGTTTTAGGCCTCTTGAATCAAATGAAGGAATTTTAAACTGTGTGAAGGTTTTTTTGTTGTTTTTTCTTTCTCTTTAAGAGGATGAAGTTTTAAAGAAACCTTCATTTTAAGGGAAAATACAGTTTATGGACTGATGGTGTTTGGGGAGGGGGGGAGAAAAAAAATGAAGGATGAAGCCTTTGTAAGGTGTTTTTGATAAGAAAAAAGAAGCCTTATATGCAAACCTTTTAACCTGTGTGTTTTCTGCAAGTGCCACCCTCGTATTGTGTAAAAGGAAGGAAACTTTTTTTTTCACCAGCTTCAGTGTTATGAAATGGTTCACAGTTGTTCTTTGAAGCACCCGTGTCAGTATTAAGACGTATAGGCAGCATTTCCTTAGTTTACATTATGTTGTGCAATGTTTTCTCAGTTCTTCTCTTTTAACTTTGTCAGTATTACACCAAACCATTTTTTTTGAAAACAGCAAATTGCATTCATTTATTTGTAGGTTGAAAATAAAAACATTATTTATGTGGCCCATTTTATATTTCCTAATTTTATTTATTTCATACTGTTGTGTACAGTACTATAGTTCTTCAATATATAGATATATTTTAGTAAAAAGGAACATGGTGTCGATCATAGGGGCAAATTTTACGTAAAGAGAGCATTTATTGTGTTTTGAAACATTGTGAAATGCGAAGTCTAATCTTATGTTATTTTATTTCCTTTATTTTCCAGTTACTGGAAAATTCCAAATTTGGGAACTTTTATACAATTGTGAAAACACTGTATTTTCGACTGAAAAAAAATTCCACTTTCTTCATCTTTGTTTCTTTTTTTAAGCTAAAAAAAAATGAAGAGGGACTGTTAAATACTATGTATGATATCATGACTGAAGAAGAAATCTTTCCTGAAATGTCTTTGTAAAAGTATTATTGAATCCTTAATTTGTAATTTCTCTTGAAAATGACCCTGCTCGAATAAAAGTAGCCAAATTACAGAGTACCAAACCCTCGGCGCGTGGTGTTTATGCACAAACCAGGAGCTTTCATTTCTCCGCATGCAGGCTCCGTATTTTCATTTGGATCAAAGTGAACAGACTTCGGCACTGCTGCTTATTATGTCTCATTTAGATTAAACTACTTCCACAGTTTTTTTCACCTCTACACTTTTTAAAAGCAACGATGCCCATCCTCCGCTTTAAACAGCGAATACCCGCAACTATTTAATATTGCATGTTTTAAAGGGCCAACAGTCGCGGCAGGAGCTCCAGCTACGTAATAATCCAACAATGAAAATGTTTCAGCTATTTTGCTAAAAACTACAGTTCTCAGCTGTTTGGAGAATTATTGGAGTTTTTTAATGGAGCCACAGCACGTATGCGAGACATGTTTATGAGCATCCATATTTCAGCCTTCACGGATAATAAGGAAAATGCCTGATTCATCATTTAAATATTGATTTGCACAAGAAATAAAAAAAAGAAAAGTAACATTTAAAGGACTTTTTTACACACGGTTTTTATCCCCCATCAAAAAAAAAAAAAAAAAAGAAGAAGAAGAAAGATTAATGAATAAAGAATCAGAATCTGGAAGCTCTTTGAAGCCTTTTAAAAGGAACATATAAGAATTAGAAGTGAAATTAGAAGAAAACTTTGAAAAATATCAGACACGATTTTTTCAGTTTAGCCTGAATTTGAATTGAAGGATTTTGATATTTGAGTAATATTTTTAGGGCTCCATATGGACTTTAAGATGGTCCACAAATGAACTATACCAGGTTTCTTTTTCTTTTTCTTTCTTTTCTTTTCTATTTTTATTTTATTCTTTTATTTTTTTCAGCAGTGTTCTTCATTTTTATGTCTTAGTTTCCCCCCAAAGTTTGGCTTAAATGGTCAGTAGCGCTTACGTCCTCACATCAGGTGTCCTTATACAGATCTGGTTTCTTTTAAGGGGTTTCAAGAGTTAAATGTTTGTCAGAAAATATGCATATGGTTGCTTTTTCTTATTTAAGACTTTTTAAATATGAATGTGAAATTGCACAAAACAAATTATTGACAGGGCGTTGTGTCCCTACAGCATGTTTATAGACGTTTCATATTCCAGTTTTCACACTTAAGAAGAAAAGTAAGAAATTATTTCAATATTAATTTGCACACCAAATTTGGAAAAAGTAAAGGATTTAAACATTTAAGTTTTTAACTGAAAACTGAGGTGATTAATCAAAAGAGAAAAATATTTGATGCATTTTAATAGTACTGAATGTTAGAGCTGAAAGTGGATTTACTGGAGAAAATCTTTAAAACTATTAAATATGGGCTTTACCTCAATCTAAAGTGAAGATCTTTGCGATTGGCTCTTAAACAAAATATCCGTGTGTGTGTGTGTGTGTGTGTGTGTGTATGTGTGTGTGTGTGTGTGTGTGTGTGTGTGTGTGTGTGTGTGTGTGTG
>JBAMYA010000012.1:668167-679055 GCA_037176975.1 Arrhamphus sclerolepis | reverse complement strand
AGTGCGCTGCGCTGGCACGTGTGCCACCGGAGCGGAACCAAAATGTGCCAAAACCCGCTGGCAGTGAATGAGTTAACAGCACAAGTAAACATGTACATAACTTTAAACTATTGATGACTGTCGGGCCTTTATTCACAGCTCAGAAGTCGAGTCGCGAAGAAGCGAAACTGAGGACAGCTAGCCACCGTCATGGATTTGTAATCAAACTATCGAGACCAAAACACTTGAATGACTTGACCTCTAGTGTTACTAAGTGGTATTGCAAGGCTGCTCCCACTCATCAGTATTATAAGTGCCTATTTTTCCAGCACTCCTTTTTCATGTACTTGTGCTCAACTGGGTAACATTTTTATTTTTTAATTATATTAAAGCTTCCACTAATATCTTTGTCTCCACAGTAGTTTAAACATACTGTTTGAGACACAAATGTGGACGCTAATTTAGGAGATATTTACATCTAAATTTACATTGTGAGTTTTGGTATTTTGCAACTGTTGTAGGTGCAGTTTTTTTTTCCTTTTTTTAATATTTAAAAAAAAAAAAAACTGTTTTTGAAACCAATATTTTTTTTACTTTATTTTATTTTGTTATTTATTGTTCTTTCTGTATTTTATGTTTTTTCATAGACTATTGACTCTGCAGCAGGGTGATATATCATCAAATCAATCAATATCACCATTAATTGAAGAGTGTAGCTCAAGTACCATGAGCGAGCGATTATTTCAGTTTAGTTTTATTCTTTTTGTTCTCATACATCGCTAACAAGGGTTTTGTTGCAAACATTTTACGGCTGGGATTTTTTTTAATAAGATTACATAGCTTTGTGATTGTAAAATAAGTGAAATGAAACACAGATGAACAATTACAGTCACATTTTTATAATTTGAATCTTCTGAAACTGTTGAAGTAAATGATGTGGAGAAGTCTGCATCGGTTAGAGGTTCTGAATGTTGGTTTTCCACGAATGGCTCAGCCCAACAGCAGTATTGCTACATAAATATCTAAGTTTTCCGCGATGCTTTTGTAAATGTTTTCCTCGTATGCTGCAGCTACGAGTAGTAAACTCCAGCCCCTCAAACACTTGGATCTTCACTGGCAGCATTCAGCTGGAAACGCATCCATGAATACATGAAGGGATGAGTCGTCATCGCCGTCGCCACGCCGCCGTCTGCATCGCAGAGACACTTCTCCTAACGCCTCCTGTCTTGAATTAGCTTCTTCTCCTCGAGCTGTTGTAGGTTTTAATCCCCCAAACGGTTGACGACGTGCATTTTTTAAGTATTTCTGAGCTCCACAGGAGAATTATGTGCATTTGTCTGTCCCGTAATTGGGTGTATTTCTTGACAGTTTTTATTTAATGATTGGCTTTAACAGGGAGGGTTAGGACTTCTGAAGTGTAATGATTCCTCACTCGGGCAACTTAAAA
Organism: Arrhamphus sclerolepis; assembly: GCA_037176975.1. Classification (NCBI taxonomy): domain Eukaryota; kingdom Metazoa; phylum Chordata; class Actinopteri; order Beloniformes; family Hemiramphidae; genus Arrhamphus; species Arrhamphus sclerolepis. Next base: position 677,629 of record JBAMYA010000012.1, on the reverse strand, counting down.
GGTGGAAGCTGCCATCACTCTGCAGCTTAATCTGTACAAAATTTAGGTTTGCCTTGCTTTTTCTAGATCAAAGGCTGGCAGAATAGTATTATTCAATCATAGCTGGTATGTTAAACCAGCAGAATGCCATTGTTGAAGTACTTACAGGAGGGTTTTCACCTCAGAAAGGAGGTTTGGAGGCTTTCCAAGTCATGCCATTTGTGCAACTCTGCATATTAAATCTAGTTGGAATTCCAGCATCACTGCGACGGTTTCTGTGTGTTGTTGTTTTTTTCTTTTTTTTCCCCTTCATGTAAAACTATGCATGGACAGAAACACTCCCTATCTTCCATCTCTGCCGTGAAGCCAGACCCCCCTCGGCTTTTCTCACTTGTAATCATGTCCAAATTTGCACAGGAAGGGGGGGAGGGGGGAGCCATGTGAACTTGCGTGGGTGTTGTCTGGTTTTTTTTTCCATCTTAGAAAACTTGCTCTTGATTACCGCCCATCTCAGATAGCAAAGATCCAAATAGCTTTGTGAAGCCTGACGGATGCTTCCTCTCCGTCCTCTCATTTCAACGAGAAGCAAACGTTGGCTTCAGGAAGGAGAACGACAGCGACTGCCAAGTAACAAGTACATAAAGTATCACTTTAAAGTCGTCTTTACTTGTAGGTAATTGGTAAACAACAAGTTGAACTGCTCGCAGGAAGTGGTGGTCACACAAAAAGCTCTCAGAAATATTTTACTGATGTTTATATAGTTTATAGATGAACTAAAAACATCCAAACACCGAAAAAATCAAATCAAATCATGGCCACAAGAGACAACAAAATGCCACAAAAGTCGACTTCACTTAGAACACAACAACAAAAAAACCTAAATAAAGTAAAAATAAGTGCAGCTCAAAGCAGGTTTGTATTAAGGTTGCGCTCTGGAGCGCCCTCTGTGGTTGTCTGTTACTGCCTTCTATTACAAAATATACTACGGACCAGTGAGCAAACAAAGAACTTGAGTGAAACAGCCTGATATCACCCAAACTCAAACGTACAGGACGTAGAATTTGAAAATATGACCGACTGATCCAACAGCAGCAAGGCTAGGACGCTATCAGGCTAGCTGCCGGTCTAGTACTGACTTGTGTGTGCAGGTTTACTAATGGCTCATGTGCACCGGATGCTACAGGATGTTTCAGGATCTTCAGTTTTTTCGCTGCCTCTGCCACGACCACCATCTTCTAGTTAGCTTCTGGCTAACTCCATTTCGTAAATACTGTGACATGTCACCGTTATTGTCCAATTAGAAAGCAAGTGGAGAGAGGACATTTTTCAGGTTTTCAAAAACTTCATTCAAAAAACTGAGCTGCCAGTATTTAAAGAGATGCCAGTATCAGAATCAGTATTGGAGAGAAACATCTCCAGCTACCAGATGATCAGATGTCTGATGGGTGATAAATGGTTCAAGCTACTCGTACATTCGCTCATCCTCAAGTCTTTCTGCTCCACCACCTTCACACTCTGGTGAAATCGGACCACAGAAGCCACTCCAGAACAACACGGTTGTCGTTAGCGTCGACATGTTCTTGGCTTCCTCCAGCAGACCTCATGTGCTCCTGGGCAGCTTGGAGGCGTCACTGGTGTGAATGTGATGGAGACCACCTTGGCAGCAGCTCCAGCTATCAGCGGGACCCAGCCGGCGTGCTAGCGGCGAGAGTGCAGTGTTGGTAACAGAGCCGTAACGCCTCACATTTGTCCCCTGGGAGGAAGGAGGAGCAGCCTTCCAGGACAGAGTTACAAGGGTGGCGAGCAGTTGCAGCCTCAACGCCCACCGATGTGAGCTGAAGACGTCACTGAAGACAAAAGGTGGAGAAGCAGAATCATGAAGCTCTTCTGAGGCCCAATACGACTTCCTCTGCCAGGAACTTTGCCACAAAAGTTTTCTCACAAACGCCCCACCACCCTCATTTGCGTGATCTCACCAAGCATCAATCTGCTGTCGGTGACGATGTCTGTGGCAGAGCCGCTGTCTCTGATCGCCTATGAAGGCTTTAATTAGCTGCAAGGCTCAGATTGCAGGGTGTCAGGGTCTATTGGTGGTAGCAGGGAGGATGATGATGATGATAATGATCACGATGATGGTGGTGGTGATGTCGTCGAGCTCAGAGTGGACTGGATGAAGTGGGTCAGGTCCGAAGTGAGTGGACACGCGAATGACACCGGCGTGTGATGTGACCCGTTAGCAGTGGGGCTGTCTAAGCCAAAGCAGGACGCTGGTAGCCCCGGGGCAACCAATCAGGGGAAGTCAGAGTGACGCTGGCTGAGTTTACTGCTCTGCTCTCGACTCCAGCTCTGCTTCACATTCTTCACATTGTTGTGGCTTTCTCTGAAATCTTTGGCTTTTTTCCTCTGCCAGGTTCGTCCTCTTTCAGCTTACTCTTAAAGGAGACGTGCCTTTCTTTGAGACGCTAACACAGTTAAAGCGCTCATTTCATGCTTACTCCATGTCATGTTCATGTTTTGTGTTTTCTTGGGAAATAAAACTCTCCAACGTGTCTTCAAAAGTTGTGAGAGGGTCCTTTTACAGCAGAACCCACAGGCTTCAACCAACAGCCTTAATGAAACTTAATAGAACCAAGCCAGGGCAGTTTGACATGAATTTATATCAAAATATACATTTCTTAATTTTGGTCGATATGATACACATCACAGAAAATAAGTGTTCAACACATCACCATTTTTCTCAGTATGTTTCCGAAGTCGCTGCTGACATAAATAATTCATGTAATTAACACGTGCAAAGATATCAAACCATAAATTGAGTTATAGTTAATAATGACAAATGACACGGGGGAAAAGGAGCCACAAAATGGCATGGAAAGTCAAGACAACACTGTTTTATAATTATTGATTTTACAGCTGGTGTCTTGGCTTTCCATGTCTTTTTGCACCTCCCTTTCTTCATGTGTTCAATTCTTTTTCCTTGTGTTATTTCACATTATTACACATAACTTCATTGAAGGACATCTGTGGTTTGATCTTTTTATGCATGTGTGGATTACATCGGTTGTTTTTGTCAACAATATGAGATGAACACATGAAAGGGGGGTAAGTCAAGGTGTGGGAAAGCCAAGACACCAGCTGTAAAATCAATAATTAGAAAACAGTCAAGAATTAATGTCAGTTGGTTCAGTCCCAAAATATGTTATTTACTGAGGTGTCACATAGAAACATGACATGATGGTAAACGCAAACAAGATCTTCACAACCTTACTGTTGCAGAACTGATTGTGTTGGTTCCCTCTGAATGTACCTAAGAGCTCTGTTTTAATAAAAAAACAAAAACTAATCCCAGTTGTAACAGTTGTGCATATGCGCAGCAATAATTTCGTCAGTGAGGTAGAATGTTGACTTTGATGTTACCTGTTCCTTAAATCTTTACATTTTACTGCTCATCTCCTGATCTTGCTCCGGCGTTCAGTTTTCTCCAGGAGCAACTTTAGTTTCAGGATCAGTTTCCTCGGTCGGGCTGACCACAAAACTGCAGAGCTGCAAGTCTCTGACTGTGATATTAGTAGCTGGTGTCTTCTTGTCTCTGGCTGAACGGGGCATCTGTGGCCACAGGGCAGCAGCCAATCAGAGGTGATCAGCCTGATTCCCTCTGAGGAGACGCACACACTCGCTAACCATTAGCACACACTCATGGCTCCACTTTGTTGCAGGGTTGGACTCATATCCTGTTCGAATTCTGTGACCTCTGGAGACAATAAGAGCATCTCTGGCTTATGTCTGATGTGAAAACATGCTGGGATTTAATTCACCGTCGATATTAAACAGACCGGCATTGGATCCCTACAATACGTCCAATTAAAGAGCCATGTTCTGCAGAGGACTCCATTCAGAGGTTATACAAAGGTTTGGAATGTAGGAAGATTTGTATATACAAGTATACGAAAGTTTGGAACAGAGGAAGATTCGTATACCAGTGTACGAAGGTTTGGAACGTGGGAAGATACGTATATATACAAGTATATGACGTTTTGTAATGGAGGAAGATTCATGTCTTCAAGTATATGATGGTTTGGAAAGTAGGAAGATTCATATACACAAGTACACAAATGTTTAGAACAGAGGAAAATACACATATACCAGAAAACAAAGGTTTGGAATGGCGGGAGATTCGTATATGAAGGTTTGAAACGGACGACGATTCACATATATGAGTATTCAAAGGTGTGGAACAGAGGAAGATTCCAGTTGAAACAAGATTCACTGGAACCTTCTAGTGTCAGAGCTGACCACTGAACTACTATTCAGGACCGAATATCCCCATGGTAGGATCCGACATCACCAAATTAAGACCCAGTATCACCACAGTACAACCCAACCACAGTAGTACTCAGTATCACCACAGTACAACCCAACCACAGTAGTACTCAGTATCACCATGGTAAGACCCAACATCACCATGGGAGGACCCACCATTGATCATAGTACGACACCAACATCACCATAGTATGGCCGGCAGAAGGAGAAGGGAGAAAGACTACAGAAGACAGACTATTTAAAGTGTTAGTTAAAGGTTTGAAAATAATGATTTAAATTAAACTGTCCTGCATGTTTTAGGTTTCCTGTTCAAACACACCTGGGTCCAATTCGTAAGTGATTGACAGACCTGTGTAGATCTTCAAGACAAGCTGGTGGCCATCCAAGCAGGTGTGACTGAGCAGGGAAACTTCTAAAACATGCAGGGCAGTGGACCCTGAGGACAAGGGTTGAAGACCACTGCCCTAAACGAAATTTATGTAATGAGACAAGTGTCCAAGAACAGAACCCTGTGGTACTCCACAGCTGACCCTAGTACAACTGGAACATCCATTACTTTTTGAACAAACTGAAATAGGTCTGATACATATGACTAATTCCTCTAAGTTCAACAACATGTATTTACACCAGTTAATACATCAATTATTCTTATAAATTATCCAATTGGTCGTCTTTTCATTTAAACTTCTAGTTAAACCCAGAAATAAAATTATGAAATGACATTTTTATTACTGTAATGTGATGTGAATGGAAGTGATGGTGTTCAATCAACGTATGACATCATCTGATATTGATCGTTAGCTCCTGAAACAACATTGTTTCGTAGAATCGTTGTTAATTGATGTGATATTGCATCGCAAATAAATGTGAACTGTTGTGCCAACTTGACTTATTTTTATAAATCTATTTTGCCTCCAAAGAATTTCATACAACACAATCATTTTTAATTACTGTTTAACTTTAGGGAAAGTTTTTTGTCCAATCAAAATCATTTTAAAAAAAGATGCCAGGTTTTGTGAATATTGGTATAATAATTTTTTATATTCACACATTTCCCCCCACAAACTTCTTTTTTTCAAACTGCTGTTTCTATTCCAAAAATGGCTTTTAAGCAGTCTTTTGTTTTTCAACTTGGTTATTTAGCAGCTTTTTCTAAAATGCTGTTAGACAGATTATTGTTATTATTATTATTGCTATTATTTTTTTTTTTTTGGTTTAAAATAGCTACTAAGCATGATTTTATTCTTTTTGCATAAATGTAAAGCAGCCTTTTAAAAAAAAGTTAAAATATCTAATGCAGTTATTATTGTATAAAATATCTGCTAATCAGTCTATTTTTTGTTTCTCTATAACTTTATAACTATTGTTGTTTTTGTTTTGTTTTAAAGCTGTGTCCTGTTGAGTTCACTTCCTTTTTTACTTTGAAGGTTTCTCTTCCGTTTTTCATGCCTGACAACCAGTTGTTGTTTTGATTATTTACATTTTCTTCCAACTCGGCTCTTAAATCAACTTTACTTTACTTTCAGATTGGAAATTGTTGCTCTCAGACCTTCATACAATTAAAACTCTGAACACTGGAATGTAAAACAGAAAAACGAGAGTTCAGTAAATAAATAGTAAAAACAGTAAGAGCGCTGGTTGGTGGGTTGGAGAACTTATTAACAGTTCTGGAGATGTCAACCTGACGAGGTGGTTCGAAATCGTCAGGATTGTTCGGGCTGAGTCCAGTTTCGGCATCTACTAAAACTAAAACTGTCCTTAAAGATCTTCCAAACTGTTTTCATGTCCCATCTTTTTATCCCTCTGTGAGACTCTTCAAAGCCGATGCCGCTGAAGGAATCGAGTCGTCAGAAATGCCGTCAAACACAGAAACGGAGCGTCACGACGGCGGCCGATCGCTTCCAGGAACAACGATGAAGCTTCAGCGGTAACGACTTGAAAGATCGTTGCTAATTTGCAAGCATTTCTTTGCTGCTCACGTCTCTGAAGGCCGAAACCAAACGAGTTTGGGATTCTCGTCAGAGTTGAGTGATGATAAAGCGCTTCATCCAGTCCTTCTATCGTCTGTCTCCCGGTGCCTTTAATATGCAAATCGTAGGTATGCAAAGCTCTGATGCTTTTATTTAAAAGACATGTCCTCGGGCGATAGCGGTGGGCTTGCAGGGAGAGCTCTGTGTTCGCATGAAATAAATAGTTGTTAAAGAGATCACACAAGTTTGTATCTTGGAAGATGAAAAGCTAATTGACATGAATAATTTATTTGTATTGCAGTATCTTAAATATCTCAAATAGCTCTTGATAAATAAAAGTTGAGTTCAAACATATCTGCCTGCCAAATATTCAGAGGAATTAGATCCTTCAGATTAGCTGTCATCCTTTCAACTCATAATGGCATTTGTCCTGAGGTCACTCCACCGCAATTATCAAATATTACCAGAATACTCAGAGGTATTAAGAATAATGATGTGAATATGAATTATTATGTTGCCGATGAGTTTGGGGATGGTGAAGCAGAGCGATGTCAAAGGTACGCAGGCTTGAGTTTAAAAGTCTTTATTTAAATGTTTTTGTTTTTATATCTGAGCTTGTAAGGAGGAAGATCAAGTTCAGGGACATGAGGGAAGAAGCAGCTGGAGGAGTGTCCCTGTAGGACTAAGAAGTAGATTATTGGCTGAAGACGAACGCCCATTAGCTGGCAGATCAGTGGTTCTACCCATTTTTTAAAAATTATTTTATCTTTGTCCTTCCAAAAGTGACATCAGGCAGTAACTGAGGCAATTAACTTAAAAAATCAAAAACAAAAATCTTTTTGTGACTTTAATCTCTCTCCATGTTGTGTATTTTTAATTTCATTTCCTACTTTTTACTTGTTTCCCTTTAGAAAAAACAAAACTCTTTAGCTTTCTCTTGGTTGTTTCAGTGAACATGTTGGTTTACTGGAGTCACAACAACCGTGTCGGTTCAGGAGCACCTTCATCCAGACTCCCCGTTCTGGGCTTTTAGGCTTCAGGGAGTGCCGTTTGATGGGAGGATAAGGCATGCCTGCTCCCCCTGAGGTCAGCCTTGCATCCAATCACGTCTCTCTCTGTAACCAACTGACATTTCTCCCAAAACGCCGCCGCCCGCCCACCAGGCCTCCACCCAGGCTGAGAGGCAACGCTCCGACTGTTTTCAGACTTCGCTTTGACCCGTACGCATCAGTTCAGTCCTACTGCATATCTCTGCTGGCATACTTAGAATTCACAACCAGAGAACCCCTCTGATTAGAGGAGACCCACAATGCCCTCCGTTGTTGCTGTGAACTTTTGACTGCGTGGGCCTCGACAACGGAGGACTGCGCTGAGGAGTCGGCAGCGAGGATGAATACTTGACATTTCTCCGTGATGACGGCCTCATTACTACGCTGCTTGTGTACAGTGTGATTTGTCTCCAGTGGCAACATTAAACCTGATTTGGATGACAAATACTTTCCGGCTGTTTCTGAAAACTCCACCCAGAGACCTCCGGCTGGAGCTCAGAGACGTTTGACACTCAGTGGGCGTCAACCTGCTGTTCTGGGACGCTTCGAATAATAATGGTCAGAAAAGTCAGAAGATCTCACAGAACCCTAAGTACAACCGCTCACGCTGCCGTACAACCACTCATGTCACTGTAAACCACTTATGCCGCCGTACACCGCCCACGTCACCGCACACCGCCCACGTCACCGTACACCGCCCACGTCACCGTACACCGCCCACGTCACCGTACACCGCCCACGTCACCGCCGCCGCCCACGTCACCGTACACCGCTTGCACTGCCGTAAACCATCACTGTTAAGTTTAAAATCCAACAAAGCTCTGATTCCGTTTCAGAGAAATGTGGTGATCTGAACGTGGTTTTAGATGAACTTAGAAGTGACGAGTGCTAAAACCTGCAGTTCCTTCAGCTGTACAAATGACCACATGAGGCTTTCTCTACTGACCACTAGGGGCTGCAGTTTCTCTACAGACCCCTAGAAGCTCCAGCTCTTCTATTGACCAATAGAAACTGCAGTTCCTGTACAGATCACTAGAGGCTGCACTTCCTCTTCTGACCAGTAGAAGCTGCTGCTCCTCGACTGACCACCAGAGGCTCCAGTTCCTCTACTGACCACTAGAGGCTGCAGTTCTTCCACCAACCAGGAGAGACTGCAGTGCCTCTATCAACCAATAGAGGCTGCAGGTCCTCTACTGAACAATAGGGACTACAGTTCCTCCACTGACAACTAGAAGCTACAGCTCTTCGACAGCCCGCTAGATGCTGCAGTTCCTCTACCAGCCACTTGAGGTTGTAGTTCCTCTACCGACCACTAGAAGGTGAAGCTCTTCTACTGACCACAAGAGGCTGCAGTTCCTCTACTGACCACTAGAGGATGCAGTTCTTCCACGAACCAGTAGAAACTGCAGTGTCTCTACCAACCACAAGAGGCTGCAGTTCCTCTACTGATCACTAGACTACAGTTCCTCCACTGACCACTAGAAGCTGCAGCTCTTCTACAGACTGCTAGAGGATGCGGTTCCTCTACCAGCCACTTGAGGTTGCAGTTCCTCTAATAACCACTAGAGGCTATGGTTCTTCTGCTGACCAATAGAGGTAGCAGTTTCTCGACTGACCACTAGAGGCTGCAGTTCCACTGTTGAGCACCAGGGTCTATGTCCAACAGTGTCTCCATTGACTTACACTTCATATCAGTCATAAACATATTTATTGTATGGAACAAAACCGCAGTTTTTCTCACTGTAGAAAGATTTCATGTCCATGACAACTTAACTGGGGAATTTATGTTCCCCATCAGATGAAATTATATCAAGCCACAATGTAGTGCATCATCTTATTTTTATTTTGTTTTGTTTATTTCTCTTTTTTTCACCTGGTAAACAAAAAGTCTGCATTCTGTCGTATTAAAGCTGAGAAGGATATATCTGCTGGAAACAAAATTACAAAAAACTTAAAAGTTACATGAAAGGTTTGATTAAAAATATTGATAAAAAGAAAATTCAATTAAATTTGAAGAACAGAACAATAAAAATAATAAATAAATAAAAAAACATTCTTAAACAGCTTAGTTATTCCACCTTAAAGCAGCTGCTCTCCACCTCAGTTATTCCACCTTAAAGCAGCTGCTCTCCACCTCAGTTATT
>JBAMYA010000012.1:648680-663619 GCA_037176975.1 Arrhamphus sclerolepis | reverse complement strand
TATATATGTGTGTGTGTGTATTATATATATATATAATATCTACACCTATATACATACGTATATGTGTATATTATATATATACATATATATATATGTTTGGTGTTTTTTATACTCATTGACAGACTGGTGAGCACATTAAATTTGTTGTACCTGTGACAATGATAGTATCCATCCGTCCATCCATTCATACATACATAGTTCTGGTTTGGAGCTGAAATATGCCAATCTCATTTATTTATCATTTATTTGAGGTTAACACAGAGTTTATAGAGCAAACAGAACTACAACTATCAGAGATAAAAAAGATGAATTACAGAGATCAGATAATGAATTATAAAAGTGAGATTTATTGGGGTCCATTGTATGACGAAGAAAAGATGAATAATCAGGACAGTCAGAGTTCAGAGTCGGCAACTCAAATGAAGACCAGAGATTCCCCCTCAGATATTTGCCGACATTCTTTTGGTGATTTTTGAGTTGGTGTAGGTTTGTCACATCTCACTTATGCACTGCCACCTCTGTCGAGCTGCCTTCATTTCTGAGTCAGAGCTCTTCTTTTCTCAGAAAAGTCTTCACTGCTGTAAATGCGACAGGCCTTCAAATTCTTAGTTTTACTAAGTACAGCAAGTTTATCTTTCAGCTGTATAAATCTGACAACCATGGGCCCAGGTTTCTCCACTGGTGACTCTGGTCTCCTGGTTCTGGGGGTCCATCCCAGCTCAGATGCCTTCTCATTCAGTCTCTTCAAGGCCTTATGGCGTCTTGTTTGATCCTCTTGGTCTTCAGCCTTTTTAGAAAGATCAGGCTTGTACTCATTGTGTCCACATCATCTCTAATCTTCCTGCAGCTGTTCCAGCAGCTTGAGCACGACTTTTTCAGATCATCAGTGTTTTGTGTCATTTCCAGACTCACCTAGAGATCATTCACTTGCTGTTAAAGTTCACCAATCCTCTTGTTGGAGGAATCCATGATGATGTGGACGTTTTTCCTGTTGTCCAAATAAAGTTTTGTAGAAATCCTTCTGCTGTTCCAGAAATTCACGCACCTGAGTCACGTTGACATGTTCCCCAGTGGTGGTGGAGGTGTTGGGAGGCATGGTTTGCTTCTGTCAGCTTCCGAAGCTGGAAACCAGACAGAAACTCCACAGGCTGCCCAAAGTATCCAAACTAATTTAGATTGCTCACTAATTCCTGATTATACATTGGTTTATTCTTCCCCTTTCTACCAATTAGTTGAATGGAAGATTTAGACTTCATCATTTTACCCAAAACACACACATGAATTTATGTTTATGATGCAGCAGCGATAAACGAGTACAAACGCAGGAGCTACAGTCATTTTCAGTAAAATACCTTAGATTTCAGCTGCTGAAAAGTATTTAGACAGAGCGTGATTTCTACCCCCTGAGTTCTGGAGATGTTCCTTCACTTGCTGCTTCTTTGTGGTCAGCCGTACAGGCCCTCACCATGACGCTGCCTCCGCCGTGGTTGACACAGTCTGCTGTGGATCACCAGTGGTTCGATACCAGCTCACCTTGGTTTCATCTGGTTCCATGGGAAGGTTATCTGCCTGCCTTCCCTCCGTCTGCAGACGCTGCCTGTGGTGGTAGTACCAGGGCTGGTCCAACTGGACCAGTTTACCAGTTTACCAAAGTTAATGTGCACCAGAACTATGTCAACACACAGGATAACCAGAATGCACTTAGTGACGATGCTGACGCTCCAACATGACGACGCTGGGGTTCAGAGTGTGAAGATGGAGCATCGTCTTATTTGATGGGTCGACATTAAACAACTCCAGAAATCTTTGGAGACGTGAAACAATATGTCCTCATTCCTGAAATTTCCTAAAAGTTACTACTCCCAGTTTTTGTAAAATTAACGTTTCCATGTTCAAAAAAAGCTTCTAGAAGAAAATATGGAATTCATGCAAAATTTGCCATTTTAAGACTTTTGTTTCTTTCTTTTTTTTAAAAACAAACGCCAAAAAATCTGTTTACGATTGTGATTACACAAGAAAAACTTTTGGTTTTAGTCCAAAAGTCTCAATTTAATTCATTTTTTTTTCAAAAAGGTCACAGTTTTGTGACATTTGACATTTTGAGACATTACGATAAAAAGTTAAAAAGGACAAAATTAGTTTTTTTTTGTAGAAAAATCTAAATATTATAATATTTTTGCTTTTTAGACAAAAGTCTCAATTTTATGATAGAGGTGACAATTTTTTTCAAAGAAATAAAAGTGATATTCCCAAATTTGCTAATTTACAACAAAATTCACGTTTTCTTTTTTTTTTTTTTTTTTTTTTTTTAAAGAAAAACAGCAACAAAATGTGTTTGCTTTTTGGATTTGTGATTACACAAGAAAAACTTTCTCAATTCTTAATGAATAAAGTTGCAAAATTTGAGATTTTATGACAAAAATACGGTAGACATTAAAGAATAGCTGTCTCTTTAATGGTAACCATGGTGACGGTGTGAGTTTGTGAGTTCTTAAACTTTCCAGTGAAAAACTTCAGAAGGATGCTGGTCCTCCTCACATTGGCGTCGTTGGCTTTCGTCAGATAAATGGAGGCGGATGATTGGCCATGGCGATTGGCCATGTCAGGGAGGACAGCATCACTGCGACATAGAAACAAGAGTCAAAAATGTTTCTTGTGAGTAAAGCTGGGATCAGTTTCACGATGACAGACTCAGAAACGACTCAAACATCTCATCACTGCGGATCAAACGTGACTTCAGAACAGAGGCTCCGCCCCTTTTAAATCACGAGTGTTCTGGCAGCAGAGCTCGGCCACAGATGGATGTTTGCCAGTTGTTTGCTTGAAGAGCAGGGCGTAAATTTCCAGAGCAGCTTCATTGCAGCAGTCAGCATGTCCTCCCAAACGTTCACTGGCAGTGCGCCCTTACTTTTTCATTACCTTCTAAAAAAGCTCAGAGTTAGTCTAAAGCGTGGTAAAACAATCAGATCCACCCTCACAAGGTTATTAGTGACACTTTTTCACAGCTGCAGCCACAAAAAAGCAAAATGAGTTTCTGTAAAACCCAGATTTCTTCTGCCACTGACACTGAATCGTATATATTTTTGCCTCCTGGCTACAGCGCGTCCTGAAATGTCTTTAATAAGGATGAGGATGTAAAACGGCTCCACTTTTAAATTAGAAATAAGCCGGCAGAACGCTTGACTCGCAGAGAAAGGTGAGCTTTAAACACAAGGCATTAATCTCATTTATGGACGTGTGTGTGGGTTTCTTTGTGGCTTTTCCAGGAGAATGTCCTCCGATATTCTGACTGAAGCAATGAAGAGTCGAAAAACGATAATAATCAGTATCTGGATCGTAATAAACTCACGCTGTTTATCGTCATTGCTCTGCAGAAACGTGTGCAGATTTCCTCCTGATTACAATGATCAAGGCTGGATCTGGGCAGCTTTATTCCTTTATTTCGCAGCAGAAATTGCAGCTTTTACTGATGACAGGCAATTTGAACGTTGCTGCTTGAATAGTCGCAGGTGCCACGTTGTTTGAATCAGTCAGAAATAGCTGGAGTGGTTTTTATTTTTTCCGGCAACACACACACACACACACACACACACACACAAGTGTTTTCAGAACAAAACACGTTTTATGTGGCCATTAGTGGATTGGAGATTTAGGTCCACAAACATTTTACACAGGAACCACTAATCTCATTGGACAAAGGCAAAGATGTGCACAAACATTTCTTCTGCGCTGCAGTTTTGTTTGTGCTGTTTGATGTGAGTCAGAGCTGCAGCGAAACAACAAAAAGTTTTATCCGAGCTACTGACGGATTTTGTAGCCATGAGCGGAGTGTTTTAGCTGGAGAAACTTTTTTGTCTCTTAAAGCCACTCTATGTAGTTGTACTTCCTCTGACCACATGGGGCAGAACTGCTGTTAATGAGTTACGGATAATCCCAGAAGTCTAAGTACTGTTGAAAAGGCGGAGCCAGCGGCAGATCTGTCCCAACATCATCATTTGATAAGTTGTACACTCAGGAAACTAGAAAAGCTTTTATCGTTCACAGAAAAGGGCACATTCAATGAAATAAAACTTCTTTAATGATGTAATAAAACATTTTGTCATAAAATGTCAACATTTGCATTTAGACATAAATTGCACCTTCATGTTCTAAAATCCTTAGGTTTTTTGTAGTAATCGCAAAGTTCACATCACAACGTTGTAATAAAAGACAAATTTTTACCTTCATAAAATCTTGACTTTTAACCCTAAAAATTAATTCTGACAAAAATTCAAAATGTTTTGTCATAAAATTACAACTCTTGCAAAGTCATTAGTGCAATTTTCATTGTTTAAAGAAAATAAAAATATGGATTTTGCCAAGTAGAAACCTTTTGATATAAAATAACAAAGTATTACATATTTTTTATGTAAAGTTACAAGTTTCAAAGTATTGTAATTGCAAAGCTGTAAATATGAACATTTTAACATAGAGGTCAATGGAGACTGACTCACCGTTGGAGCCAGACCCTTGTGGTAGGTAGAGGAACTGCAGCCTCTAGTGGTCTGTAGGGGAACTGCAGCCTCTAGTGGTCTGTAGGGGAACTGCAGCCTCTAGTGGTCTGTAGAGGAACCGCAGCCTCTAATGGTCTGTAGAGGAACCGCAGCCTCTAGTAGTCTGTAGGGGAACTGCAGCCTCTAGTGGTTAGTGGAGGAACTGCAGCCTCTAGTGGTTAGTGGAAGAACTGCAGCCTCTAGTAGTCTGTAGAGGAACTGAGGAACTGCAGCCTCCAGGGGTCAGTAGAGGAACTGCAGCCTCTAATGGTCTGTAGAGGAACCGCAGCTTCTAGTGGTCGGTAGAGGAACTGCAGCCTCTAGTGGTCAGTATAAAAACTGCATCCTCTAGTGGCCGGTGGAGGAACTGCAGCCTCAGTCATGTCCTGCATTGCTTCAAACTGGTTCTTGGTCCGTCTCCACTCGTCGAGGGTTTTCAGCGCCGCTTTCATCAGCGTAACAGCTTTGTGTGTTTAACGCGGCTCTTTTAAACGTCGCTCAAGTCTAAATCTTCCATGTGTTTGATGTTTGTTTCTTCTTCACCTGTGTCTCGTTGCTTTGATGCCTCATGAAAGCGTTCATCTTGTACCTGGCTCCGTCCCCACATAAGTGGTGAGCGTGTTTTCGTATCATTTTCAATCTCGTCTCTGAGATCACACAGCAGAATCAAGCGAACACTGGAGGGTGGGTTAGTCTGGGGGGGTTCAACATCTTTGTCCCGTCTGCTCTGGAAGCTCGTAGCCAGCCCGTCTTCTCTGCAGCGTACAGGATGTGCCTGATGTTTCCTTGGCAGAGGAAAAGGTAAAAATAGAGGAGCTTCATCTGGTTTGAATTCTGCTGCACCACATCACTTTAGGGGTGGTTTCTTCTGCTTCTTCTTCTTCTTTTTTTTCCGTGTTCAGCAGTCCTGGATCCTTTTGTGTGATTGAAGCTCAAACGGACCAGGAAATGCAAAATAATCCCTGGTTCTGAAGACGTCCAGTGACGTGATGGTTGGGTCGGTGCGGCGGGGGCCGGCTGGGCTTCACCACATTAAAGGGTGAGAGACGAGTGCAGACTGGGTTAAGTTAAAGGGGGTGGGGGGGGGGACTTCAAAGGCCGCCAGGCCCGCCTGCCATATTGAGAGTGACGAGATGTGTCTTTTATTAATCGCGTTCAGCAGAGGTTCTTGTTTCTGCTCTCAGCCGGGTCCATTGTTCTGCAATCACGCTGGCGTGGAGACGTTTCAAAGCTGCAGAGCAAATTACACCTTGATTAGACGCCAGGGAGACAGTTGAAGGATTTACTGCTTAGGATTGTTTGACATCTTCAGTTTTTTACCTCGTTTTAAGCCCTTTACCCGCTCGATAAAAGCAGCAACTTCACATTCCTCATTCTGGGAAAAGGAGCTTTATCGTCTTTCTGAATTCCAGAGAAGAAGAGTTAG
Source organism: Arrhamphus sclerolepis (assembly GCA_037176975.1). Lineage (NCBI taxonomy): Eukaryota > Metazoa > Chordata > Actinopteri > Beloniformes > Hemiramphidae > Arrhamphus > Arrhamphus sclerolepis. The sequence goes on along the minus strand of JBAMYA010000012.1, from coordinate 657,661 downwards.
TTCCACCTCTTAGAGCTGCTGCTTGTGCGTTGTGATACTAGTGGGTCTGTTAGTCAAATACAACCTCAGAAAAACTAAGTCATGGAACTTTTTCAAGCTCAAAAGAAAAAAAAAAAGTAAGCAAGTACCAGAAGCCTGGACTCGAATCACAAGACTTGGACTCGAGTCCAACTCAAGTTGTTAATTTGATGACTTTAACACTTGACGACCATATGTAAAAAGACTTTGACTTTGATTTAACTCATGTGGGTGGTGACTTGAGCCTGTTGACTAGAAAACACTTGATATTTTACCACAAACCCCAATATTTAAAAGATGTTTACATGAAAAATGTATTTTAACAAAAACAATTCAAAACATGCGAGCTGAGGATCACAGACGGAGATAAAACTTTGTTTGGTATCTAAAGTTGCACAAACCCACAGTAGGAGGTACTCTTCTGCTGCACCACTGGTAAAAGGACTGGGAAGGACTTGAAATCTGGATGGTTCAGTGGGGAGGGCAGGGGTGTCCAACTCCAGGCCCCGAGGGCCCCAGTCCTGCATGTCCTACATGTTCCCTGCCACAACACACCTGATTTAAATGAACGTGTGCAGACTTGGATGACAAGTTGATGGCGATCCGTTCATTTGGATCCGGCGGGTGTGAATCGGCTGTGGGTTGGACTCCCGACCTGCAGCCTTCTTCTTCAGTCTTTCCTGTTCTCTCTCTGCCCGTTTCCTGTCTGGTTACTGTCCTTCCTTCCCTCTGTCCTAATTCTTCTCATCTCCTTCTTACCCAGCTGGTCTTCAGCAGGAGGGTCCCCCTAAGAACCAGGTTCTGGTCCAGGTTTCTTCCCATGAGGGAGTTTTTTCTTGCCACTGATGGTGTTGCCATGTGCTCGGGGGTCAAGCTCTGGGTTTCTGAAGCGCCCAGAGATGACTTGTCGTAAATAGGCGCTATATAAATAAATTGAATTGAATCAAATTGAATTGATAAAGGCCACTAGAGCCACAAAACCTTTAAATTAAAAAAAGAAGTTTCTGACTCGTATTTGACTCAAGACTTGATTGGAGAAAAAAAATAGCAAGAAATCAATGTCCCTCACCTGCACTAAGGTTACCAGGGTCCCACCCGGGATCCAGGCCTGTGAGAGGGGTTTGTCTCGGTTGCTGGACCTTCAACCATGGGGTCTGAACAAGCTACATGGATTAGGGTAAGGGCTGAACCCTAACCCATTTGCAGGAGGGTCCATGCAAGTCCAATGCTGTGTGTTTTGGACAGCAGCTGAAAGTGGGTGGGTGGGGTGGGGGGGTGGGGGGGGTGGGGGTTGCAGGAGGTTGAGAGGTACTGACTAGATATAGTCAGGCTCACCTCAACACACATCATGGCTCAGACTCAGTCTCCATGGTCAGGTCTATGCACTTTCTGGAGAAGAGAGTCCTGATAGTAGATCCTCAGATTGAGGAGGAACTATGTGGGTTCTGTCATGGTCCAAGAACACTGAACCGGCTCTACTCCCTCACTAGGGTCCTGAAGGAGCATGGAGGTTTACCCGACCAGTCCACGTGTGTTTTGTAGACTTGGAGAAGATATTTGACCGTGTCCCTCAGGGTGTTCTGTGGGGGATACTGGGTCCATTGTTATAGTCTACACAGCCCCTGTACAAATGGAGCCAGAGTTTGGTCCATATTACTGGTCATAAACCAGATTAGTTTCCAGTAAGACTTGGACTCCATCAGGGCTGATCTTTGTCACCGGTTCTGTTCAGGAGAGGAGGGGTTCTGGTTCAGTGGTGGCGGGATTTCGTCTCTGCTTTTTGCAGATGATGTGTTCCTGTTGGCTTCATCAGGTGGACCTTCAGCTCTCATTGGAGCAGTTTGCAGCCAAGTGTGAAGTGGTGATGATGACCATCATCTATGGTCATGAACTGTGTGCAGTGACACTGCAGATAAAAGGAGTTTCCTCCATTGGGTGGCTGGACTCTCTTCGAGATGAGGTGAGAAGCACTGACTCAGGGAGTAGAGTTGCTGCTCCTCCACATCGAGAAGAGCCACTTGAGGTGGTTCATCTGGTGAAGATGTCTCCTGGACGAGATTATATCTTGTCTGGGAATGCTTGGTGTCCTCCTGGAAGATATGGAAGTGGTGGTGGGGAGGGCAAAGACTTGTTGAGGCTTGGTCCACATCTGCCAGGTTCCCTCTTAGAGGTGAAGTTCAGGTGCTGCTGGTCATCAGTCATGGATGAATTCATTATCATCACCTGTATGTTTGAACACAATGTCAACAGGGAAAGATATTATTAACAGTGTTGAGCCTGGTTTGTGCATTAATGATGCGCATATGTAGAGGATAAGTGATGTTGGCGTTCATGCTCCTCTGTTGGCGTTATAATTAGACCACTAGAGGGTAGTCTGGGTTCTTCTCTGCATCACTTTAGTAGCTAAGAATATAACAACGGAGAAAGTCCATTAAGTTACCTGGGTTGGTGCTGATGACTCGACCTGAAAATAACAAAGCATTTGTGGGAATTATGAAGATGAGGATCTACTATGTGGACCAATCATGATGTTGACCATTCTTGAGGACAGTGGTGTACGTCAGGGTCCGGGGTAGCTTCATGGCCTTTTTAATCTGCCAAGAACTAAAAGCAGTAAAGTTTCCAGGAGAACCAGGTCATGTGACAGCGGTGGTCTGGAATACAACCACAGGACCTGGAAGGTTCCAGACCTCAGACCTGGACCTGCAGAGAGTGACCCAGAAAGAAAGAAAGAACTCCCATCCTGAAGCCTCGAAGAGCAACAGCTGTTTGAAACACGACCACAACTTTATATTCCATGAGTTTTTCTGTTGATAAAATCAATTCAAAATAATAATCTGCAGCTGCTCCTGTGGCACCAACATGATCATGATTCATTCATTTTTGGTGTTCATTTTTGGTCACTCCTGAAGTGTCGCAGCGTCCTTCGTTCTCGTCCTTCGTTCTTGCCGAAGATGCCGTTTTTGAGGTTTCTGATTTGCATACATCGTTGCGAGCGGTGCCCATCATCCCCTCTCCTCATTAAACCCCAGTATCTCTTTTCTTGAAGAAAACAAAAAAAAACAAAAACAAAAATCTTAATTTAGCTGCTTTTCTTCTCCTCGGTGGACATGTAATTGGTGTTTACGTGATTGGCTTTTACTGCTCGCTGCTTCTCCCGTAAATCCTTGTCAATCTAAAGCGCGTTATCAAGCCAACAGAAACAAATAAAACCACAGCAAACATCCCATAATTGACTGTTTATGAGCACGATCATCAGCCGGGGTTTGATTCCAGGATGTAATCTGCTTTTGCGGATGCCAGGCCGTTCAACCAAGAATGGACACAAATGCCGCTCCAACCTCTGAGCGCCCGACGCACTTGTAACGATTAAGTTTGAAAAGAGCTTTGTTTTATCGTCGGCCAACACGAGAGTTGGCAATCTTCAGACTTCAACGAGAAATAATTAGGATCTATTTGAATGCTGAGACGAGAGCTGAGCTCGTTAACGAACGTGGTGGCAATTAAAAGGCCCCCCTCCCCCCTGTTTACGTCTTTATCACCTGAAAATTGATTAGAATCAGAGCTGAGAGGACATTTACCACAGCAACAGTTTGTCATGACATGATGTTTGTTTGAGAGGTTTTTTTCTGGACTTCAATGAAGAGAACTGGACAAAGCCTCAAACACAAGCCTGTCAGTCATTTAAACCACGCCCACTTTACTCCCTTTAGCACAAACTCACTATTTTAGCGAAGTGGCTGACACCAGGACCAGAGGAACTGACACCAGGACCAGAGGAGCTGACACCAGGACCAGAGGAGCTGAAACCAGGACCAGAAGAGCTGAAACCAGGATCTGAAACCAAGACTGGAGGAGCTGAAACCAGGACCAGAGGAGCTGAAACCAGGACCAGAAGAGCTGACACCAGGACCAGAGGAGCTGAAACCAGGACCAGAGGAGCTGAAACCAGGATCTGAAACCAAGACTGGAGGAGCTGAAACCAGGACCAGAGGAGCTGAAACCAGGACCAGAGGAGCTGAAACCTGGACCAGAGGAGCTGAAACCAGGACCAGAGGAGCTGAAACTAGGACTAGAGGAGCTGAAACCAAGACTGGAGGAGCTGAAACCAGGATCTGAAACCAGGACCAGAGGAGCTGAAACCAGGACCAGAGGAGGTGAAACCAAGAACTGAGGAGCTGAAACCAGGACCAGGGGAGCTGAAACCAGGACCAGAGGAGCTGAAACCAGGATCTGAAACCAAGACTGGAGGAGCTGAAACCAGGACTAGAGGAGATGAAACCAAGACTGGAGGAGCTGAAACCAGGACTAGAATACATGTGAAAGTGGAGTGAGTGCGCTGTCATCAGGCCGTGAATGGTGGGATGATTGACAGCAGATAGAATGAAGGCTCAATCAGAAACGATGGATAACATCATAGGTTTGCATCAGTTAAGCTAAAATAGCGAATAGAATAGGTAATGTGGGCGTGTCTAGAGATTCTAGAGGGTTTGTCCAGTTCTTTTTATTTTGCATATTTGAAAACATCTTGTGAATTGTTTCCAAACATATTTTTAGTTCTGAGGCGGTGACATGGTTAAATTAGTCCTCTGCTGGTTTAATTTCTCCACTTAGTTTAACATTAAAAATCAGGTCAACCTTTAAGATTTATGAGCTGAGAAGGGGGGTTAAAAAAAGAAAAAAGAAAAAGAAAAAAGAATTAATGGTATGCTATTTTTGTTCAGTCAGTCGCCTGTTAATTTGATATGACCTTAGTCAAAGGCGGCGGAATAACAAAGTTCTGGTGAAAACCGAACTGCTGCTGAAGATGTGAGAAGCGAAGGGCCCGCTGCCAGCTGCCGTTTCTTCAACCTTATCTCTAAAACTCAACACGCAGGATTTCCAGGACATCAGTAGCAACTGAGAAACTAATACTCTTTCATCTAATTACACAGCGTTATTGTTTCAATTAAGCTTTTCTTTCATTAGTCGCCTGGAAATCTGTTTTGGAGACGAGGAAAAGTGGCTGTTCAGAAAAAAATAACTTCTGACAGCCGAACGAGGCCACCGTCATCCGATGGTGTTACAGACGTGCTGACCGTCGAGGTGGCAGCGTCGCCTCTTTGTCCACCGGCTGCAGCGGAGGTGCGTCGCCTCCTTTATCCTCCACCTTTTCTCACTGCTGAGTTCCCAGTGTGACTCTGCTGGTGACAGCCGGACCAGAGCTCCCGGCGCTCTCAGGCCCCCATTGAAGCATCCCTGCAGGGGTTTTCTTCACACGGGGGCAGGGAGCGGGGGGTGCCAACATCCCCCCCCACCACCAGCACCTCCAACACTGGAGGTCTTTGTTGCCAGGTTGAGCTCCTCTTGGCAACGTGGAGGAGCCGGCAGCCTCTGACCCGACCTCCACTCTGAGATGACCGGTGAGCAGAGAGGCTGAGAAAAGAGAAATATGAAAGAATGAACAAACTTGGTCTGAAGAAAAGGAGGGAGGGGAGGGGAAGGGGGGTGGGGGGTGGGGGGGGATGACAAAGTGCTCAGAAATAGGTCAACCACTATCTCATTTTTCCTGCTAAGCTTGTAATCACCCCTGACAAGCACACTGTGGAATGGCTATTCAGAGGGAATTCAGCTGGATGATGGACTCAAACCGTCCGTCTCAGGATGAGGGGAACATCGAAGACATTTACTAGATGGACGTCCTTTGTTGTTCTTCTTTGTTGGGTTTGTTTTAAGGAGGGGTTACCTGCGTCACTGTGTCACTAACAGATAAACATCACATCAAAACTGAAGCTGGACTCGGAAAGCTGCAGATCAGCTGTGAATTCTGGGAGAATCTCACGGTCCAGAATCCTGAGCAGGAGTCACTGGTCTCCATGGTGATGTCATGTCAATCATTCAGTTCAGCTTGAACCAAAAACCCACCGAGACTTTGTGTGACGTGATGGCTGATATTAATATTATTATTAAGAAATCATGGCTAATTATCACTGTTCGTTTTTCTTGAGCAAAAATTTGCGACATACGCTTTGGACTTCTGGAAATCCTGCTCCGGTTCTGCTCTGAAGGAAAGATCAACAACCGTCTGCTTTGGAGTGTTCGAGAAAAAAAACTTCTTAGCCAAAGGTTTTCCTTCGTTTCGACGGATTGTTGAGTGAAAACGTTGTCAGGTTTCTTGCGGATTCTTGATTTTCTTGGAATCAGTAAAACCTTCCAGATTTTGGTTTCAGACACGATAGAAAGAATGTGTTTATAGAGATGTGAAGGTTTCACGACATGAATCCAAACACTCGTGCGCTTCGGTTCACTGATGCACTTTTATTTGGCTCAATATGTAATTTTACCATTCATTACCTGCCGCACAGGTGTCTCGAGGTCTGCAGGCCACATCCGGACCACCACTTCATCTTCATCTTTAAGGTGGAATAACTGAGGTGGGGAGCGGCCGCTTTAAGGTGGAATAACTGAGGTGGAGAGCGGCCGATTTAAGGTGGAATAACTGAGGTGGAGAGCGGCCGATTTAAGGTGGAATAACTGAGGTGGAGAGCAGCTGGTTGATCTCAGAAAGTCAGGATTTAGGAAACATTGAAGAAGATTTTACTACTAGAAGTTGATGATTTTTGTTTCCACTTTTTTCTTTTCATTTCAAACATTTGTGATTTTAGGACAAAAACTGTTGTCTTTTGATCTCTTTCGCCTCAATGCAGATGTTTTCCAAAAGAAAGTAGGAGGAGCCAGTTGGTGCTGCACCAGGAGTGGGAGAAGATAAAACTGTTTTGACCGCTGGAATAATGCTGGATTACAGCTGCTATAAAGGAATAAATGCACATGTTTGAAATGTAATCGATCTTCCTCATCAGCTGATGACGAAGGTTGTCGCACGTCGGTTATTTTAAACTGGAGTGAAGCAGCTTCCTGGCTCAGCCTCTACAAAGGTTTTAAGGCAATTTAATCACATTTGTGATTGTATGATAAAGTCTTTGGGGGGGCAAAAGTCTTGATATTTTAAATCCTCAAATTTTACAAAAAAAATTATTTAAAAAAAATTATTTTACAATAAAAAATTATTTCAGTGGAAAAGTAGTTTTTGTGTGAAATTTGAGATTTTATGACAAAAAAATTGCATTTTTGTGAAAAAAGATGATATTGCATAATTTTCCAATGTGCAACAAAATGAGGAAAAAGTATTTTTTTTTAAAGTAAAAAAAATTATACGAGAAAGATTAGTGATTTTAGCACCAACACGAGTTTAAAAAGCTGTGCAGATAAATGCTCCGTTACCACAGAATCTGTTTAAATTAACGATTATATCCTCTGAAACCGCTTTCATCCACATTATTTATCTATTTATTTTCTAAACCAGGAAATGAAACCAGATCTGTGTGAATTCCTCCCGACACTCGATCAGAAACTCAGCCGGCCCAGAAATAATTGCGCGTGGCTGATGAATGTTCATCAGGAAGCAACTCCTCATCTCGCCAAAGATTCAAATGTGATCTTGTTAAGCCACCGAGGGACTGAGTCTCGCCCATGGGTGGCCAGAGGATGCGTGGCTGCTAATGAGGTGTGCACGAGGCCCCCTGGGTAATGGGGGTGTCACGCCAGAGCTACCAGAGACCCCGGGCGGCGGTACAGTACCAACCAGACCTCGCTGACATTCAGCTGATGCTGAAACAATGAAACACGTCGACCATAAAACTGGGTTTTCATTGGCTGTTTTGATCCCTTCCACTCTAAATATCCATTTTAATGTGCGCTTTAGCCATTATGTCCGCGTTAATAAGAAGTCTCTTTGAGAATGTGCCCATTGTTGAGTGAGTCTGTTAATTATGAAAGCTCAAAGTGCCGCTGTATGCCACTGACTCTTCCTCATAAGACGCATGATTATTCATCAGCATGATAAGAATTAATATTCAGCATGGTGTGCTCCCCAAGAAATAGTTTTTTTCTTTCTGTTGTCTCATGAACCACATTTAAACGCTCCAAATTACACATTCAATCCATCTTTGTTTGTGTGTTTAACCCTGTTAAACATGGCAGCACTTTGTGACTTTTAAAGACCCGTGGATTATTGGACTTGGAGCTGGCATCACTAAAGTGACAATTTGGATTGTGTTTGCTATCAAATAAACACTTAATGCATCTGGGGATGTAAACAAATGTTCATTCAACTGCCACGCAGCTGCTGGAAGTGAAGCCTCCCATCCTGACGGGAGTTTTCAGACGACTGTAGTGCACAGCTGATAATACGACGAGGCGGCCTCAGCTGAAGAGGGTCAGCACAAAGAAGGAGCTCTACAATGGTGCACGGATCAGAAACCCCTGCTGCTTGTTTCCAGAGCATTTAATCAAACTGGCATTAGTTTGGCACCGTAGAGCTTCAACTTTTCCTGCCTCCCAATCCGGTCCGCAGACCGAATATTGTTGACAGTAGCTCCAGATTCAGCTAAAGGCTCAGCAACTAAAGGGATAAGACGGGCTCAAAGGGCTTTTTATAACCTTCCCATTCATCCCGACACACTCTGTCAGGGAGAGACGAGGACTCAAACACCTGGCTGAACGTCCCTGGAGTCTCGTCTCAGGTTCACTGACGGCTGGTTTGTTTTATTTTTTAGTCTAGTGTGGTCTATGAAATAGTGACCTCTCTGCTGAGGTGACTTAAAAAAACTGTTACAACCCAAATCCAGACAAATATGGGACATTTTGGACAATCCCAATGCAAAAAGACCACTATTTTGTTCATTTACATCCATTTTTCAGTTTGACTGGACATTCCAACATCTGCTGACAGAGTTTAGTTTTAGTTTTTATTCCAAACAGGTGCATCTATGAAAGATGGACAGCGATGTCCATTTAGTTAAAAAGTCTGACTGGAAAATTTAAAATGTAGCAATGAACAATCAGAATATCCATCCATCCATCCATCATCTATACCCGCTATGTCCTGTACAGGGTCACGGGGGTCTGCTGGAGCCTATCCCAGC
>JBAMYA010000012.1:619395-633266 GCA_037176975.1 Arrhamphus sclerolepis | reverse complement strand
GGAGAAAAAAGAAGGTTTTTTTTTTGAGCGGAAGGGGGGGATGGTGGGGGGATGAATGGGTTGGGAGGGGAGTTTTTTGTCGAACCCCCCCCCCCCCCCCCCCCCGCCAACCGGCACCACCCAGATTTCCCATAAGGAATGTGCTTTGGTGTCATTCATCACCGGGTCCATACGGCGAAGCGCTCGTTGTGGCGGTGAAATATGAGTCAGACAGGGGAGGCATTTTCACACGCTGAATGGGGGATTATTTTGGCAAAGCTCCCACAGATACTCCAACACCTTCTTCCTGCTGCTGCGACACGTTTATCAAACGTCTCTGGACACAGGAGGCGCACAATAAACATCAACCGCTGAATTACAAGTGTTGATTCCCCACACATTACTGTTTCCACAGAAGAGGAAAAAACACAGCATCCATCATGTTATAATAACACGTCTGTTTATGAAGACAGAGGACAACTGCAGCGTACCTGCCTGCGAGCGTGAAGCTGAATGATAGCGTTCACGCTTGCCGAGAGGACGCCAGGTTGTACAGCAGAAACACCACTACGCTAATTTGCTGCCTGGTCCGCAAAACTGCAGCTGAATTTAAAACAGAAAGTACAAGAAGAGGCCTCTGTTTTAAGAAAGAGAACTGTAAAGACTTTATACATGACGTCACTCTCAGAGATGATGATGCCTCTGGAGATGCTTAAATACTGGGTTTGACTGAGTTATTAGGGAACTGTGACATCACAAACCCAGATCAGAGGAAACACACCAGAACCAGAGTTACATCACTGATCACCTCTGAAGTGACTCAACAAGTCAAGACTGATTTAAAAAGAAGCAACAAGCTGAACCGAACTAGTTCCTCCTCTCACCACTAGAGGCTGCCCTTCCTCTACTGACCACTGGAGGATGCAGTTCCTCTACTGACCACTAGAGGCTGCCCTTCCTCTACTGACCACTGGAGGATGCAGTTCTTCTACTGACCACTAAAGGATGCAGTTCCTCTACTGACCACTAGAGGATGCAGTTTCTCTACAGACCACTAGAGGATGCAGTTCTTCTACTGACCACTAGAGGATGCAGTTTCTCTACAGACCACTAGAGGATGCAGTTTCTCTACAGACCACTAGAGGATGCAGTTCTTCTACTGACCACTAGAGGATACAGTTCTTCTACTGACCACTAAAGTATGCAGTTCCTCTACAGACCACGAGAGGCTGCCCTTCCTCTACTGACCACTAGAGGATACAGTTCTTCTACTGATCACTAAAGGATGCAGTTCTTCTACAGACCACGAGAGGCTGCCCTTCCTCTACTGACCACTAGAGGATGCAGTTCTTCCACTGGCCACTAAAGCATGCAGTTCCTCTACCGACCAGTAGAGTCTGGATTCTCTCTATTGACCCACAGAGGCTGCAGAGTCTCTACTGACCACTAGAGGCTGCAGTTCCTCTACCGACAACTAGAGGATGCAGTTCCTCTACTGACCACTAGGGGCTGCAGTTTCTCCATAGATAGATTTGCATCAATGACAACTCTACAAGGGTGAATCTTTACGTAGCTAAGATAAGACTGTAATAATCGTAATTTTGTGAATTTATTCTGACTTGGGGGGTTTCTTTTGAGTGACAGCTGGTGTACCAAGTGGCTCACTAAGTGAACTCTGAGTGAAGATAGCAGGTGAGTTCTTTCTAGCTCCTGTCTGAAATGGTTTACTCAAAGTAAATGAAGTAACTCTTCTCAACTACAAGGCTGTTTGTTGAATTTTCTTGTTCACCAGACATTTCAGGTGGTTTCTAGACAGAACACCAACAAACCTCTACCAGCAGGGAGATGGTTGTCCAGCAGCAGACAGGGATGGGCTGTGTTTTCTCCTACCAAAGCCTCCTGTGACAGCAGCGTGTCAGTGGTAGTTTCCTGTAAATCCTCACAGCTGTCACAGGGGTCCAAGCAAAACTCTTCCTCCACAGCTTCCTGGGGATTAACCCTCTGCATTACAGAGCTGTGGAGGAATATGTGACTGAACAGATATGAGAAGATTGCTGTTGGACCATAAAACCATAAAATCTAAACGTCATGGCCTCTTTGACCCGGATTCCTGAGAACAGGTACATCCTCCACGCCTGCCCTCACTGCTCCATCACACGGATTTAAAGTGGAACACCTTGTTGTGATGACTTCAGTCCGCTGCAGCTTGACGGCGTCAGCAGCTGCTGAGCCTTTTCTCCATTAGCAGCCAGAAGTTAATTCACAGTAAACAACTAAAGCACTTGGAGCCTTTAAAACCCAGACAGGAGAGGCTGAAGGAGGAGGAGGTGGGAGATCTCCCAGTGGGAGGTGACAAATGCCAGATGTCCTTAATCCTCCATGGGTTCCTGCAGACCCACATCTATGTCTTTGACCTCCAGCAGGTTTTTGAAAATCCAGAAATGAATATTTCCTTCATCTAACTGACCAGAGATGGTCCACTGCTGCTGCTAATCTGTTTCTGTCTGGATGATCAGCTGCTGGTGGACTGAAGGGGCCTAAAACCACAGAGTCCTGGATGGTAGGACGTCGGCCCAGACTGAAGTGGTCCTAAAACCATAGAGTCCTGGAAGGTAAAATGTTGATCCTGAATAAAGGGGTCCTAAAAATCAGAGTCCTGAATGGTGGCACTGAAGTGGTCCTAAAACCACAGAGTCCTAGAAGGGGCAGATGCTGGTCCTGACTTAAGAGATCCTAAAACCATAGAGTCCTGGAAGGTAGGACGTCGGTTCAGACTGAAGGACTCCAAAAACCACAGAATCTTGGATGGTGGGAATCTGGAATCAGTCTGGACAACCTGACGAGGCTCTAAATCTTGTTCAACAGACCTCGGTGTTGGAAGCTGAGCTAACCTAACCCTAACACATGTCCACATTTGGCTCTGGCCCATCTTGTGCTGAAGCCCCTACCAGAACCAAACCCTGTCCTGGAGTAGGTTCAGCCATAATGATGCATTTATGGAACCAGCTCTCCTCTCCTAGATCAGCTTCTTACGCTGGTGACTGTCGACTGTCTGAAGCTCATCAACAACATCAAATGCTTTAAATATTCTGAGAAACAAAGATGAAGCCAAAGAGAATTAAAAAAAACTCTGTAGCTGAGCTGATTCAGCAGCCTCCGGGTCGACTTTAACAGCAGTGAGTTAGAGAGTCAGACTCAGAAAGGTTCTGGAGGAAGTTTTTTCTTGGATATTTACTTCGGTAGCGGGTTTCATCTGGGTTCCAGTCTGGGCTTTGATCTACTGCTGTCCTTCAGGTCCTTGTCCTGTTTGGACCAAGCTTGAAGGCCTCATGTTTGTCTCTGGGACGCAACAATGTTCAGAGTTCATGGTCCATCAACGATACCGAGACTCAGTCTGGTTCCTCTAGATGTGTGTCCATCATAGACATACAACCAATCAGAAGTGGTGCAGTGACATGGGCGGGGCTGATCTGCAGCTGCTTTGGTTGTTTTGAACTGGTTTGGTAAATTCTGTACCAGGAGAGTGTGAGGAGCACGGTCTTATTTCACAGGCTGGCCCGTTTACTCCAGCTGGTCTCCTCCAAACATGGTTCTGGTTTCCATGTTGGACTCGTGTCCATTATCTGGATTGTTCCAGAAGTCTGCTGGTTTGTATTTCTATGGAAACCCGTCAAACCTAAGCCTGACCCTGGTTCAGTCCTTCTCTGTCTGAGCTGTGATGGACTCGTGAGGCCTGCTGGTGCTCAGATGGAAAGTTGGACTTATTTTGTCTCTCTAATCTGCAGGAACGTCCAGTCCTGGGGGGATTGACAGCTGTTGTTTTCTACTTGTGATGAATCTCTAACTGTAGAACATTGAAGGTTTCTAGACTGATGTTTAGCTGCAGCTTAAGATCCCAGACAGGCAGAAGAGGGGTGCTTAGTGTTGCCCACATCATTATTATTATTATTTAATTTAATTCATTTTTGGTTCTTTTCATAAATGACAAATTACAATCAGGTGATTTTTAACATGTTTTCACACAAACAAGGTCATGGAGGGGTTAAAGGTTGGAGTTTTACCTGAATATTCTCCTGCTCAGCTTCTCCTTTATGAACGCTGAAGGATATAAATCCAAAATGAGGTGGAAAATCCGTAATTAATCTGCTCTGGTCGACAGCGGCGAGGAATTACCCCGGCCTGCCCGACCCCGTTTGTCTGGCGAACATTAAGGGGCTAATTTTAAAAATCTAGCGTGCAGTCAATTTCCCAGGATGCCTGGAGGGAGGGAAGGAGGGAGGAAGGAGGATGAGTGGGGGGAGGTAAAGGTAGGGGCCTTATTTACCCCGATGCATCAGGCGGCGGCGGCGGCGGCTCTCATCTGACACGACTGACAGCGGCATTGAAATTAGACCAACTGTGGCTAGCACCGGGAATTTATGACGCCATGCCGGTGTTGTTTGCTGGCTGCAGAGGAAACCGTCGTTTTAATGATGGACGGCGAGCTGAGACCGTACGGTACGGCGCTCAGATATTCACCTTCACTGTGGTCGGGCCTTGCCGCCAGATCACTGCTCGTTTTTACACAAGACGAGAAGAGGAAAAAAACTGTGCGGGGGGCGGGCAGGGGGGCAGAGGGGTGAGAAAAGGGAGAGAAAGCAACAATAATGCTGTTGTTGTCTTTAACCATCTGTCACGGCGAGCTGGAGATGAGAGCGAGATTAGACGAATAAACTGGCGAGAACCGAGGAGCCTCCAGGGCAGCAGCGACAGAAACTCTCATCTGAGGCAGTCATGGATTACAGACCATAACCTGACCACGATATTACAGAGAAACTTAGAGGGGTCTCCACGACAACAACAGTGATGATGATGACGACGATGATGATGATGATGTGTGGCTTCTTCTTCACTTCAAACAGAAATGAAAAGGCGGTGGTTCGAAGGGAGGAAGAGGAGTCAGTGGTGGTGGGGGTGGGCGAGTGAGGGTTGAAAGGAAATAGTCTCCCTCTCCCCCCCCCCGACCCCTCCCCCCCCTGGATGCCGAGGGCTTAAGGAAAGGCATTTGGTGGCTCCTGAGGCATCCGCGGATCTCCCTCCTTAAATTTAGCGTGAAGGTTCTTAGACTCCATTCAGGACGGATATTCTCCTTTATTGCTTTTAGATACAAACCTCACAAAAGTACAAAAGTACAAAAGTACAGTGTCACTGCTTCTGCAGCAGAAACCCTCCATGAATTATGAAAGCAGCTTTACGTCCTCTGTCTGAGGTAAAGCGCCACACTGGTTTAATAAAATACCTTTTCTTCTTAATTAATTTACCTCAGCAGCTTCAGACAGCAAAACTAAGTCAGTTCTTTGATTTTAGGTTTTAGTTCTGTAGACGCTCCATCACCTTTAGCAAACCTCAGACTTGCAGGTGTGCACGCCCACTCACGTCCTCATGGTTGCACGCCCCGCCCTCCTGAAGACTGACAGTTGGGTTTATTACTGTCACCGGCCAAGTGAACGTAAAATGATCTTTTTGGTTTTGATGGATCTGACTGGATCAGACTGGATCTCTGCAGAGGGAGATCACACACAGAATTTATGTAGCCAATAGTTTCACAGGGAAGAAATTTCATCACCTCTGGTTGGTCCTAAAGGTTGGCTCATGATCTGAACCACAGCTGAAAGTTCATCTGTTCACCTAAAACGCACAAACGAATTCATGGTGAAAGAGCAGTGAGATCCAAGAACAGACATCCAGTAACGTTTATCTTTAACGACAGCTCATCTGTTAAAACTTTGTTATTAAGGACACGATTACAAGCACTCTCACTATGTTCTGCAGATGTTTCTGCTTCCAGTGAACCTATCGTAAACAGACTAGAACCTGGCCTTCTGCAGACAAACAGGCCGACGCTGAGACTTCACAACTCAGCTTGGACTTGTGACTTCACTTGGATTTGAGCCTGTTGACTTGAAAGCACTTGATATATTACCCAAAACCCAAAAATGTACACGTTATTAAAAATGTGAATTAATTTCACTTTTCATGATTTAACAAGTGCAGACTTCCTCTGCCTGTTGTGTACATACTAACATTTTACATACTCACCTTTCTGCAATGTTCTTGGAAGTTTCTGACTCAAGGCTTGACTCGAGACTTGAGGGCAAAGGGTTGACTTGACTGAAGACTTGCCAGTATTGACTTGGGACTTGCCTGTGTGACTCAGGACTACACTGTGTTGACTTGGGACTTGACTGCTGACTTGGGACTGAACTGTGTTGACTCAAAATTTGCCTATCTGGACTTGAGACTTGACTTGAGACTTGAGGACAAAGACTTGAAACATGTAAGACAGCCACTCTGGTAGAATCTGAGTTGGATAATATGATGAACTGTCAATGCAGCTGGACACAATGCAGCTGGACACATCTGGACACATGTGTCCAGATGTGTCCTGGAGCGTCTACCACAGAGACAGACTACTGTAATTAACCTTTTATTTGACGGTAAATCACTTATTTCAGATATTTTAATGTCTCTTGTCAATGATGGTGTGGTGAAATGAGCTTCGTTAAAAACGTTAAATGAATAAAAAATAAGAATAAAAATGGTCTAAACGTGCTGTTACAGAGAAGGAAAGTCGATCTTAAATGTTCCAGAATAAATTTCTGAGCTGTTTTTCTGTAAAAGCGTATTATTTTTGTTATTTCCAGGCAGGAATCTCTCTTCGTGACCGGTTCCAGCTGGTTTTTTTCAGTCGGAGCTCACTAACGCATCTTTTTCTATTTTGGACTTTTTTCTTCATTAGTGTTTCATGAGGCGGCCTGCTGCTAATTAGGTGTCTATATTTCTATATCTCGTTATTGGATTTATTCTATATTGTGCTTAATAGTAAATAGTGTTTGAATTTTAAAACACACCTCTTGGGTGCAACATAAAGGAGAATTTTTAATCAGTTTTTCTGTAAATGAAAGGACCCGGTACCCCCCCCCCCCAGTTTATGTGAATGTCCTAATGAGTTTGCAGGTTTCTTCAGCAGATATGAGCACTGATTATATATTTTTAAATATTTCTGTTCACACCCCCCACACCCCCTCCCAACTCTGGTCTCAGCAGGGGACAGTCCAAAATGAGATGGGGGGAGGGGGGATATAGGTGATCATCATCATCATCAAGGTGCTGAGAAGAGAGATGGAAGTTTGAGGGTTCAGTGTCGTTGCCTGGGCAACCTTTATTTATTTATTTTATTTTCTCCTGATTTATCCCCGCAGCCACGGCGATGAGGCGTGCTAATGCGGCGCTCCGCCCTGCAACGCGTCTACCTGCTGACGCGCGAGCGTCTTGTCTCCGGCGCTTCAGCCCGGCGTGACAATTAAGACCTGGGCGACTGTAGCCAGAGGTTAATACCGCTCATTAAAAGAACTAGGTCATTAGCGAAGAATCAAGACTCTTAAGGCGGCAGGGGATGGGGGGGGGGTGTCTTTCAGTCGGGGAAGGGGGGAGGGCAACAACAGTGTAGAAACTCTACATCTCATGAAAATGCGGCCCCTTACATTAATTAACCTCCCTTTTTCCTGGTTGGGGGGGTCGTTATCATATACGCACACGGATGTTGGATGTTAATTGCAGGGTGGAGGGTAAAAACTGAGCTGGTTTCTTGTCGTCCCCGTGGTGGCCCGAGTTACAATATTCCAGAGAGAAGATGAAGGCTGGGGCGTGTGTGTGTGTGTGTGTGTGTGTGTGTGTGTGTGTGTGTGGGTGTGGGGGGGGTGAAAAGGTTTTAAAATTAAGGAGCCAATCACAGCAGGAATCAGCCTGGGCTTTACCACAGGGGGAAAGGAGCGAATAAAAGCCACGGAAATGAAAATAAATAAGCCAAGCTAATACCTCACCTTAAGGAGCTGCCGACGCTCAACGCTAATTTGTTTGTGGACTTCATTACTGAGCTCTGCGCGCCGCTGTTTGACCTTCAGAAGTGCTGAGATGGCAGTTTCTAACAGGACGTCTGTGGAGCCAAGTGACCAGACATCAGCAGCAGCTGGTTTAAAGTTTAACACAGGAACCTGTAGTGGTGTGATGACATCACGTTCACCTTCATCCTAATCTGCCAATCATCCCTACTGTCAGCGTTTGGACTGCACCTGTGACATGAACTCGTCCAGGTTGTCCCACCTGTCACAGTAATAGGCCAGCTGTGCTTGATGTATGGCAGTTGACCTGAAGGCTACCAATCAGTCTCCTAGCAACTTGTCCTGGACAGGTTCAGATCTCAACTATCGTTTACCCTCAATGAAATGTTTGGAGCATATGCCACCAGAACAGTTTCGGTTTTGAACCGTGCTAATGAAAACCTGAGAGCAACGTCCTATTTCAGACAGAATTTGTTTTCTTGAGCTACTAACTGCACCAACGGACCGCTGTGATTGGCTGGATGATGCTTAGCTTAGCTTAGCATTTGTGCTAACTGAGTGTGCCAGGCAACAGCTATTTCTAATGTTGCCATAGAAACTGCATTTAAAACAGGAGGTCCCACTGCAGATGTCCACCAGCAACTCTACAGAGGACCCTTTAAGACCTGCTGTCAATCATCCCACCACTGACTGATGAGTCTAGTCCACTTGTAAAATGTGGGTGCCGGAGTTCTGCTGGTCCTGGTCTCGGTTTTGCTGGTCCAGGTTTTAGGTACTCTAGTCCTGGTTTCAGGTCTTCCAGTTCATGTTTCAGGCCCTCTGGTCCTGGTTTCAGTGCTTGTGGTCCAGGTTTCAGGTCTTCTGGTCCTGGTTTTAGGTCTTGTGGTCTTGGTTTCAGGTCTTGGGGTCTTGGTTTCAGGACTTCTGGTCCTGGTTTCAGGTGCTCTGCTCCTGGTTTCAGGTCCTCTAGTCCTGGTTTCAGATCTTCTGGTCCTGATTTCAGCTCCTCTGGTTCTGTTTTCAGGTCTTGTGGTGCTGAATTCAGCTCTTGTGGTTCTGGTTTCAGGTCTTATGGTCTTGGTTTCGGATCTTCTGGTCCTGATTTCAGATCCTGGGTCCTGGTTTCAGGTCTTGTGGTCTTGGTTTCGGGTCTTCTGGCCCTGGTTTCAGATCCTGGGTCCTGGTTTCAGGTCTGGAGCTGCAGCAGAGAACCTTTGGAGCTTCATCTGGGGAAAATCTGTGATTTTTCTCTTAAGGTGGAAACTCAGATCTTCATTTTGTCCATTAAAGCTCTGAGAGGGTAAAAGAGTGGTTCTAGAGGGGGTAAATGAGCTTTAATATCAGGCGTGTGACAGTGTTTTTATCTGCTAATTTCTCAGCCAACATAATGAGACGGCGCCGAGCGATGCAGCGATTTGAATTTAAATGATATAATACTGGAGATAACCCTAATTCAGCCATACATATTTAATCTGACGCATTATCTCGCTCCTGCGATGACCTGATATGAAACGACAGGTCGCCGCTGAGCCGGCAGGAAGGATGAGGAGGAAAGGTGGTGGAGAATCATCCCCGTCCAATCAGAGCCACTTTAGACACCCAGAGAGCCTGTGGTCTCGGTGGGAGGAGCTTAGAGGTCCGAGGAGAACCTGGTCCTGGTTCTGCTGAGGTGTCCACCTCAGATGATGGTTTCCTGGATCACACGGTGACCCTGAAGACAACACCAAGTATCCCCTTAAAGGTAATATAATTATCAGTCCTTGATGTATTGATGGTCACAGGTAGACTCCAGGCGGTGCTCTAGCTCCTCCCCCTTCCTGCAGAGCGGCTGATTTAATGATCAAAAGTCGTAGTTTATAAGCTGTCAAATAAGTCGTGATTTTTACCCCAAAAAGAACATTTCTTCAAAGATAAAATGTGTTTTTCTGAACAGGTCTTGATTTTGCGACAAAAATGTTGCAGTATTTTTTTTTAAAATTGCAATATTTTGAAATCTGTAGTTTTACAACAAAAAGTCATAGTTACGACAAGGTTGTAATGTTGTCAGAACAATGCGATTGTGTGAAAGATGATATATTCTGACAAAGTTTTCTTTGTCGCAGTTGGTTGTTTCATGGCCAAATGTCTGAATGATAGTTGCTTTAATATGAAATCCGTCACATTTCTCTTTGTTACAACAAAAGGTTTTTGAAAAAGACTCACAATCATACAAATGCTACAATTTAATAACTGCTGATTTTTTGACAAAAAGTGGCGATATTAAGTGAAAAACTGATATTGCTAAACTTCTTGTGGACTCACCCCGTGTGGGAGGGGCCATAGGGGTCAGGTGTGCTGTGAGCTGGGCAGTGGCCAGAGGTGGGGACCCTTGTGGTCTGATCCTCGGCTACAGAAGCTAGTTCTAGGGACGTGGAACGTCACCTCTCTGGTGGGGTAGGAGCCTGAGCTGGTGTGCGAGGTTGAGCAGGTCCAACTTACCTCAGCCTGGGCTCTGGAACCAGTATCCTCTAGAAGGACTGGACTCTCTTCCACTCTGGTGTTGCTCTGGGTGAGAGGTGCCGAGCTGGTCTGGGCATCCTTATTGCCCCTCAACTTGGTGCCTGTACATTGGGGTTTACCCCGGTGGACGAAAGGGTAGCGTCCCTCTGACTTCGGGTGGGGGGACGGGTCCTGACTGTTGTTTGTGCTTATGCACCGAACAGCAGTTCAGAGTACCCACCCTTTTTGGAGTCCTTGGATGGAGTGTTGGAGATCATTCCTTCTGGGGACTCCTTTGTCCTGCTGGGGGACTTCAATGCTCACGTGGGCAATGACAGTGGGACCTGGAGGGGCGTGATTGGAAGGAACGGCCCCCCTGATCTGAACCCTTGTGGTGTTTTGTTCTTGGACTTGTCGTGGTATTTTGGTCTCTTTTAGCCCTGGTTTGTCTTAATATTTTGGTATATTTTTAGCCCTGGTTTCTCCTGATATTTACTCTATTTTAGCTCAGGTTTCTCCTGATATTTTAGTGTCTTTTAACCCTGGTTTGTCCTGATATTTAGTCTTTTTCAGCCTTGTCTTGCCCTGATATTTTGGTGTCTTTCATCCCTGGTTTTTCCTGATATTTAGTCTCTTTTGGTCCTGGTGTGTGCTGATATTTTGGTGTCTTTTAACCTCGATTTGTCCTGATATTTTGCTGTCTTTTAACCTCGGTTTGTCCTGATATTTTGCTGTCTTTTAACCTCGGTTTGTCCTGATATTTTGCTGTCTTTTAACCTCGATTTGTCCTGATATTTTGGCGTCTTTCAGTTCTGGTTTAGCTTGGTTTATTCTTTCTTTTTAGCTTGTCCCTGTAGCCATTTGTCTTCCACGCTCTTGCTGCCAAACGAGCCTTCCTGTTTCGGTTTCAACACACACAGTTCCTCCTTGGCCTCTGACCTGTGATTGTTTGGGTGAAGAGCTTCCGGAAACGCCGCCTTCAGATGGGAAATGTGCAGCGTTCCCGTCTGAACGTCTCGCCTTTCAGCAGCGGAGATCAGAAACCATCCAGGTTCTGATCCACAGTTGTGTTGAAAACATCCGTCACAGTTCATACAGCTGCTTCTTCTTCACCTCTGACCTCCAGTGCTGTTTAATGTCCTGTGTTTGACTGGGGTTGACCCCCACAGGAAACTGATTACAGCATTCTGGGATCAACTGTTCACTAAACCTCCCGTGTGCTGTTTCATTTCAGTCTCTTTAAGATGTTAACAAAGTCCCTGTTTGGCCCATTTGATCAAAACCAAAATAAAATTTTGTGGTGTTTTCTTGAAATTCCATGATTTTGCAAGAAATGTGTATACAGGAACTAAATTATAACACATGCACTGCAAAAAACAGTCGTTAAAATCAAAGAAATTAAACACTAGATTCTGGGTGAAAATCATTCGACAATGTTTTCTGTCCATGCAGCAAGGTCTTTACAGGGTTTCATCTCCCATCACCTGCTCCAGAAGGGTTGCTATGGTGATGAGCTGATCCTTGATGCCATCTCACCTCCACCTGGAGCTTCTCTTGTCACACCTACTTCACCTCACCGCCATCTTCCTGCAGCTCTCTAACATGCTTCTCTTCCAGACTTTCTTCTCAGTAGTTTAATCTCGTCAGCTGTTTCAACCTTCAGTCATGGCATGGAACATCTGAAACAGATGTTCTAACCTCTGCTCAGGTGAACCCTATCCCCGCTGGACAGGTGTCTCTCTAAGAATCAGTCTCCACGCAACTGTGGCGGGTGTTTGGTAACTGTGGCAACTCTGGTTTTAGAGCCTTTTTCCCGTTTGTGGGCTTCTGTTGGTTCCTCTTTGCATTAGGCTGCTGGAACTAAAAGCAACAGAATGAAGTGGAAATAAAAACAGAACAAAAAGACAGCTGACGAGACGAAACCAGTGTCGTCCGTGGGTTCCTGTAACAGAAAAATGAGACCTTCTTCTGAGTCCAGTTTACCCTAATCCTATTCTGGATGACCCAGAGTCTGGATCCTAACCCTACAAACATTTTGGTTCAGCATCTTTTTGGTGGATTTGTTTGTTCCAGTGTGACAGACAGAAACACCTGCAGCAGGTAGAACTTGTCATCATTTCACTTTGCAGTCCCTAAAATGAAAAAATGTCTGTCAGAGTTTCACTCTACTACCCATTAGTCTGAGTGGTGGTTGCTAGTTTTCAGCCGGAGTTCTCTAATTGGACGATTCTTACAGCATCCTCCTCTGGGACTGCAGTTGTCAGCTCAGAAACTCGCGGTTTCCTCAAACTATTTAAAACCTGCTGCGGCCGCATTCAAAACAAAACAGCACAAGTGTGACTTTCAGACCGACCAAGCGAGGACGTCTTTACATGACAAGTGACGCTGGCAACTCTTCTTCCTCTTTTCTGTCAGTTTTTTTTATCTTCTCACAGTGTGGCCCAGTTCCTCTTTTCAAGCTCTGCTGACAGTTGGAGCTGAAAACCCGTCAGTCTGATGCTGCACTTTCTGGATGTTTTAGTTCAAGGAACTTCTGCTCATCTCCCAGAACATTCATGGAATTTCAAATGTCAGACATTTTAACAGAACATAAAGTCTGAAGACTTCTGTTAGCCGCAGAGGCCGAGTCAGCTTCACAGGAACAGTAGCCCTGCTTCTTTTTGATTGGATAATGTCTGATGTGACATGGATTTTTGAGCCTATAAATCCAATGGGCTGTCAAGATTCCATAGAGGTGCCAATCAGCCAAATCCACTGAGCCATTCCTGAGATACGGACTTGTTCAAACAGCCCCAACTGGCCCACATGGGGGCGCTAGTGCTCACACTGAGGAGGTTTGCTGATACAAACAAGCCTAAAACTGGAAGGAACCCTGGTCCACTCACCAGGTAGCAGGGTGGGGCAGAGCAGCGTCAGGTCCATCAAGTCCGCTGTCAAGTGTCCCAGCGGAGCTACGCTAGTTTCAGCTTTGGTAGTGGGTCATTTTGGACGTTGTTTCAGAAATCGCTTTATGTTCTGTTAAAACGTCTGAAACATGTGGCAGCTGTCATCACCTTAATATGACAAATTAACCTGGAATAGAACTGAAACTCCAGGTATAATATATAAACATGAATACTGAACAAGTGTGTGTGTGTGTGTGTGTGTGTGTGTGTGTGTGTGTGTGTGTGTGTGTGTGTAGCGTTTCCTTTGCTACCCAGGTCACTGTCACATAAAATACTAAACAAAGAGCACTTTAGTTTTCCCAGTTTTTATTTTACAGTTTTCAGTGGGACACACACAAGTGCACATCTGGCTGCTGGTTTGCAGACTCCTCTCCTGAGAGCCAACCAGTCCCTCTCAAGTGCTGTTTCCTGAGCTGCAGCTTCACCTTTCCTATGAAGCAGAATCTCACCCCGCTATATACAAACAGTGGGGAGAAAAAGTATTTATTCAGCCACCAGTTGTACCAGTTCTCCCACTTAAAAAGATGAGAGGCCTGTAATTTCCATCATAGGTAAACCTCAACTATGAGAGACAAAATGAGAAAAAAAA
>JBAMYA010000012.1:599305-619295 GCA_037176975.1 Arrhamphus sclerolepis | reverse complement strand
GACTTATAATTCTGTTCCCAGATTCTTCCTTCGAGCAGCAGATAAAAAGAACACATATTTTAAGTCAAAATTAACAAGTAGATGTAAACTGTGTTCTTTTATTGATCAGAATAGCTACCCATCTTGCCTTTGAATTAAAGTTGGAGTGGAAAACTTGTCCTATCCACGAAGAACGAAGCTTGTGGTGATCCGTAAGACCGAGATGAGTTTCCTGCAAAAAGATAATGTCAGAATTGAGGTGCTTCAAGTGGGTGAAAACCTTAGACCTTTTAATGGCACTTTCCATACCGAGAAAACAAAGTAGTTAGTTAGTCAGTCAGTCAGTTAGTTAGTTAGTTAGTAATTCAGTCAGTTAGTTAGTTAGGCAGGCAGGCAGGCAGTCTGAAGTGTTGTCTCATGTAAACTGATGTCATTCATGTCAGAAACTTATTAAGAGTGCTGCTCATTCACTGTATAAACTACCATAGAGTGTAGATACTGGACCAATTATCAGGCCATGTGACCATAGTGTAATCCAGGTGTTAAAACTTATGTCTCCCCATCTCCCATATCCTCTTAGTCCGTTCTGCCTCTGCATTTGTTCCCACCACTAAAATCTCTGATACGTCCAATACAGTGGGTAGTTGTTCTCGAGATATTATTTACTAAACTGCGACAGTCAGTCACTGTGCCCGCCGTTCCCCCGTTGGCTACCGCAGCCTATTGGGGAGACTTATTATCGTGAGCAGTAGTTTGTGGGAAATACAGAGGGACAACCTAAAGGGAGCAGAGCTGCAGGTCAGTTGAAGTTGTGTTTGTGCCATTTGTCATATTAATTCTGCGTGACACTCATTGCTAATATGCTAAAACTATAGCTGCCGTCTACCATGACCAAAGTTGTGGTGAAAGAGGCGTTTGTGTGAGGTATAAACCGCAGAATTGGTGTTGCTGCTACAGTTAGCTTAGCTGTTAGCTCATTGATTTCAATGAGTGTTTGTGTAGCTGCTTGTTGCAGCACTGTTGCTGCTTTAATAAATTAAATGGTATAGAACCCAGATGTCTATACTAGCCTTTAAATGAAAACATTGATGAAATTAAAGTGCCTTTAATATTTAGCCCTTTTAGCTAAGACTGGGATATTGTGATATGTATATTTAAATTGTGTATCAGCTGATTTATGGTGTATATTTATTGGATTTTCTATGAATGTAATTTATATATTGAATTGGATTATTTATAGTGCAGCTAGTGCTCTTTCTTGGATTTGTGTGCACACTGGAATCAACTTTAAGATATTTGATATGTGTTATTGAAACATTGGTATACAGGCCATGTGTTACCTGTGATGGCAAGTTGATGGTCCAGGCCTTGAGCATAAGAAAAGATTGGACTACTATGGTGTGAAGACTTCTGCCTCTCCTGCCAGGCTGGTAGGGGGCTCCTTGCAGCCTATGAACCCTATCCCTACTTTGACTATTGTGGATTCCCCCACCTTTTCCAAGCACTTTAAAACCATGTGCTTGGAACTCATAAACTCCAGTCTGGGGTTAATGAACTGAAGGGGTGTTTGGGAAAATACTTACGGACTTTAACCGAGTTTTTGATTGACATTATTTCTTTTGTTTTGGTTGTTTTAGTTTGAACTCATGCACGCTTAAAATTGTGAATGGCCATTTGGACATATTTCACTGTAAATACTGACCTCGACTTGGGATGTTGTGGAACGGTGGAGGGAATATTTTGAAGACCTCCTCAATCCCACAGAAATGCCTTCCGATGAGGAAGCAGAGTCTGGGGTCTCAGGGGTGGGCTCTCCTATCTCTGGGGCTGAGGTTGCCAAGGTAGTTACGAAGCTGCATGGTGGCAGGGCCCCAGGGGTGGATGAGATCCGCCCAGAGTTCCTCAAGGCTTTGAATGATGTGGGGCTGTCTTGGTTGACACGCCGTTGCAGCATCGTGTGGATGTCGGGGACAGCACCCCTGGACTGGCAGACTGGGGTGGTTCCCCTCTTTAAAAATGGGGGACCAGAGGATGGGTTCCAGCTATAGGGGAATCAAACTCCTCAGCCTCCCTGAGAAGGTCTATTAAGGGGTCCTGGAGAGGAGGGTCCGTCAGATAGTTGAATCTCAGATTGAGGAGCAGCAGTGTGGTTTTCATCCTGGTCGTGGAACTGTGGACCAGCTCACCCAACCAGTCTACATGTGCTTTTTAGACTTGGAAAAGGCATTCGACCGTGTTCCCCAGGGACTCCTGTGGGGGGTGCTTCAGGAATATGTGGTGCTGGACTCCCTTGTACAGGCTGTCAGGTCTCTGTATTCCCAGTACCAGAGTCTGGTCCGTAGTAAGTCTGATTTGTTTCCGGTGAGAGTTGGACTCCACCAAGGCTGACCTGTCACTGATTCTGTTCATTACTTTTATGGACAGAATTTCTAGGTGCAGCTGAGGTGTTGAGGGGATCTGGCATGGTGACCTCAGGATCGGGTCTCTGCTTTTTGCAGATGATGTGGTTCTGTTGGCTTTATCGAGCCGGGACCTCCAGCTCTCACTGAAATTATTTGCAGTCGAGTGTAAGGCAGCTGGAATGAGAATCAGCCCCTCCAAATCCGAGACCATGGTCCTCAGACGGAAAAGGGTGGAATGTCCTCTGAAGGTCAGGGATGAGGTCCTGCCCCAAGTGGAGGAGTTCAAGTATCTCGGGGTCTTGTTTACGAGTGAGGGAAGGATGGAACAGGAGATTGACAGACGGATCAGTACAGCATCTGCAGTGATGTGGACGCTGCACTGATCCGTCGTTGTGAAGAAGGAGCTGAGTCAGAAAGTGAAGCTCTCGATTTATCAGTGGATCTACCTTCCTACCCTCACCTATGGTCACCAGCTGTGGGTGATGACCAAAAGAACAAGATCACGAGTACAAGCAGCCGAAATGAGATTCCTCTGCAGGGTGGCCAGGTGCTCCCTCAGAGACAGGGTGAGAAGCTTGGTCATCCAGGAGGAGCTCAGAGTAGAACCACTGCTCCTCCACATCAAGAGGAGCCAGATGAGGTGGCTCAGGCATCTGGTCAGGATGCCTCCTGGACGCCTCTTTGGGGAGGTGTTCCAGTCCCACTGGAAGGAGACCCCGGGGAAGACCTAGGACATGCTGGAGGGACTATGTCTCTCGACTGGCATGGGAACATCCTGGGATTCCCCCAGTTGAGCTGGAAGAAGTGGCCGAGGAGAGGGAGGTCTGGGCCTCTCTGCTGAGGCTGCTGCCCCCACGACCCGAACCTGAATAAGTGGAAGAAGATGGATGGATGGATTTTGCTAAATTCGTGATTTTTTTAAGGAGAAAAATGTTGCAGTTATTTTATAAAAGCCTAAGTTTTAAGCAGAGTAGAGAATGTTTCTGGTTATAAAAGCATTTCCATTTGTTTGGAGTTCACCATTTTGGAGAGGGAATGAGTTAAGAACGTTCAAGGCGGTTCCTCGTCTTCCAGGAGCACCACAGCCTTCAGGGAAACCAGGGAAAAAAGCCCAGGAGCTCTATCTCAGAGCCTGCAGGCTTCAATGAGTATCTTAAGTGTTCATGTTCATGAAAGTTTGTTTGGAAGGGTTGCCGGGAGAAAAGTACGACTGAATTTCAGAAAACTGCACCTGAACAGAACTTCCTGATAACTGCTGCTGAAGGCGGAGCTACGACTACTGAATCATGGCTCACTGAAGAAACGTGATATTTTTTAATTCCAGGGTCTATTTGCCTCACACTAAGCCCCACTTTGATTGGATGATTTAATAATGTCTTTGTAAACAAAAAACTAACTTCTACACATGACCAGGCCACAGTTGGAAGTTGAACCAAAACTACGTCCAGGTTCAATTCCTTGTTCAGGAAACTGTCCAGCACCGTGTCAATCATGTGGATCACAGCTCCGTGGCACACCTCTGACATCTCATCACCAACGAATCTACAGGAAGTGTGAAAATGGACCAGGACCTCAGAGAAATGGGTCCAGCACCTGCTTGAATCCAAAACGTGCAGACCTGAGGAAGAGCACTATAGAGGTTCCTAGAAAAGAGATGAACGTGATGTGGTTTTAACCAGATCCAGGAACCATGAGTCCTCTGATTCTGGTTTCTAGATTCTGGTCCGTCCACTTGCCATCTACTTGCTGTGTTCTATCTCAGTCTTGTAGATACTTTAAAGAAAGCTAAATTAAACAAAAGTTGGTGATTTGGCTGTTGGTTGTCATGGAGACTAAACTCAGTCAAACTCAAATCCTGGATAAACACTTTCAATGACTTCATGACTTCATTCATAACCAATAGAGGCCAAGTATGACGGTGATGTCACTGCGTCCATCATCTCTTCCAGAAGATTCCTGGTTGACTGGGTTCAACAGGTCACCTGAAACCATTCCGTGTAGACCGTGTTCCACCATGATTATATCCTTTGTTGAAGAACCTTTCCAAAACATAGAATGTAAAATACACGACACAACCAGAGAAGACAAAAATTTGACCTCACTTTTGTCTTAATGAATGACGTCATGAATGTCGTCTGGGTTTCACAAACTCAGACCTAAGCCTGTTTGATGGTTGGGATGAAGAAAGAGGAATAGTTTATTTCTCCTGAGTTGAAGTGTAAAAGTTTGTGGTTAACCAGAGTGGGATCAGACACGTCTTTCAGAAGCTGGACATCATCAGAAATGTTGCTTAGCTTTGCGATTATGTGTAACAAAGGAAACAAGTCCAAGAATACATCTTTGAGGAAGACCAGAGGGCAGTGGAGCCTGAAGATAAGACAGGAGATCGGAGCTGAAGACCCACAAACACCGGGCTGAACTTAAATCTGAAAAACCAGAATAACTCCCAGAATCAGCAGCATCAGGACGTCTGTGTCCCTGAGAGACCAGTTTGAGTGATGTTTCTCTAGAAGTGATTGAGGTGAAGGTCTCATGAGGAACATCTCTGATCTCGAGCAGTCTTCTTCTTCTTCTTCTTCTTGAGCCAGTGAACAGCCTAAATGTTCTGAAATGTTCAGGAATTGTTTCCAACAGTGAAGCACGGTGAAGGGAGTGTTATGATTGGGGCTGCTTCAGGAACTTTTTTAAAAATGGATTCAGAAGTGGATCAGAGCAGTTACCCCGGCTGGGGGACGATGAGTCCAAACGTGGACCAACGTGGACATCTGAGCTGAAGCCATTCAGAGTCAAGCCTGAATGAGTGACAGGAAGTCGTGATGGGGGGGTGGTTCACCGCTGGATCTGCTGTCTACGGCAGTAAAGCTCTGCTCTTCATGCTTTGATGAATGGGGCACTTCATCGCCTCATTTTCCCCTGAATGCTGTTTTTTTTTCTCCTTAACTCTAAAATACCCCCCGTCCCCCCAAGTTGAAACAGCTTCTCATTTCAGTGTCGTCGACCCTCCTGCTCTCAGCTCCAGCTCACCTTGCTCGTCTCCCGCGTAGCCCATAAACGGCCAACTGTGTTTCTGTGCGAGGGAATAATTGCAGCTATAGGAGGCTGGAAATAAGAGATCTGCTCAATTAACCAATCCAGCACAGCTGAGGACAGCACCTGTGCACATTGGAGCCCCGGTGTTTTTCAGCAGATAACATGGCCGATTACCCTCTGGAGTGTGCAGCCGGCGAGCTGCCTGGCGCATCGCTACCTGCAGCATGGCGGCGAGCGGTGCACGCCGCCACATTGTGCTTAATTGCTCTCTGGGTGTTAATATGCACTCGTGTTTGGAGTGTTTCATTTTCGCCCGCCTGGTGTAACGATAAGCAGGTCGCCCACTGTCGGTTTTTAACAGTTGGATAAAATCGCAGGCGTGGTGGAAACCTGCGAGGCGTTGGAGCGGCGGCAGAGTTCCTGCTGCTGTCGCCGAAACGACTGTTTACGTTCAGCTGCTTTATGTTCTGGAACTCCACGTCTGCGTTCAGATGTTCCCGAAGACGAGGGGAGGGGAGTTACTACTTTAACTCCACGAGGGCTTTTTATGTGTAAAAAGTTAAATCATCTGATTCTATAAATACAACATCTGACAAACTACACAAAACTTTGTGTAATAAAAAAAGAACTGAAAAAGAAAAAACAAAAACTTGTAGAGCTACATTTTTCTGTCTTGAGTACAAAGAAACTACATATATGTACATATATACACATACATATATATGTATATATACACACAATAAAAACAAAAAGTCTTTAGTTCCATATTAGTGATGCATTTAGAATTTGACTTTTTATAAGTGATTATATAACAGTTGGGCCGTATTTCCATTTTTATTTAATTGAATTCAATTTAACACCACATTGTTTTTGTGAATGTTTTTATTCTGACCTTAATTCCAACCTGATTTATACCCAACTTAATTAAAAAAATCTGCTAAAGAAAATTATGTCCTACAAAGAGACGCGTAGAAACATGCGTCATGAACGTCAAGATATTTGTCAAACTTCATCCAGAGGTGTATTAATTTGTAGAAATACACAGCTGGAATCTGAAATTTTATATCCTCACCTAAAACATAATTTAATTCCCTTTAAGACAACAATTTAATTAATTACTTAGTGGCAGGTGGTCCTACTCTTTGAGGTTGTTTTATCCTTATTTTGTTTGATATTCCATTTAATCTCTAATTCTTTGCTGTTTTTAACCCAGTTTTGGGATGTTGCCTTTTATTCTTCTGCTGTTTTATCTGTTTTAATTACGTGGCAGCACTTTGGCCAACAGCGTTGACTTTGAAGACATTTAAAAATAAAGTTAAGTTGAGAAATGAAGAAATGTGATCAAATCAGAATTCCTACGTTTCCAAAGACAGAGGTGGGAAGAGAACGCTGATTTCATCACCACTGAATTCAGATTCCACGAAGCAGAAATCAAAGTTTGTCTTCAGCTCACCAACTTCCTGTTAATGACGCTTCCTCCAGTAAAACATCGTTAGAAGTCCTTTTCCTCCTTCAGCTCCTGCCAATAATTATCGTTCCCGTCTTCCAGCCTCCTATAGAAGCTCTACGTTACACGAGATCACATCAAATGGTGAAAGCGCTGGTCGTCCTGCTACAAACACACCAGAGCGTTTCTGCTGGCAGCGTTTGGCCGGAGGAGGAGGAAAAAAGAGAAAAGTTAGTTAGCAGATGTCAGTTGTTGTGTTTTCCAGCGTGGATCTCCTATCAAAGAGGGCTTATCTGAATAAAGTGCTTAAAAGCTTTTCAGACGCCTGCTGATCTGAACAGTTTCTGGCTTGATCTGCAGACTAAACAAACCGTAATGATGCAAGCTTGTGTAAAGATGTCGGCGGCCGCCGCTCAACAAACGCTGGCGATTGATGTTTTTATTAATGCCGCCTCTGAAAAAATAAAAAAGTGGATGAAAACGCAACACATTTGACACCTCAGATCTGGAAATGTGACATTCATTTAAGTCTCGCCTACGTTTACTCTTAAATTCATCTTCTATACCTTAATTAGTCAGCTCCTGGCCGTCTCCTTCATTATTAATACGTTTCTGTCAAACAAAAAGTCCTAAAGATCACATATTTCTTCTTGTAAAATTATTAAAAAGAAAGGCTTTTTTTTGTTTGTTTGTTTTTTTTTATACTGTAAAATCGCAAGTTTTTGAAATCTTAAAAATTCGGTTCTTCAGGTGAAGCTGACGGGACGAACGGGGCTAAAAATCATGTGATGATCTGCAAACTTTAGATTATATTATGTATTTATATATGTATATTTATGAGTTTATATTTCTATTCTTTTTCCTTTTTCTTTTTTTAAGCAAACATGGAATAAAATAGCCTTCTTTAGTCTTTTGTTGTTTTAGCGTCTACCAGATCCAGAACCGAGCCACAATCTCAACTTTTATTCCAGCTGTAAAAGTGTTGTTGGGGACGAAAACCAGTTCAAACCACGTCAAAACCAGTTCAGAATCAGTTCAGAGCCCCCTAAAAACCAGCTCAGAACCAGTTCAGACCCAGTTGAACATGGCACCTTTAAGTCTCGTCTCAGCTCGAGGCTCGCCTCTGAAGTGGCGGTGCCGGCCCACGTGGCGGCGGGCAGACATGGCGAGATGCTCTGGCTGGAGCCAATCAAAGGACCTGAATTCAATTTTTGTTTTGTTTCAAGGAGGATGACGAAGGGGGCCTCAAGGTCTTCTTCAAGACGCCTCTGAAGAAGAAAAGACGGAGATGGAGGGGACGACCGGCGCTTTCAAGTGTCCGTCCTTGGCGGGACCTTTGCGGCGGCGCCAGGTAGCAGCTTCCGGGGACGGCTGCTGGGAAAGAGGGACGGCAGTTATTAATATTCTCAGACAGAGTTTTCTCGGCCGGATTGAAATAATGGATCATACTTAAAAGGGGAAGAACTCATTTCAGGTTTTAAGACGGTAAGCCTGTTGGAACCAATTATTGGAGGTGCTCTGCCATTGTCATCCTGCGTTTCTCCTTGAGGAGATTAGCTGGCAGCGCTGAAAAGACGCTCCGTATCCCAGATTTCTCTCATTCCGCGCAATCTGCCTCAAATGAAATGTTTCCTCACTTCATTTGAGTGCGTGCATGTGTGTGTGTGTGTGTGTGTGTGTGTGTGTGTGCACGTCCCTGTCATGTTCCAGCATGTTCCATGTATTTTTGGCTTCATGTTCTACCTAATTATTGCGACTTGATCCTGGAGCAGGAGCGTCCTAATCCTCAGCTGTACCGCAGAAATCCGCCTCAGAAACTTTGGTGGTGAGTTTGGTTTGAACGGTGGCGGCGGTGGCGGCGGTGGCGGCGGCGGCGGCAGGACGGCGTCCCTCAGAGTGCTTCCTTCTGAAGAATGGTTCAGGAAAGTTGGAGGAAGTTGAGGAGGAAGAAAGAAGGAAAGTCTGGTTCCCTGACTGGGCCTGGAAGCTGCAGGCTTCGTTTCAGCAGCTGTTGCCATGGAGACGACACCTTCAACAGAAACATTCTAGTTTTCTTTATTTCTTTATCAGGAATTGAAGAGTCCAGGTCAGGGTTTAGATCCTTCAGGATCCTTCAGTAATTCTGATCAGTGATGCGAGTCTATCTCTATTTAATTTATTTCATCAATTATGATGATGAAGATGATGAAGGACGTTCTAAAGGTCCACCACAGCTCCTCAGTCTGGTTCACGTCTGGACCTCTAGAACCTTCGAGAACCTGGTATGTTGTTTTAGCCCCGTTTGCAGGATCATCCTGCTTTCAGGTTCTGGTTTCCTCCACACATGGTTCTGGTCCAAACATGGTTCTGGTCAACTCCAAACGCGGTTCTGGTTTCCTGTAAATCTGGTTCTGGTCCAAACGTGATTTTGGTCTACTTCAAATGTGGTTTTGGTCTCCTCCAAACATGGTTCTGGTACAAACATTTTATGGTCTCCTCATAACATGGTTCTGATCCAAACATGGTTATAGTCTCCTCATATCATAATGGTGTCAAAAAGTGGTTCTGGTCCAAATGTGGTTCTGGTCTACTCCAAATGTGGTTCTGGTCCAAACATGGTTCTACTCTTCTCCAGATGTGGTCCTGGTTTCCTCCAAACATGGTTCTGGTCCAAATGTGGTTCTGGTTTCCTCCAAACCTGGTTCTGGTCAAACATGGTTCTGCCCAAAAAAGGTTATAGTCCGCTCATAACACGGTTCTGGACCAAACCTCATTCTGGTCCAAATTGTAGTCACTTCCAAAGATGCTTCTGGTTTTCAATTCTTTCTTAACTGCTTTCAAACTCGTTTTGAAGTAGTTCTGAGGCGGTTTTGAAGTGGTTTTGTAGTGGTTTGAACTGGTTCTGAAGTGGTTTTGAACTTGTTTTGAGCTGGTTTTTAAGTACTTCTGAAGTGGTTTTGAAGTGGTTCTGAAGAGTTTTTCAAATGTCCTGAACTGGCTTTGAACTGGTTCTAAAGTGGTTTTGAACTGGTTTTGACGTAGCTCTGAATTGGTTTTGAACTGGTTTTGAAGTAGTTTTCAGGTGCTTTTGAACTGGTTTTGAAGTTGTTCTGAAGAGGTTTTCAAATGGTTCTGAACTTGCTTTGAACTGGTTCTGAAGTAGTTTGAACTTGTTCTGAAGTGGTTTGAACTGATTCTGACGTCGCTCTGAATTGGTTTTTTAACAGTTTTTTTCGTAGTTTTCAAGTGCTTTTGATCTTTTCTTTAAGTTGTTCTGAAGTTATTTTGAACTCGTTTTGAACTGGTTTTTAATTCTGAAGTTACTTCTTAAGTAATTCTGAATTGGTTTCGAACTGGTTTTGAAGTTGTTTTACAGTGGTTTCGAACTGGTTGACGTGGTTCTGAAGAGGTTTTCAAATGGTTTTGAACTGGTTCTGAAGTGGTTTGAAATGGTTCTGAAGTTGTTTTGAACTGGTCTTTAAGTAGTTCTGAAGTGGTTTTGAACTAGTTTTGAAGTAGTTCTGAGCTGGTTCTGAAATGGTTTTGAACTGGTTCTGACGTAGCTCTGAAATGGTTTTGAACTGGTTTTTAAGTAGTTGGGAAGTGGTTTTGAGGTGGTTCTGAAATGGTTTTGTAGTGGTTTTGAACTGGTTGATGTGGTTCTGAAGAGGTTTTCAAATGGTTCTGAACTGGTTTTGAACTGGATCTGAAGTTGTTTGAAATGGTTCTGAAGTAGTTTTGAAGTGGTTTTGAACTGGTTTTGAGGTGGCTCTGAATTGTTTTTAACTGTTTTTTTCAAGTAGTTTTCAAGTGCTTTTGAACTGGTTTTTAAGTACTTCTTTAGTGGTTGTGAACTGATTTTGAAGTTGTTTTGAACTCGTTTTGAACTGGTTTTTAATTCTAAAGTTACTTCTTAAGTAATTCTGAATTGGTTTTTCAACTGGTTTTGAAGTTGTTTTACAGTGGTTTCGAACTGGTTGACGTGGTTCTGAAGAGGTTTTCAAATGGTTCTGAACTGGTTTCGTACTGGTTCTGTGAAGTGGTTTGAAATGGTTCTGAAGTAGTTCTGAACTGGTTCTGAGATGGTTTTGAACTGGTTCTGATGTAGCTCTGAAGTGGTTTTTAAGTGGTTCTGAAGTTATTTTGAAGTCGTTTTGAACTGGTTTTTAATTCTTAAGTTAATTCTTAAGTAATTCTGAATTGGTTTTGAAGTTGTTTTGCAGTGGTTTTGAACTGGTTGACATGGTTCTGAAGAGGTTTTCAAATGGTTTTGAACTGGTTTTGAACTGGTTCTGAAGTGGTTTTGAAGTGGTTCTGAAGTGGTTGTGAACTGGTTTTGAAGTAATTCTAAAGTGGTTTTGAACTGTTTTTAAACTGTTTTTCAACTGATTTTGAAGTCTTTCTGACTTCGTTCTGAGCTGGTTTTCCAGACCGATGTGCTTCTCTGAACCCGCTGCTCATGTCATGGCCCATTGGTGTTGGAGGGACATATTGTGGTTCATGTTCTTGATTAAAATAAAAATGTACCAAAATTTCCGTTCATTTGGCTCAGCTGATGTTTTATGCAGATAAATGTCATAAACTTACAGCCAATCAGAGGAGATCTTTCAGGTGTGGGGACGTTCATAACATCTGGACGGACTGACACTCGTCCCTTCAGCACTGGTTCCTTTGTTGTCCCCAGACTCCTCCCCCACCAGGACCAGGACTGGAGCACTGTTCTCGGATCATTACTCCTCAAAGAAATTTAAGCTTGAGACGCCATTTAATTTCTTTTTCTTTTTTTCCTCCTTCCCCAAACGCAGTCAGTCATTAGGAATCGGAGCTGTCACGGCGACGCCGTTTTTGGTGCGGGGAGTGTTTGTTGCCTCATTTCTTTTAATTTTATCTCCATTAGCTTAATTCTTTTTTAATATTTCCATCTAACGAACTTTACAGTCCATTTTGTCTCAGTGTCTTGCTAAGCGAGTTTTATGAAGCAGACCGTTTGCTTTTCCATTTGAGAGCGGGGGGGAGGGAGGGGGTGTAATGGAGGTGGGTGGGTGGGTGGGGGCTTTGTCAGCTTATTTTTGGCACCTTAGCTAGCAGTTCTGCTGCTTCGCCTTGATTATACAAGCAAACAACTACATGAAGTTCATTAACAATAAAGCACGGGCTAATTAAGCCGAGCCCGCAGATGAGCACCGCCGTCGTCCCGCATGTGTCGGGCTCTGATTGAGCCGTTAAAGATTTACCTTCCCTCATCTTCTACCTCCGTAGAGGGCCTCGAACCTCGCCAGTACGAGGATGGAGTTCCTGTTTTCAGTGTCGCTGCAGGCGCCATCAAACCTCCCCAACCCCCCCAACTCTGCCTACATATACGACGTACATTCATCTCCTCATAACGCAGTTAAACAACACAATGATCCCGCGACACTACGGGCTGCGACACGACACCATAAATTCCACGTGAATCAGTCGTGCGTCTGCCCAGAGGTGCACCATTAGCACAACGGCCCTCCAACCCTTCGTTAATGCAATTTGCTTAATTGCTGCCCATCAGCGTGCAGATGAGACGCGTCAGCTTGTCTGCAGAGAGCGTTCTGGACGCATTTATTTTAATGCTTGTAGTCTCCGATGGCTGTTAGACAGAGGCTGAGGCTCTCAGATCTAATGTGAAACCGCCGTCGGTTCAGATTCAGATCTCAGTAGAAAATCTGCATAAAGGAAACCCAGCAGACGCATTTTGGACCTAATCTGACCACCTTTGGCATTCGTGGGCCGATTAGGGCTCAGATCTGATCTAAAACCCATGTTTAAGAATTCAGTCATGAATTTTATGATAAACTCAGTCACAGAATGACATATTTTGGAATATTGTGTCATAAAAGTACATAGAAAGTCTGTACATTCCACTTTGTTGCTCCTTCGGTTGTTCTACTTCTGGTTCCTTAATCGCCTTCATTGTTGAAGCTCTAGGAAGGTTAGTAGTTGGAGTTTTTGTCCATAGATGGCACCTGTGAGAGGTTCACTTTCTTCTTTTCCTTCTTCTTTGCTTCATTTCCACAGATGAAGGTCTTGGAAGGTTCCCTGGTGGATCTAAAATCAACTCTACCATGTCAAACATGAATTTATGAGTAACCCAGGCATGAAACTGCATCTTCTGTCTTGAAAATGAAAGTCCAAATATAACACCAGCGGCTCAGTTGTTGTGGTTCCTCATGGATCTGACCTAAAACCAAACCCTTCCTGAAAAGGTGCTCATGCATACTAGTCTGCTACTCTTTAAAGGCTCGGCTACTGAGCTTTAGATTTTTTTAAATTTTAAATGGTTGTGTTTTTCTTGTAACCTTCAGGCTGCAGCTTCCTCCTCCATCTCCTCCTCCTCCTCCTCCTGGTCTCTGGTGGTGGATCTGCTCCACCTCAGGGAGCAGTCTCAGTGTTTCCCACAGCGACGGCTCTTCTTCAGAGTTTAATTACTGCTCTGAATCCTCTGGTGGGTCGGTGCAGGAGAGACGAGGTGACCTCAACCTCTGAGAAACTCCTTCTGCTCACTTCAGACGGGCTTGTTGAAGATTTGTACCAACAAAAAAGCAACAGTCAAAGTCTTTTGACCGCTAAGAATAAATTTCAGACAAACGTTCCTCTTCCTGATGTTTCTACCAGGATGCTTCCAGAAGCTTTGAACATGACCATATAAGGAAATTCAGCGCTCAGTGATGTCATCGAGAGCCGATGTTAGAAAAAACCTGAATGTCTTTTTACATCTGTATCATAATACTGTAGAAGAAAAGAGAGATAACACAGAAAAAGGTCTGCTTGATGACATATTTTGTGAAAAAATAAAAAAAGAAATGGGATCTTAAAGGAAATGAGTGCAGTGGAACATTGAGTTACGGGTGTACCAAACTACGAGTTTTCCGAGTTACGAGGCATCATTCCATTGTTTTGTTGCTTTTTCACACATGTACTGTATTTGCACGAAGAGATCGAAGTTTCAGGCGTGCCACTGTTAGCTGGCGTGGTGAATGGATCTGGCCAAGCGACAAACGTCAGAGACGGAAATAACATTTTTTTCTTTTTGTTTAAGTGAAGTTGAAGTGAAACTAAATAAACAAATAGATAGACTGTACCAATTAAGTTCATCAATAAAGTGTAGCAACAAATGAAAGTGACCGAAAAAGCACGAAATGAAACAAATTCCTCCCTGGTTCCGCCTCCTCCAGCACCTTCTGTCAGTCCAAGCTGTCTGTCTGTTCTCTTTTATGTTTTAATACAATATTTGTTATTTATAAATACATTTTTCTAAATTAAAAACACGTAACTAAAAAAAAAAAAATTGAGTTGTTTTGGGGGGGTGGAATGGATTAATGGCTTTTCCATTCATTTCAATGGGCTCTTTAATGGCACAATTTAAACTTGTAACTAAGGGTTGTATTTCTAGGCCGCTATTATCGGCGTGCTGGAATCAACAGGCCAAAATGACCAACATTTTAGTTTATTTTTGATCAGACTCAAAAGCCTCAAACATTTAAACAACTTGGAGTTTTAGTCCTTCTGCCAATTAAGTGGCACATCCCATAATTTAGAGCCAGGATACCTGTATTCTGTATTCTGGTGGATGGGAAGTAGATTGGGGTTCCTGCTGCATGTCAGAAAAACTAATCTTTAAATAAAAGAATCTTCACAGACGCATGAGACTCATTTTTATCGTTTTGTTTTTTTTTCTAGCGAGGAATTGACGTCGAGGGAAATTCTGAGAGCTGAAACGATAAGACGGATCTAGAGTTCTGTCTTTTCTCATGAAAACATCTGGTTATGAAAAAGGTATCGTACAATTCACGGGATCAAACCACCTACAACTGTCTCATCTTTGTTCTTTGTCAAAAGTCTCCAAACCCAAATGGATCAACAGTTATCGACCGAGTAGCACAGATTTGTGTATTTTCCTACTGTAACGTATCATGTGATGGTTTAATTCTTTTTCTCTACCACTGAATGATTTCATCGTCTCAGACTAAAGATGATCGATGGAGGTAAAAATGTTCCATCGTAGCTCAGAAATGGTGGTGGTAGATGAACGACTGAAGACATCAGCAGTGATTGACGGCCTGTCGCTGCCTCTACGATCTCTGTCAGCTAACTGACCAATAGGAACGCACCATGACATTATGTAAATGAGGGAGAAAGAGAGTATGTATCTGCAGCTCAGAAAAGACAGCCACTTCCTTTTCAAAACAATGTCTTATCACAGTATATGAACACCACTGTGACAGTGGTTCACTTACTTCTCTCAGCGTATGTTCAGTATAAAATGAATTGACTGTCTTCACGTCGTACAGTGTGGCTCGTATTAATCTTCTAAAATCGTACGAGCTGCAACATGACCAGATAAGGAAATTCAGCCCCCTGTGATGTCACATAGAGCCGACGTTAGAAAAACTCTGCAGAAGTCGGCGTTCTTAGCACTCGATGAGGAAGACTTCCAGCACAGATTGACTTGTCTTCTGAACCTCTAGTTTCTCCTTAAATGACACTTAATCACAATACCGATGTCAGAAAACATGGACGAGCACAGTCAGGGCTATTTGATGGATGTTTGGTTTAATTATTTATTACCCAGACCAGTTAGCAGTGCACCGACTGGGTCTGTGGCTGGGAAGCATGTGAAGGTAGAAGTTTCTACTAATCTGCTCTGGAAAGAAGAAGCTGTGATCAAGAGCAGTGAAATCAACCTGAACAGACGCTCTGTGTGCCAGTCTGGAGACGGGCTCAACATACGAGCCGTCAAAACGGCGATATGAATCTGCGCCGTAATTCAGAGAAAAAGAGATTAGAAGAAGATAATGGTCTCATATCTCAAAAGTTAACAGTGAGGCCCGCGTGAACTGTGAATAATCTTATAATTACTGATCTAATGCCATTAGGCCTGACAGAAATAGAGAAAGCAACGCTTGGATGAGGCGCAGTTAATCAAGTGTGCGCTGCTCGTCGGATCATCAGTACCCTCGTGCACGCTAAGGCCACGAGTGATGATAGGTATAAGTTTAAATGACAGCTTAAAGGAACATTACGCCGCTCTCATATTTGGTTAACTTTCCCCTCCAAATGGTTGAAGAACGTGACTCTCTTAACGCCCCTCACAGGCTTTTCATCGCCCCCTCAATTAGTGAGGCTTTTTTCTGCCCGAGGCGCTTCTTCTTCAGGGGAAACCCGCAGTGACTGGAGTTCCCTCACCTTGTGTGCTTGTTTGATCCCTGATCTTTGGTCCGACCGTGTCAAGCCGCCATTTCCAGGTGGTTTCTGGTGTGAGAATAACGACGCCGGAGGCTCCCATCTCTCTTTCCCGCCATCGTCTTTTATTCGCCTCTGTGTGTGGGAGCAAACGCTGCGACAAAAGTGCGCACCCATAGTTTGACAGTTTAAAGAAAAGATCCGCCCTCAGATTGTCAACCGCTGTTTGATCTCATCAGTTTAACGTCCTGGTTGAGCCAGAAACGCTCCCGTTGTGTGTTTGACTGCTGATGTGGGAAGAGGAACAGCTGCAGATGCTAAATAACCGATTATGTGGATGTTTGAGACTGTTCTGTAGCATTTTTTAACTAAGCGTGACGTTTTTTCAGATTTGTCATCACTGCTCACCTCAGAGACAGTCATGTGCTGATTTTGGTGGTTCTTAGTATTTAGTTTTTTTTCATTTCCATCATTTCATTTAAATTCCACCTTCAGCTGAAATGCAATTTCGTCTGATGTTGCTTCAGTTCATCTGTTCAACTATCTTAAACAGGAAAACACAAACCTAATCACATGAGCTCCAAAGACGTAAAACAAAAACAACTAAGTTACAAAAGCATTTGTCCGACTCGTCTGCGTCCATCTCCGTAGACTTTGAATGGGGTGACACCATCCATCACCTAAATGAATAGTGGGTTGCATTCGTTGCAACGTGTCCCGCTGCTTGAATCATCAACCAGGAAGCAGCTAGGTAGCTGCAGCAATCACGGGGTTCAAACCTCCTGTTTTTTTCTGATCAAAGTCTGTAGTCACACAGAGACACAAGTCAAATCATGACTCAAACCAGATGTTTACCTTAATGTGCCTGGTCTCTGCAGCGGCTGTCAGTGTTCCACTGAGGACATACTTATATTTCACTTAATCACATTTGGACTTCTTCAGAAGATGACTGCCATCTTGTGGAGAAATGAGAAACAAAGCACAAGCCAAATTAGCCGAACAAGTGGGATTTCAGGTTTAACTGTTCAGACATGCCACACTGAACCTCGAAAGCAACTGTAGTACGGTCACATTATTCAGAGCTTCACTTCCAGTTGATGATGCTGCCACGAAGTTCAGCTGAACGCAGTTCTGGACTTTGACTTTAAAACTCTGAACTCTATTCAATGTATGTTTATTTCTTCTGTGAAGTTGGACTTTTTAAAAAAAACATCAATGCAGACTGACTCACTGTTGGAGCCAGATCCTAGTGGTCGGTAGGAGAACTGCGGCCTCTAGTGGTCGGTAGAAGAACTGCAGCCTCTAGTGGTCGGTCGAAGAACCGCAACCTCTAGTGGTCGGTAGGAGAACCACAGCATCTAGTGGCCGGTAGGAGAACCGCAGCCTCTAGTGGTTGTTAAGAGAACCGCAACCTCTAGTGGTTGTTAAGAGAACCGCAACCTCTAGTGGTTGGTAGAAGAACTACAGCCTCTAGTGGTTGGTAGAAGAACTACAGTCTCTAGTGGTCAATAGCAGAACTGCAGCCTCTTGTGGTTGTTAGAAGAACCGCAGCCTCTAATAGTCGGTAGGAGAACAGCAGCCTCTAGTGACTGTAAGAAGAACCGCAGCCTCTAGTGGTCGGTAGGAGAACCGCAACCTCTAGTGGCTGTAAGAAGAACCGCAGCCTCTAGTGGTCGGTAGGAGAAACGCAGCCTCTAGTGGTCGGTAGAAGAACCGCAGCCTCTAATGTCGGTAGGAGAACCGCAGGCTCTAGTGTTCGGTAGGAGAACCACAGCCTCTAGTGGTTGGTAGAAGAACCGCAGCCTCTAGTGGTCGTTAAGAGAACCGCAGCCTCTAGTGGTCAATAGCAGAACTGCAGCCTCTAGTGGTTGTTAGAAGAACCGCAGCCTCTAGTGGTCAATAGCGGAACTGCAGCCTCTAGTGGCTGTAAGAAGAACCGCAACCTCTAGTGGTCGGTAGGAGAACCGCAGCCTCTAATGTCGGTAGAGGAAGTGCAGTTCTGCAACTGTTATTTGAAGAGAAATTAAAAATTTCCCCAGAGAGACAAAAAAAACCCGAACGATGACGGACAGAAACATTAGAACTGATTGACTTTGAAATGGTCATCAGCTTTCAGATGAATATTTGGACCCGTGTGTTCAGAATGGAGGCGGCTGGATACTTCTGAGCTCTTTCAAACTTTCCTTTCAAGCACGTTAACTTGCTGCAGCTCAGAAGAAGCGACAGCAGTCT
The DNA here is from genome assembly GCA_037176975.1 of Arrhamphus sclerolepis. Classification (NCBI taxonomy): domain Eukaryota; kingdom Metazoa; phylum Chordata; class Actinopteri; order Beloniformes; family Hemiramphidae; genus Arrhamphus; species Arrhamphus sclerolepis. The sequence goes on along the minus strand of JBAMYA010000012.1, from coordinate 601,013 downwards.
TAACTACACGTTTGTGTTAAAACAGGTCGATGGCGATGAAGATGTTTGTGTGTGTTTGCACGCTTTTGTGCGTGGAGCCGTCGGCAAGCGATCCCACGAGGGCCTCCATGTCACGTCGGAGATACCATAACATGTGCATTACACTTAAGTGATTCTTCTTCCATCTGCTGAGTATGACGGCATTAGCATACCCATTTAATTACCGCCATGCTGGAAGCGTTCCTTCGTTTAATCACCTCGTTGTATTTACTCAGCCACTGGTGGCAGCGGGCCTCGTTTAAGAGACAAAAACAGCAAAACGCCTTTGTAAACAAGCGTTCATGCTTATTTTTAACGCCAACACTGACGAATGCCTTCGCAGTTGTTCAGATTTACCAACCAATCAGGTGTCACCTGCTTCATTTTAGTTTTCGCTCATTTATTTCCTGAGTTTCATCCGTCATCATGGCTGATCTCATCCGATCTCTCCGTCACGCCGGCGAGGAGGCAGCGGCTGAAAAATCGGGAGTCTCCCTGATCGGCTGCATTTACATTAATGAACTGCGTCTGAATGGAGCTTCATATCAAGCCTCATAGATTCTGCACTGCCGTTTTATTAATTGCAACACGGGCGTCATTGTTTGTCGTTCTGACGCCGCTTCAATTAAAATCCCATTTAGAGGGTAACAGATTAGAGAGCCTAAACTTCATGTGGAAGACTGAAATGTGACAAACGTCGTCCAGGTCTGTAGGTGCTCCTGAGCTTTAGAGTTCTACTTCCAGACTGGTACGAGTATTATCTCCTTAAGGACTGGAACCATAATAATTAGTCACCCCTTGAAGGAATCAGCAACTTTTAATTCCACAGTTTAGACTGAAGAGATGCGAGGCCCGGTTGTTAACGTTTTAAATGTTCACCAGCCGCAGTGGATTTGATGTTGGCATCAACTAAAGATAGCTGTTTTATTATTTTCAGTGTTTTAACTGAATGTTAATTACAATGCTTACAATGTAAAATATTCAAGTCCATCCATCCATCCGTTATCTATACCTATTTATTCCTGTGCAGGGCCACGGGACAGGCAGGTCTACATCTGGACAGGTCGCCAGTCCATCGCAGGGCCAATTCAGTTAAATTTAATTTATTTATATAGCATCATCTCGAGGGCTTTAAGAAACCCAGATCATGATCCCCGAGCACATGGCTCTTGGGAAGAAACCTGGATCAGTTCTGGGGGGGGACCCTCCTGCTGATAGCCAGCTGAGTAAAGGAAGACACGAGGAGGGAGACAGGACAGAGAGGATGGAGGACAAAGATATCCAACTATCTGCTATAAATCTGTGGTGGTTGGAGGGTCGGACTGCAGGTCGGCCACACCAGCGTTCACCCCACTGTGGAAACCAGTCTGCAGGTGCAGGTGAACACCAGGATGGTCAGAAGATGGAAGGTTTGGGTGGAGAGGAGGAGGACAACATCACCACGACATCAGCTGAAAAAGGAGAAGAGAGAGAGACTACAGGAGATGGACAATTAGACAAACTGATTCTATGAAATGATTCAGGAGAATCTGAGACAAGGATCAGACACAGATTCTGTCCTCTGAAGACGACAGACTCTTGGAACAGCAAGTAAACCTGCATTCAGGGAGCGAAGTGTTCTACTAGGACAGTAAGGAACTATGAGATTTTTCACATAAATTGGAGCTCTATCATTCAGAGCTTTGTATGT
>JBAMYA010000012.1:585481-599205 GCA_037176975.1 Arrhamphus sclerolepis | reverse complement strand
CTTCGCTGAGATAAAAGGCTGGATCGGATGGTATTGATTTTATTTCTGAAGTGGTCTGCAAAGTCCTCACATGCAGCTTCTGAAGGTGGCATGGAGGACTTGTTAAAGGTCAATAGTTTTAAAAAGGAACTTCTGGTTGTTTTTATTTTTTATGATGAGGTTTGAGAAGTAGAGGGTTCTTGCCTGTTTAACTGAGTTATTGTAGAGTTTGAGTTGTACATGTAAAATTTCATAATGAATTGTCGGTTTAGTTTTTCTCCATTTTCTCTGTCCTGCACTTTCTTTTCAGCTCTTTGAGTTCTGCATTTATCCAGGGTGGTGTTGGTTTGGTTCTTATTGTTTTTGTTTTAATTGAAGCTGCAGTGTTGATAACTGACTTTCAATCTGCCATTAAAATTATCAACAATAAAATCTGAGCAGGAGTCTGGTTTAAAATGCCAGTAAAATTTACAGGCACTTCAGAAGTGATGTATCATTTCTTCACCAGGGCCTCCTGCTGGCTCAAACTGGTGATGTTAAAAAACACAAAGTAACCAGGTCAACAACAGAGGACAGGCCACAGGTTATAACCAAATCTAGGGTGTGTCCTCTGTTGTGAGTGGGCTGTGTGACATGTTGTTTAAAATCCATACTGTTTAAAAGGTTTAAAAACCCGCTGGCATAGAGATCACTACTCTTGTTGATATGTAAGTTAAAATCACCAGTTATCAAGATCCTATTCTATTTAAAATGAATTGTTGATAAAAACTCAGAAAATTGCTGAATAAAACAGGAAGGAGGGTTTGGTGGTCTGTAGACTGTTGCAGAAAAAACAGGCAGGTTGCAAAAAACAAGTTGGTGGAGGCGGCTGAATTTGATGTCTCCATGGCGAGGGGAAGGCAGTGGTCCAGAGATGATGCATTGTTTGTTTAACTGGTTGATGTTGTGAATGAGAGTGAAGTCCTTCTTGAGTGTCTCTGACTGCTGAAGCTTTAGATCATTGGTGCCTGCGTGAACGACGATGGTGGAGACTGAGGGGTGATGTTGTGACAGTTTGAAGGCGGAGTCTGTGATGTTACTGACGTGGGCACCTGGATGAGCCGATGTGCAGCACCTATTGATCCGGACTAGCCGGACCACGGAGTCTCCCACGACGAACACGTCCAGTCTGGAAGGGTCAGTCCCAGTGAGGTACAGGGGCCCCAGCAGAGCCACAGTCCCAGCCAGGTCCATGGCAGGTCTCAATAGCATCTGACGCTTTGATTAGGACTGTTGGGATTCTCTCCCTGCTGCCAATGTCTGTGTACGGACAGAAGTAGCACCCGGCCCAGTGCTTTTTGTAGCTGAGGCCAGAGTTAGAGGAACCCTGGAATGGGGCGGCGGAGCAGCTGCGACATCGTTGGATGTGGATGCGGACAGAACCTCGAAGCAGTTGGGCAGAGCCAGGCCAGTACTGCCAAAGGCCTTCTTTCAGCGACAAACCACCTCAGTCCATGGTGACAAATGCTTTGGCGTGGGACCTGAGGAGAGCCGAGTAGAGGTGTCAGGATCAAAGAGTACAGTATCTTGGAGGACATTCAGCGATGAGATGTTTGATTGTTCATGTGCTAAATCCAATAACGAGCTGAGCATCTCATTTTTAGAACGGAGCTCAATTGAGAGTTTACAGATTTCACCTTTGAGCTTTGTTATCTGTTTGTTTTTTCCATGTCTCCATCAAAGGGTGCAGTGGCAGCAGCAGCAACGGCCATCTTGTCAGAACTGAATCCCCATTCAGATCAGTAAAAGGTCAGGTGATCCAGCACTCGTTCACTCTGAGGTTATTTGTTGCCAAATAGAAGCAGTAAACACATGAGGCGAATCTCCGACTCTGAACCTCTGGAGCCGCGTTGAAATTCTTCGCTGACCCCCCCCGGTGGGAAGTCTGGGTGGGTACGCTGGCCCTGACGGGGGGCCGGCTTCCTCCCCAGATGAGGACTGACACTGCGGTTCAGGGGTTAATTTCTGTAACAGGCAAATTTACATACAAATGAAAAATGACAGAATTTTTCTGTTCTCCACAACTTTCAATGTCATCCGCATCAAGCTGGCTCTATCTCCCTCCCACCCCCCTCTCTCCATCCACCCCCCTTCACGCCGTTTGAAGAATATTCATTACTTGTGAAGCTGGGGCACCTTGTTTGCTATTAATCTCCACCGCAGGTCAATGACTTAATTTGCTCAACTTTATCAGCCGTGCCATTCACTTCTTCTTTCTCCCGCCGCCCGTCCGCTGCCTTTGTAGCTTTTTCTAAAGTGCTCTCATTGCTTCTCTTCACAGAGACCAGCTAAGCTTTTTAAAGCACAACAAAGGCACAGTAACTCTGGTCTCTGAAAGAGTTTTGAAGACATAAATGAATGACTTGAGAGGAAATATACCCCAGCCCTCTGGATCACTGCGTCTCTCCTCCCGCAACACCCAACAACTTCAGGAGAGATTTCTGCTCAAATCTCCCCATTTTCTTTCTTTTTTCTTTCTTCTTTCTGGGTCTTGATTGGATTGATTGTTTTTTTTTCTAATCCAGGGGAAATGACTCACAAAAAAGAGGTCACACAATCATGGGGGAGCAGCGAGGGCAGGAGTGAAGTGATGAGGAGGTTCTCTGATGGCAGGACATGGTCCAAATATGTGCTTCCTGCCAACACCATATCTTCTTCCTGTTTTTTCCAATTAATTTTTTCATGGATTAAACACGCTGAAATATTGTTTGATGTCATACTCTTGTTAAACAGATGTATAGAACATTTTTAAGAAATATCCGAAAGAAATAATGCAGAACCAGATGAATAACTAGACACTTCATAGGTCTATGCATGGAGATGGATTGGTTGTATAATTTCATATAATTATTATACCGACAAATTTCTTCCTGATCATTTGCTGGTCATTTTCAAGCGATAACACCATGATGCTGATGGTGATACTTAAAGATACACTGATGGACTGTTCCTGACCACATATGTCCACAACTGTGGAGAGATCTCTGGTCCTGGTTTGAGTACAGTAGGCATACCACAGTTTGCACCTGTGAAAGAGGTTCATAAAAGGACGTGGACCTGTGAAAGAGGTTCAGAGATGGACATGGACCTGTGAAAGAGGGTCATGGATGTGGACCTGTGAAAGAGGGTCATGGATGTGGACCTGTGAAAGAGGTTCAGAGATGGACGTGGACCTGTGAAAGAGGTTCAGAGATGGACGTGGACCTGTGAAAGAGGTTCAGAGATGGACATGGACCTGTGAAAGAGGTTAAGAGATGGACGTGCACCTGTGAAAGAGATTCAGAGATGGACGTGGACCTTTGAAAGAGGTTCAGAGATGGACATGGACCTGTGAAAGAGAGTCATGGACGTGGACCTGTGAAAGAGGTTCAGAGATGGACGTGGACCTGTGAAAGAGAGTCATGGACGTGGACCTGTGAAAGAGGTTCAGAGATGGACATTTTCTGTTGAATGCTTTGTTTTCTGCACCACATGGACAGTGTCTTCCACACGTCTCTACTCCACGTCTTTGCTTTTATTATTTAAACCAGATGATAAAGTGCCAAATAAAGCATTGCTCCTCGCCTCAACTTCAGATGGTGAAATTTCTCTTTTTCTGCCTGATTTATTCATTTTTGTTGTTTGGATGAGCAATTTCATGTCTGCTTCTACTCATGATCATATTTAAATCTGTCTGCTGGAGGGACGAGTGTTGAGGTCATGCATGTTAGTCACTTTCACCTCGACTGTGATGCACTCAGAGAAAGTGTGTGGATTCCTGCGCATGTCTGAATGTATTTTTCTAGACAGCCTACTGTGTGTTATCTGCTGTTGCTTTGATGTCTTCAGCATTCATGGTGGTGGTTTTTTTTTTTAGATTTCTGACACAAGTTTTTCTGCAGAAATTACTGTAGCAGTACGCAGTAAATTATTGTTTAAAAAAATCCAGCGTTACCCGAGTCATCCCATGATGTTCCACATGGAGTATCTTTGTCTGCTTCCTGGTAAATATCTAAAATGATGCAGCAGCTTTTAATCTTTACTTGTTCAGGCTGCAGCGACCAAACAGACTGAAAGCCCTGAGTGGAGCTTCCTTTGTGCATTCATCAAGTATTAAGCAAACGATAGAGGATTATATCTATATTCTGAAGCATAAAAGGACCAGGAAACAATATTGGGCTGTTATATGTTTGTTTGTCTCTCTGTAAAATGCAGGTGTGACGGAGCTGCGACATTTGTTTACACAGATTTCAGCGGTATTTAACCATCTGTGAGCGAATCCTCACGTACGCTGGCAACCAGCGAGGCCAAACAAGCTCAGAAAGAAATTACTGCGACGCTGGTTGTTGCCTCCTGCAGGCATTTTCAACTAAAGTAAAACTTTCCAGCTTCATTAAAGAGCCTCACTCCTTTTTCCAGGACAGAAAAGTAAAAAAAAGAAAGCATTAAAGAAGTGCATGAGAGAGAGAGCATAAAGAAAGTAAGAGAAAAAAATGTCTTGTGAACCATTGTTTGGATCTTTATGCAAAAATCTCCTTTGTGTTTCAAACTCTTGATCCCCCACAGGCAAAGGAGGGGAGCGTATTGATCTGTGCTGAAAGGAGACAGGCCTTTCATCACGCTTCCATCTCACCTTAGACGCCTTTGAGGGAGCTCCTTCACCATCGGAGCACCCTCGCCTGGCTACCGGCCAGAGATTAGGACGGCGATAACCTACCCAACCCTAATAGGTATCTAACCAAAGCAGCGGCTGTCTAATTAGCGCTGATCAAAGCCGAGGACTTTATCCCCAAAACAAACCTGCACATTTGAATGTGCTTGGGAGACGGGAACCAGAAAGCAAAAGGCGGTGGAAAGATGGGTGGGGGAGTTGGAGAGTTTGAACTTTTGGAGTAGGGGGGTTGGATAATGATGAAATACACGGCTTTGCCTCTTCACCTTGTCTTCTTCACTACCTCATCTGCATGCAAATATGTAAGTAGAGAAGCCTCTGAGCCAGATGTCGAAATTTCAGCCTGGAACCGACGGTGAGGCAGCGATCAGAACATAAACGCTGATCAACATGGGTTCATCCAGTGATCGTTTTCACCAAAACTGTTGGCTGTTTCTCAGTACAAACACAACCACTCTGGATAAGGTGCATTCTGGGAAACTACCATCTCAAGTCTATACCAATCAGCAACCACCCTACTTCTCATTGAAGCTCATCCAGGAAGTAGGTTCTGTTGCAGTTTCTCCACTGACCACTAGGTGCTGGCTCCAGAACAGGGTAAATCTCCATTGACCTCCATGTTATGAGGTCCAATTTTGCTGCAGAATTAAACATATTTACAGGCTTTTTTTCATCTGTGGTTACATATTATCTGTGATGGACTGGCAACATGTCCAGGGTACAGCCTGGACCTGCCTGAAGACAGCAGGGATAGGCTCCAGCAGACCCCCAAGACCCTACACAGGAATAAACTAGTATAGATGATGGATGGATGGATGTTTACATATTCAGTTGCTACAACATGTTTCCATGGTTACTTAATGGACCAGAGCTGATGCACAGCAGAGAGGGAGGGGAGGGGCCTGCTAACCAACGAAATGTTCAAACTCCTTTTCATCATCCAGTTTTTCTTTAATAGTTCGTTTGAATTGACTGCAGCATGTTGGAAACTGAGGTTATATATCTGCTGAGATGATCCAACACAGATCAACATGTGCAATTCTTGGAAAATACAATTCTATGAAGAAGAATTTGGTGCTTATACATTTCTTTTCTCGAAAGACATGAAACATTACAATGATAGAATGGTATATGATATAGAATAAGGTGATCAATGACCTGTTAAAGGATGTCGACCTGGGAATCAAGAGTATTTTTGATGGAAGAACAAAAGAATCATTTCAGAAATAGTATGGTTGCGATCTTATATTGCAAAATGTAAAAAGTAAGACGGTAGAGTGGTATCAGCTTTTAGGAACAGGCAAATGTAGCGCGTTGGGACACGATTAACGCAGAATTACAGCTTAAAATATGAACCGTCTCCACTTTTAGAACTGCTCTAACTGGGCCAACTATTTGCTCTGAAGGGTTGTGAGGAAGAGATGATTGTTTAACAGCTGGAGACCTCTAATATTTAATGTTTCACAAAATCTTATATTGTAAAACTTGCTTCATGACATCAATCTTGTTGGCTAAAAGAAAACAGTATTTGCCTCTGAAGTGTGTTGTAGTAAAACTATGAAGTTGTGCACATTGAAGTACAGTACGTTCCAGTTAATTTCCAAAGCTGGATCTTTGACCTGCAATCAAAGCACCACCAATCACCACTTCCTGCAGTCATTTATTCAGGTGTTACCTTTATTTCATCCTGCATCTGCTTCGCAAATTTTCTTTTGAAGCCCCAAAATCAGAGACCTTCCTAATGGCTCTTCCTGGGACCGCGGAGTTCTGACCACGATGAAGTCATCATAGCCGAACTTGAAAAAGCCAAATCTGACGCCGGCGTGGCGGCACCTGGAGATAGGAATCGAAACGAAAGCCAAAACTATGTGAAAGCAATTAGTCGGATTGCAAACAGGAAGGAGAAAAGTGCTAATGTGTCTCACTGTCCGTCAGTTTTCACGGAGGTCTGACTGTGCTACACCACACGTGTCAAACTGGAGGCCTGCGGGCGACGTCCTGACAAAGACAGACTCGTTATCAATCTGATAACGAGAACAGATGTGGAAGGAGCGTCAATGCAGCTGATGTCAAAAACTGGAAAAACTCAGCTGAGCAGCAAGGAGATGGTTAGCAGCTAGATTACCATAAAGAAGTTGGAATTATTCCTCAAAAAGTCACTATTTTGCAAACATTGGGATTTTACGACAAAATGTTTGCATTTATCAAACAAAAACATTCAATTCTTAATAAACAACAAAATGTTGCCCATTATGGTCAAAGAGTCGCAATTTTGATATTTTAACAGCAAAAAAATGACGATTTTACAAATTTCTACAACAAAGTAATAATTTTATGTCAAAGTTCAGTTTCCTAAAAGACGAAAAAACATCAAACAAACATATTATTTGGTATGATGTTATGAAATTTTTGGTTTTATTTTGATCAGACCACCTCCACGTGGACTTGGCGAAGTCAGACCACCTCCATGTGGACTTGTAGACGTCAGACCACCTCCATGTGGACTTGGTGAGGTCAGACCACCTCCATGTGGACTTGGCGAGGTCAGACCACCTCCATGTGGACTTGTAGACGTCAGACCACCTCCAAGTGGACTTCTAGACTTCAGACCACCTCCATGTGGACTTGTAGATGTCAGACCACCTCCATGTGGACTTGTAGATGTCAGACCACCTCCACGTGGACTTGACCACCTCCTGACCTCTTGCCAGTCAGAGGTGGACGGTGCTGAAGAGGGAATGAACCACGGCAGTAAAATGTTCTGAACTTGACTGCGTTTGCCTCCAGATGTCCTCCAGACGCTTGAATCAAATATACAAACTGCCGTGACTGTGAATGTATTTGAAATTTGATCACATTCAGCAACGCTCCGGGTTTGAATCAACGGCCTCAGGAAATAAATAAATAAATCATTTTCCTGGTAATGAATTCCTGATAAAAGAAAGTTTACTTTTTGCTTTAAATTGACACATTTCCAGATGATCAAACCCCAACATAGATGCGTCCTAATCTAAATGGAGGGAGGAATTTCCTCCATCCTTTTATGCATGCCTTTCCCAGAGATATTAGATGTGGCGGCACGGCCTCGCGGCTCAGAGAACGGGGGAGGGGGGGGTGTGCCCTGATTTCGCTGTCAGCCGCCTCTTTGCTCCATATTTAGGATCTCTTGTACCTGTGATCGACAACACGTGTGAGCGCCCTTCTCCTCGGGCGTGAAACATATGCCTGAAACATATGCTCCGCTTGTTGCACGTAGGATCCAGGAATTACTCAGCACCTCTCACACAGATTTAAAAGACCCCTGAACTGGGATCATGTTGAAGAAAAATGGATGATTTCATGCCTCGGAAGGAAAAATATAACCCAGGAGAGTCCCGAGAGCTGAGCGTGCGTCTTCATTGAGACGTCTGTGTGCATGAGGGAGGATTATTCGCCGTCGCCCTGCGTGTTTAGCTTTCCCTCTTCCAGCGCCAGAGGCCTGACCCAAATATGGTGGAAACACAACATGTGACCCGCTTAGTCTTTCACCCCCAGCACCGTTAGCCTGAGGCGGTGGTCCGGTGTGTGTGTGTGTGTGTGTGTGTGTGTGGGGTGTGGGGTGGGGGGGGGTGTATGGGTAAGGTGGGAGTCATGGCGAGGGGTTGAATCGATTACTGGGAGGAAGTGGAGATGATGGCAGATGGAGAACATATTGTCCAGAGCTGACCCGGTGCAGGATAATCAGTGGGACATGAACGAAGCTGTGCTCGTTAGTTTCCACGTCATTCAGATCTTACAGCGGAGGTTTCACAGGAACTGGTTTCTACACATCGGTCTGTGATTTTAGTAATTTCATGCTGCTGTCTTCATGTGTCGCTCGTCTCTGGGAAAAAACGAGAAACTCTTCTTATCTCGCTGGTTTGTAATTAAGCATCGAGGTTATTACAGTTTTGAACTGGTTAAACTTCAACACTCCAAAGACTTTGAATAAGTAAATTAAGTTCTATGGTTTAATAAAGGGCATCACTATGATGAGCAAATTCAGGGTTTTTACAAAACTGAGCAGCAAAATGTGAAACTGAAATGTTTAGTTTGAAATTTTTTGCTTGGTTCGTCAACTAATTAAAATTATGAAATTAATCTCATGATCATGTGGAGATGATCACAGTTAATCAGAAAACTAATTTAATTTCATTCTTCATATGTGGCACATTTGATTTGAGTTTATTCTGTTATTCTTTATTTATAGTACAATGCGTACATTTAGAAATCTGCGCATTCATAAGCACCACTTCCACACATATTTTAGTTCATTTCATCTCATATAACCCGTTTTATTCATATGCTCTTATCTTTCCTCTGTTTTGGGATGTTTATTTTGTAACTTTGAAGCTGTTTTTCCCAGTCTTGTTTCTCTCCGTTCATTTCCACGTCTGTACCGCCTCCTGGAATCATTTGTCAAAGATAAAAAATATAAATTTATCTGAGTAATTCCACCCGAAAAATGCAAAAAAATTATATATGTCTGCTAAAAATGCTTCTGGGTTATCCTTGAAAGTTGAAAGTTTTGTCCTCTTCCTTAAACAATGCAGTCCGTTTTTTTTCTTTTTTGTTGTTGTTGTTGTTTGTTTTTGAAGCTTGAGTCTTTATTTGAACTGGTTGAAATTCTGTTCTTCATATGACTTAATGGAGGAAAAAGAATTTCGAGGGAATAAGTTGCACTGATGAGAACTTTTATCAGCGCTGCTTTCTCCAGAGAGCTGTACATTAAATCTGTTACTAAACCAGTTAATGGACCGTAAAACAAGCAACCTTAAAGCACTTTGGGATCCCAGTTATGGGTTCCCGCGCTCACGCGGGCCCTTCTTATGAAAATCTCAATTGTTTCATTCTCCGGTCTCAACTATTGCGCTGCAGTTTGTGGCACAGAAACGTAATTAAATTCAGAATAAATTAAAGCATGCAGCAGTTTCAGTGTCGTGTTTCTGTTTATGAAACTCAACCCCCACCCCCTCAACCCCACCACCCCCGTCTCAGACACACGATGCAAATGTGTCTTTTGGCAATGAAAAAGCTGTCGCTACTCATTTGTAGGCTGCGGCCCGAGGACGAATCAGATCATGGAGATGGCGGCCCTGAACCCCATGCACTGCTCGTGGCCCCTGGCCTTGCTGGGTCTCAGGGAGGGGCCCTGCACGGTCAACAGGCTCTGTGGTGTCCCCACATAAGACATTACTGTTGAGAGTTATTAAAACCAACAGAATCCAGCTGGCAGCCAATCACAGGAGTCGTATACGAGTAAATCAGGTTCCAGCAGGGTGGGGTTTTATTTATTGGTAATATAATTATAAAACACTAATTTTTTGTAATATACAGTACTACAAGCACAGGGATACTCATCGCATTTTAATAATTTTGTTTTTCTGTTTTATAAAATTTGATGAAATATCACTTTTTGTAAAATTGAAACTTTTTGACATAAAACTTTGACTTTCTGTCATACATTTGAGAAATTTCACTGTAAAATAGCAAACCTCAAATTATCTCAATTTTTGTTGCTAATAGATAAGAAAATTGTCTTAAAAATTTAAATCTGTCAAAATGTTGACTTTGACATAAAATTATACCTTTTATCTTCTGAAATCATGTGACTTTGTTATAAAATCTCAAGGTTTCAATAATTTAAGTTTTTTTTAAATTTTTTTTGTAAAAAAGGAATTTTACAAAATCTCAATTTTTTCAGACAAAAATGGTCAAGTTTTTGTCATAAAATTGTGACTTGCTGTTTCATATTTTTGTGATAAGAATTACAACTTTTTGTTCTAAAATATCTAGTTTTTATTCTCGGCATCTTCACACTGTTCTCATCATGAGTTACTCCAGATTTCAACGTCAACACGTTCAGGCTCGCTGATTGGTTGTCGCGGTAACCAATCACTGCAGACGCAGTTTGAGAAACAACAGTTTGTCCTCCTGGGTGCGGAGGTTTCCAGGCCTATATCTGTCCAGATGTGGCTCTGATCTATCAGAACTGTAAAAAACTTATGTTTTACATTGCTATAATTTATGTAGTTATATTCTGAATATTTCTGTTATAATGGTCGAAATGCTCCTGGACTCATTGTAAAGTTCAGTTAAGACACCTCAAAAAGATAGTTATGTGACAAACTTGGTTGAGGTGTGGTCGTACCAGACATTACTGCATTGCCCCTTTAAGAAAAAACCAAACAAAACAGAATTGATTTCATTTTAATGACGGCTAAACAACTGTTTTCCCCGTTAATGTGATCAGTGCTGGTGATTTTCTTGATTCATCAAACGGCTCCAGTCGTTAATAAAAGAACAGAGTCAAAGCACCTTGGGGAGCCTTCCTCTTCTCTTTCTGCCTTTGTTCCCGTCCCCGCGTTCGGACCTACTTATCATTAAAGCCACTGCTACATCTGAATGAAATCTCATTGTTGGGTTTCGAGATGTGAATAAAATTCCATTTCAAATTAGGCTCCATTAGCATCACTAAGAGCAGGGAGATCAGGGTGACCTTTCCTCGCTTTGGAAGTTTTCTTCCTCGTTTACGGAGGTGAAGGAAGCTCTTATTTCCTTTTACTGACACTGAAAGATTTGACTTCCATTTGGAGAAAAGACACCAAAAAACTAAAGCTTCCGCCGAAGACAACCTCCAATCAACAGCAGTTCACATTGCTGCTACAATTTTAACAAAAATGAAGCCATAAAACAGACGGATCTGTCTCAACGAACACCTGGGAAGATAAAAGAAGCTTATTAAATCTGTCAGTTCAAGGTGTTTTGGAGTAACTCTGCTGGGACGTCCACTCCTTGGAAAATTGACAGCTGTCTTGTATGTATGTTGTATGTAACCCATTCTAGTCCAATGTGCTGCAATCATTTCTTCTCTCCAATCATTGCTGATGTCTTTCCCTCTTACATTGTGGTAGCATACACTTGAATGGTCCAAATCAGAAGCATGTCGAGGATGATGGTGGCCAAACACCCAGATCATGAACCTCTAAAATCCTGTGGAAGCATTCAGGAGGTCTTCAGTACTGCCCACATTTTCATTTTAATTTAATTCTTAATTTATTTTCAAATTTTGCTTCACTTCTGTTAAATAATGGTGGTTAAGTCACAGTCAGTAATTAATATTTTATTTTATGTTATTGCCTTACTTCTGTTAAATAACGGCAGTTGAATCACAGTCAGTCTGAAGACCAGAAAAAATTCAAAGGAGAAAGAGGACTGAGAGTCAGGTTTTCATGATGGATTGGAGATCCTTCTGGCTGCTGCTTTGTGGTAATGATTTACCGTCTGAGATCTGAAAACCCGTGTTGAGGTGTTTTGGCGGATGCTCTCAGAAATACCGATGCCTGCATGAGAGAAGCTCGTCGTAGACTCAGAACTACGACGTTTATTGATGAGAGAAGGTTGAAGCTGCGCTCACACAAACGTCCTTTTTACTTTTTAGATTTGATAGAGTCAGATTTGTTTACTGTCTGGACATCGATGACCTGCAGCTGCTTTGACTTCTTCTGAATATTGAGCATCTTCTCGTACATGTGATCATGAAGTCGTCCTTCAGAGCAGGTGTGGGTTTGGAGCGTATGCCAACGATTCTCAGCTCCTGCTCATGCTCATATAAATAAACTTCATTAGAACCTTTGAAACAACTCTTGTTGTTCTGGGACATGCAGATCTGTGTTAACACAATGCCAATGAGGACAGGCATCAGCAACAACCTTAGAGAAGATTATTGTCATGACCTCTAGGACTGTTGCAAACATCTGAGATGATAAAGGGCTCCAACATGTGGTTGTCCACTGGGTCCAGGGTGATCCGGGTCTCACTTGGAACGTTTACCAGCTGGACTCATGAGATCACCAGTTTACTTGAATGTTTCTAGATCACAAGAAGCAGGAGGTTCCCGGGCCATCTGATGATAATTAATAAGATTTGTGACCACAGTCCTGGTTTCAGTTCCTCTGATCCTGGTTTTAGTTCTGGGACCTTCAGAACAGTCTGACTAGCTCCTCTAAAACCAACTGAGCTTCCAGTAAAGTCAGACAGGATATGACTGGGACGCTGCTCAGTTCCTGAACAGATCAATGTCTCTACCAGTGAGACCAGGTGGAGGTTTTTGGTCCTCAGACTGGACTGAACAGAGACCATACCTTTGTTTTGTCTCTGGCGCTGAGCGGTGCAGGTTTGTGGCGTAGATGAGCAGAAATGGAAGTGTTTTTAATCCCTCCGCAGCCTAATTGGCCTCTTTGCTGTGAAGTGAGTTCAATCTGAAGGCAGATAAAACAAGCGTTGAGGGTGCAGCACCGTGTCACTGTGTTTTCAAGCATGAACTCAGCGCTTTTCAACTCATTTCCAGCCTCTGCAATTAAAAGCTCCACAGTCATTAAAGTAACTTCATTTCACCTCTTTTTTCCCTTCTTTTTTGGAATTCCTCTGGAATATTAGTTTTCACATTTTTCTGCCGGAAAATTTCTGATGCTGCTCTCAGATCTGGATACAGTTCAGGATTTACGATCCAGCTGGACCTGTCAGCTCATGACATGGATCCAGGACCGCATACGTGATACGTTCTGTCACCAACAAAGATCTGCTCCAAAACTGCCACCTCACAGATGTTTCAGAAGGAGCGACTAGTTTCAGAAGGAGCGACTAGTTTCAGAGCAAATGACTAGTTTCAGAAGGAGCGACTAGTTTCAGAGCGAATGACTAGTTTCAGAAGGAGCGACTAGTTTCAGAAGGAGCGACTAGTTTCAGAGCGAATGACTAGTTTCAGAGCGAATGACTAGTTTCAGAGCGAATGACTAGTTTCAGAAGGAGCGACTAGTTTCAGAGCGAAAGACTAGTTTCAGAGCAAATGACTAGTTTCAGAGCGAATGACTAGTTTCAGAGCGAATGACTAGTTTCAGAAGAAGTGACTAGTTTCAGAGCGAAAGACTAGTTTCAGAAGGAGCGACTAGTTTCAGAATGAGCGACTAGTTTCAGAAGGAGCGACTAGTTTCAGAGCAAATGACTAGTTTCAGAAGGAGCGACTAGTTTCAGAGCG
>JBAMYA010000012.1:559216-585381 GCA_037176975.1 Arrhamphus sclerolepis | reverse complement strand
ACAAGCTGGTCAAAAAAGCAGGCTCAGTGCTGGACAGGAGACTGGACCCAGTAACATCTGTGGTGGAGAGGGGCCCAGTAAACAAACTGGAAGCCAGCCGTCCGTCCGTCCATCTAACTACCCAGCTCTAGTTTTTGTTGGTCTGAATTTTTAAGATGCGTTTCCTGTAGAAACACAATCTTCCCTTAAGATTAAGAAGATAAGAAAGTACTTTATTACAATTTAGTGGATGATTCATCCTCCCTCACGTTCCAGCTTATGAAACTGACTTGCTAATAACCCCTAACCCCCAGTGCAGGAGTTATATAGAAGGAGCACTTCTGTCATATGTATTAAAGTCAATTAGTTAGATCCTAATAATTCTAGCTTAGCCTTGGAAAAAAATACATATTAAACAAATAAATAAGTGCAGAAAAGTGATAAATTAAAAAAAAACTTACACGTGAAGTAGTCAGAGTTACATTATCCCACAACTGAAAGAGTAAATACAATCGTAATGCTACCTGGAGTTTGTTCAAAAACGTCAGATGCATGGAAGGAGGAAACGAACGCACCTCCCATGCCAAGAGAAAAGATGAAATGTATAAACTTGCATCTTAGTGCAAAACAAACAGAGGCCTGTTACCTGTCATATAGCTTTCAGACATCTTACCAGTGTAAACAGGCAGACATGTCAGCCAATAGAGTCACTCATTATTGATCCTAAGTTTCGCAGTGATGAAGACTTTGGCTTCTTGTGGAGAGTCAAATACCTTTGTGTACTCATGGGAGGCAATCTGAAGTTGGACTGGGTAAAAAAGTCTGTAGCGGACTCCTTTTTCCTGGAGCATCCTCTTTACCTCGTTGAAAGCCGCACGGCATCTGTTCAGATTGGCACTTGATTCTGGGAAGATGAAAATCTGTTTTCCCCAAAACTCCAGTCTCCCCTTTTCCCTGGCGAGACGTTGTATCAGCTCCTTCTAATGAAAGTAGTGGACACATATAATGAACGGCCGCCGTCGTCCTCCATCCGAAGGAACAGGAGAGGCTGCCCGATGTGTTCTGTCCAGGACCGGGATCTTCTCCAGATGAGTCACAGGCAGATAACACGGCAATAGACACTGGACCAGAACCTCCTCTGTTAATGAGGAAGAGGGAGTCAGCCAATCAGGCACAGAGGAGGAAAACCAAGAAGTGGTAGGTTATTTAAGGAAGTGGGTGTGGCCTACCTGCAGGTGAGTGTGTTTGTTCTTGCCAGGTGTTAGGAGGAAATAATGATTAGAAAATAGGAGTTTGGATGTGGATTAGAAGGATTTGTTGGAGTTGTTGAGAGAGACAAAGCTGGTTTGGCTGTGGTACCAGGAGGTTGTTGGCAGGATAGTAGAGGTAGCTATCGTGTGGTGAAGGTAATGGAGACTTTTGTTTGTTGGTTGGTTGTGTTTCTATGTTGTTTTTTTTGTTGTTTGTTTTTGTTTGTGGCGGAGCAGTGAGAGCCGGCATCAGGGGACTCTGGGACACCAGAAATCCCTGTTTAGCCTCCTGGAGGTGTAGTGGGACCAACTAAAGGAAGCAGGTTCAGGTTCCCTCCTGAAGACCCAGAGACATGTCAATCATCACTGCTCACAGGTAGTTGATGGTCCTACTGGCTGTTTCTGAATGTTGGTTTGTTATTTGGATCACATGTTTCTGCACACAGAACATAACAGAAGTAGAGTTTAGGTCTCAAGGGGTCACCATGACCCACCTGGACCCTGGACAGAAGAACTTATTGTAGAGAATTTATGATGTCAAGGTCTTTTACTGAGTGCTGATCCTCTCTATAGAGCACAAGTTATTGTGTTTATATTAACTTCACCAATCACAAGAAGGCTACTTCACTGTGTCCAGAAATAAGGTCACATTTACTCAACATACCTGAAGGTAAATAAAAGATTTAATAAATGGCTACTCAGGAAATGACAATAGATGACCAAAAGCACATGACACAAACATTTGATTACGCATTGACATTACATTTACCAGACGCTTTAATCCAAAGTGATTTACAACACAGGAAATACAATCAAACCACAGTAACGCAGTTACATTGCAGTAGTGGAGGCGGGATACCAGCACGGCCTGTCCCAGGAGCTCAGCTGCATGTTAGCCAGGTACTGTCTCATTTTCTGAATTTTATAGAGCACAAGGAGACATGACTGAGAAACAGAGAGTTGTCTATCATCTGCATATAGCAGCAATATAAGAAGCAGTGTGATTGAAAAGCTGGCCTAGAGAGGAGGTGGTTATGGCAAAGGGAGGGGTCCGAGAGCCGAGCCTGGAGGCCTCCCTGTGGAGGCTGGACAAATGAGAACATCCATTGACTTCTCTCCCACAGGATTCTTTTAAGGAAGCAAAGGTTTGAGGTAAAATTTAGCAAGATTGCAACATTTTATTTTTAATTTTGTTTGCCTTAAAATTGTGATTTAAGGCCATGAAATTGTAAACTTTTTATTTAACATTTTTTTCCTTTAAAATCACATTTTAGTCGTAAAAGAAAGAAAGAAAGAATCTTTAAAGTCTTTAAAAGAAAACTGACATTTTACATAAAGTCATGACTTTATCTCGTAAACTTCAAATTTCACTTCAAATCAACTTTTCAAAGTAAAATCACAGATTTTACAAAATCTCAAGATTTTTATTTATTACTAAAACCTTTTGAACTTTAAAATCACGACTTCATGTCTTAAAAAAAACTTGCTTTCTACCAATTTTTTATTTTTGTCCCAATTTTTTTGTTTTAAATCATCATGACTGTATAAACTCTGCACTGGAAGTCAGAAAACCACACTGCAGCAAAGCTAAGACATCATCTGTGTCTGTGAAGAGACAGAGGTGGTGCTGTGGGGTTCTGGTGACGTGATCTGCGGTGACGGGCTTCTGAGCTGCCTGCTGCTGGACACAGAGTCGTTGCAGTTATCGGAAAATAAGACTAAAACTGAAACTGACAGTGAAATAATAAAAATAAAAACCTCACTTTTGTATAGAATGAAAACCAAATAAAAACTCTGACACAAAATAGAATTGCAGGTCAAATTAACTTAAGTTTTTGTCTTGCATCATTTTTTGCACTGCATTGTGGGTACCAGTGCATTTTATGCTTTGACACCACATTTTTTCTAATTACTCAAAATAAAGAATAAAGGATTTGTATGGCATTGTTGGTAGGTAACATTCTACACCCTTTGTTTTTTGTCTATCTGTCGGTCAACACATCAAAAACTAAAATGAAACTAAAACTAACTTTCAAAGCTAAAAGTAAAATTAAAACTACAGATGAGATCTTTCAATTAACTAAAACTAAACTGAAATAATCAAACAAACGGAAGAACAAAATGAAAAAACTATTAAAAAAATTCTGAACTGTTATAACTCCAGTTTGGCTAAAAATGGATGTTATATTATATTTCTGGTTTTCAAGTGATTAAAACCAACCAGCGTCCCTGAAGATGCAACGCTTTGAAGACGAGTGTTTGTCAGCGTCTTCCTCTCCTCTCGCTCTGCTCGTTCGCTGTCAGTCTCAGTTTAAGGTCACGTGTCGGCCTCCTTCCCCCTCATTTACCGTCTGAGGTCTCCAGAACAGCCCTTCCTCCTCGTGCTCCTCGCCTCATCACATCACTCCTGTCAAGGATGTCTGAGAGAAGGTTCGTCCAGGACGACGACTGCTCGTCCCTGCTGTCCCGCCTCGGTTCGGACTCCCCCCGTCCTCGGATGAAGTATGGAGGGATGTTCTGCAATGTGGAGGGGGCGTTCGAGAACAAGACCCTGAACTTCGAGTCGTTCAGCCCGCAGACACAGCGCTGCCGAGCCGCTCGCACCAGAACCGAAGGTCGAGACGAAGCTGAGACGGTGAGAGGAGGAGGAGGAGGAGGAGCGATGGTGGTGTTTCCTTCTGGACACGGTCGAGAAAACTACGGCAAGAGAGAGGTGGAAGTATGTTCATGTCTTTAGTTAGGATGCAGATACCTGAAGGACTAGTTCCACTGGATCAGAGGTGTCCAGCTCCAGTCCTGCAGGACCACTGTCCTAAACATCTCTGCTTTCCTGATTCAGAACAACAGACCACAAGGTCTCTCAATTCAGGACTGGAGGTGAACACCCCGGACCCGGATGGACCTGGACCTTATACAGACCAATCAGTCCTCCTGGCCACCAGGGGGCAACAAGTTACGAGCTTTCTTTTTTCTGTTGTTTTACTTTTTATTTTCCGTAGCTGTTCCTGCTAACGGTCCTACCTAGTTTGGTTCTATTTATTAAAGTCACAGTTTTTCTGGTTCTGTTTTTTCTGGTTCTGGGTTCTTTTACATGAGGTGTAAAATGAGGTTTTCAGTTGAACTGGTTCTGAACAATGTAAGGAGCTGCAGCCTGTTGGACCGAAACATGAAGTGAGAAGAAGATGAAACCAGAAGCAAAAGTTCATTTTATTTTATTTTAATAATCAACATCAGAAGAAACAGGTTTGCGAACCGGTTGAAGGTTTCTATAATACCTGAGCAGTCAGGTGAGATGTGAAAATGGATGCTGAGGAAGCGGTGGTGAAACGGAGGCTAGCCTCTGGCAGTAACGTTTTGGTTCTGTGAAATGCAAAAGATGCGAGATGGAAATGATTCATTGTTGACGAAGGGCCAAAGAGCTGTGCATGTGCGGCCTTTTGAATAATGTTGAGCTGTAAACTGGTTCGGACTTTTAAAAAGCTGTCAATCAAAGTATAATTGTCAGGCCCAACTTTTAAGGCGTGATTACAGCTAAAGTCCAGACTAGAGAATTTGTCAAACCCGTGGGACCAATCCAGTCCGCCAGAATGTACTGATTATTAATTAAAGGTACAAACAACTACACTTCCCACAATGCATCATGATTTTTGTTACCCATCCCTTGACAGCATCTTAAATTAATACATTTACTTCAACCGTTTTGTGGTGGACTGAGATTTAGAAAATAAAACCAGAACTTGAACCACCAGCCCCACCCACAGAACTGCTGTGAAGCTGAAAGCCAATCACAGAGGAGGGTTATATACACTTCCTTTATTTCTTTTCAAAGTAAAATGAGCATTCACTGACCCGATACATCAGATTGAGTTTGAACTGCAGCTGTATAATTTGTGGCCTTTTTTGATAGTGGACAGTGACAGGAATCAGGGCAGAGAGAAGGGGAAGACATGCAGTAAAGGGTCGGCGAGCTGGGAGTCCGCCGAGCCGCTGCCTGGATTTTATTGCCTCTTATCTTGTCCGCCCGTTTAAGCCACTGTACAATTAAAAGTCACCAACATGATTAAAACACACGTAGACTTCCTGGGCCTGCATTTCAAGACCACTTCACTGGGTCTCGAGGATCCAAATACCACAGTGTAGTCAGTTAGTCGAATACCAGCTCTTCGAGGGTCCAAGTGGTGCAAGATCTTGAATTCAGATGTTCAGACAGATTTCATGAGAATTAGGTGGTAAACAAGTGCCAACATCTTAAACATCTCCAATGTCTCCACGTCTCCAATGTCTTTAACATCTCCAATGTCTCCACGTCTCCAATGTCTCCAAAATCTCCAATGTCTCCACATCTCCAGCATCTCTACAGTCTCCAGGTCCAGGCTCAAGCCAAATCAGAAATAAGAAATGTTGCAGTTTCTCTATTGACTGACAGCGAAAATGACATCCGGTTTCACAGCAAATGTTTGAAATGTTATTTCCATTCCGTGTCCACATACACTTCTGTCCGTCATTTATGTTTGCCTGGTTGCTAAGCAACGTATTCACCAGTGGGCAGGGAAAAGTCGAGTCCTGATATTGACAAATATCGGCCAATCTCTTTCCAACTGTTCTGAATGCGGTACTTGTCCTGGTCACATAGTTTAAATGTGGATAATTTAATTTTGGACTGGATCTCAAACGTGCTCTTTGAAGTTTTACTTGACTAACAACTCATCACTTCTGACAACATGACTTTTGAATGACAAATAAATTATTCCAAAGCTAATATGGCTAAAGTCAGCCATCAGACAAGTGGTCAGTTTATCAACTGCACATTTTAAAAATTCTGCATTGGATTCAAAAAGTAAATAATTTGTTGTTGTTTTTGTGGATTTTAACGTCATTTCAGGGTCTAATATTTCCTCTGGCAGCTTCGTAGATGAAGTTTTTCCATAAGTCCATCACCGCAGGCTTTTATTTCGACACACCGGAAGTTGTATCTATGTTCCTTGTCAGCAGCGTGACGTAGGAGGTGACTGCAACAACAATAGGTGACTCGCGTTAGTGCGTGCGTGAACGGATCAATAAGGCCGATAACAAGCTGATCAAGATGTCGTTCCAGGCCAAGAAGAGCTGCTCCAGACCCGCGGTAGGTCCAACCCGAACCGGGCCGGAGCCCCTCCTCCTGATGGAGGATGCTGCAGCTCCACCTGTCAATCACCGGTGGGAGCAGGCGGAGGCTGCGGGGAGGAGAACCGGGCCGAACCGGGCCGAACTGGACAGGTCGGCTGCTGCTGCTGCTTCTGCTGCTGACCTGCCCGGTTCTGTTCCTGACTTTTGAGGTTCAGAAACGAAAAAAATGAAAAATAAAAAAATGAGCCGGTTCGACGTGTTCATGCGGATTAAACAGTCTCCTAAAATATGCAATTAAAACAATATTTATTATTATTTTTAAATGTACTGTTTTTGTAAAAAGTAATGATATAAATAATTTTGTTAAAAAAATAGCAATTTTTGTCAGAAAGTTTAAATTTTCAATAAAAGAAAAAAAAAAATCACAATCTTAATCATAAAATTCAGAGACCTATTTTTGTAATAAAATCACTTTTTCTTGTAAAATCACAATTTAGACTAATTACTGTTAATGTATTTTGGGTTTGTTTTTTTGTTTTTTACTTTTTATGTGGTAAAAAGCTAATTTTTGTTCATAATAATAATATATTATTATTATTATATTATATTAATAATTTAATGAAGCAATAAATTGTGACCTTATTAAGTTGTGGACGCATTTTATGCATTTTTGCTCATAAATTACATTTATTTATTTATATCATGATGTTAACTGTTTATATTTTCTAACAAAAAGTTGTAATTTTAAGTTTAAAAAGTCACATTTGCAATTTTATAACAAAATTAGCATTTTCTTTACAAAAAAGGGCAAAATTGTTTTTGATTTGTGACTTTAGTATAAAAGTCTCATTTTCTGAATTTCCCTTTGGGGATTAATAAAGTTATATCTGTCCGTCTGTCTGTCTGTCTATAAAAGTATTGATTTTTGTCAAATTTGAAATTTTATGACCAAAATTTGCCTTTTTTCTGAAAAAACTTATATTGCAAAATTCACTATTTCACTACAAAATTTGTCTTTTTTATGGAAATCTGAAAATAGCTGGTAGAGGACGTAAAGAATACCGGTAACCATGGTGATGATGGAGTTTGACACCTCTGCTGTCATAGACTCAGAACCATTGTTAAAGCAACACCAGGGAGCCACTCCTTATTTACCCAGCATCCTCTCCGTTTCCAGGGTGACCGAGTGATCATCAAAGGAGGGAAGATCGTCAATGACGACCAGTCCTTCTACGCCGACGTCTATGTGGAGGATGGGATCATCAAGTAAATACTTTCTGGTCACTAATGGCTTACAGATATTGGTGTGTTAGCTCTGACATCATCATGCTTCCCGCCCTTTCCCCGATAGACAGATTGGCGAGAACCTCATTGTCCCACCCAACGTGAAGACCGTGGATGCATACGGTCAGCTGGTGATGCCCGGAGGAATAGATGCCAACACCAGCCTGCATGCTCCCCAGAAAGGCCTGAAACCGGCCGACGACTTCTACCAGGGAACCAGAGCGGCGCTGTCTGGAGGAACCACCACCATCAGTCAGCCGCCACTGATGATCCGTCAATATTGACCTGCCTGGCTGTGGGGAAGGTGCACTAACATGGTTTCTGGTTGTTTCTGCAGTCGACCACGTTCTGGTGGAGCCGGGAACTAGTTTACTGGCGAGCTTTGATCAGTGGAAGGAGGCGGCAGAGAAGAGGGCGTGCTGCGACTTCTCCCTGCACATGGACATCGCTCGCTGGCACGAAGGGCTGTACGAGGAGATGGAGACGCTCATTAAAAACCAAGGTCCTGTCCACTGATACTCGGTCGAAACTCACCCAATGCAAAGGTCCGTGTCCACACATAATCAATGACGAATCTCCAAAGACAAAGCTCAACTCTTCACAAAGATCTCACCTAGTAAGAGTTAGTTAATCAATACTCACAGTTCAAAGGTCTGGTTGACTCATAATCAATTGATAATCATTAATCAATGGTCTGGATCTCTTATCACAAAGGTCAACCCAACCCGAAGATTTGGTCCTCCAACAGATCAATAGATCACCCAAAACAAATGTTCTGTCTTCCCATAATCAATCGAAAATAATCAAAGACAAGAGTCCAGTATCCCAACAAAGGCCTCATTCCACAGAAAGGCGTGGTCCTTTCCACAGAAAAGGACCTGCTTACCTGGACAATAATCAATAATCATGACATATGAAGGTCCCACGATAATCAGTCAATACTCTCTCAAAATCAAATTCTGGTTCACCAGTAATCAATGAATAATCGTCAAAGACACCATCACTTTGGTCCTCATAATCAATGAGTCATCATCAAGGACAAAGGTCTGGTCTTCTGGGTTCAATCAATAGCAATATTCATTGATTATTGATGATAGAACTTCTTCTGTTCCAGGCGTGAACTCCTTCCTCTTCTTCATGGCCTACAAGGACAAGTACCAGAGCTCCGACTCACAGGTGACCTCCCACCGTCACATCTGGTTCGTTGTTTCTCTGCTGTAGCAGTTTTGAGAACAAAACACGGATTCAGAACGTCGTCGTCCAAAATGTCACGACTTCTTTACAGTTTTAACAATGTTTCTAACTTAAAACTGTTAACAAGCTACAGAGCTCCAAAGTGGGTGGGGCTACAAAGCTCCAAAGATGGCAGAGTTACAGAGCTCCAAAAAGGGGGCGGGGTCTACAGAGCTCCAAAGTGGGTGGGGCTACAGAGCTCCAAAGACAGCTAAAAATTTTACAACTAAATGTAATTTTACAAAAAGTCACAATTTTTCACAATTTGACTTTCCATCATTTATGAAAACAATGATGTAAATCTTGGTTTTGTTTTTCTTGTGAGTTGTGATTTTATTTCTACAAGTTCTTTAACTGCTAAAACTTGCCGTTGTGTGTTCTCAGCTCTACGAAGCATTCAGCGTGCTGCGGGAACTTGGCGCCATCGCTCAGGTCCACGCTGAGAATGGTGACATCATCGATGAGGTAATGCACCCCAGCTGTGATCTGGTATAAACTGGTGTTAAACTGGTTTTATCTGGGGTCAGGTGTTTTTTTCATTTCTGGTGTACAGTGGTCTGAATCAGTTAAAACTGGAATTAACTGCTGTAGTTTGTCAAATCTGGTTTGCACTGGCATGATTGGTTTTAAAAAACGATTTTAACTGGTAAAAATTAGTCTCAGATGAAGTTAACTGGTGTAAACTGGTCAAGATTTAACTTGTGGGAACTGGTTGAAAAGGGTTACACCTTGTGTAAACAGCTTCTTCCTGGTGTAAAGTAGTCTGAAGTAGTTCACTGAATTTAACTGGAGTACATAATCTTAACTGGTCTTAATTAGTTAAAACTTTTTCTAATTGGATTAAACTATTTTAACCTGGTGTAATCTGGTTTAGTTGGCCAGAACTTGATTTAAATGGTGTAAACTGGTCTTGGTTGGCTCAGACTGGTTCTAATCAATGCTGTATTTAGTTCAAACATTTAGACTTAGTCTAATCTGGTTTCTTTATGATTCTTTATGACAAACTGAACTTAATTGGTTAAAACTGGTTTTAACCAATGGTGAAAACTGGTGTTGGTTGACGAAAATCAGAATTAAATGGTGTAAATTGATTTAAATGGTCAAAACTGATTGAAACTAGTGTGTGAAACTGAGTTAATTCTGTTTTAACTGATGTAAAATAGTTCAAAGTGGTTAAAACTGTTTTTTGCTGGGTTTGATTGGTGTAAACTGGTCTTAACTGGCTAAAACTGGACTTGACCTGATGTAAACCAGTCTAAATTCTTTAAAACTGGGATAAAATGATGTAAACTGGTTGTAAATGGGTTAATTAGAACAGGATTAAACTGGTATTAACTGGCTTAAACTGGATTGTATGTGTTGCAGTGGATTTAAATGGTAAAACTGTAATTGGTCTTAAACTGGTGTAACTGGTTTATGTTTCAGGAGCAGAAGAAACTTCTGAGTCTGGGGATCACTGGACCTGAAGGACATGTCTTATCTCACCCTGAGGAGGTACCAGATGTTCATCCTTCTTCAAACATACTTGGTCTTCTTTAGGCAGCAGACATGGAAGCTCTGAAAGTCTTCTGAAAATCCTACGTTGTCTCTCAGGTGGAGACGGAGGCAGTGTACCGGGCCATCATCATCGCCAAGCAGGCCAACTGCCCGCTCTACGTCACCAAGGTGATGAGCAAATCTGCTGCTGATGTCATCGCCAAAGCCAGGAAGAAAGGTCACGTCCTCCTCGTCATCGTCTATAATTTCAACCTTTTTTTTGTGTGTGTGTGTGTGTTTTATTGATTATTTTATTTTATTGATCAAAATCGATTAAAAAAAAATAGAAATAAACCTTTGTAACACACCTGCAGAATCATTTTTGATCCTCACAGGTTACCATCTCTGTCCACAGGTATGGTTGTGTACGGGGAGCCAATCACAGCTGGTCTGGCCACTGACGGCTCTCACTATTGGTCCAAAGACTGGGCCACGGCGGCTGCCTTCGTCATGAGCCCACCCCTCAACCCTGACCCCTCTACCCCACAGTACCTGACCTCCCTGCTAGCATGGTTAGTGTCCCTGTTAGCATGGTTACCATGGTTAGTGTAGTGTACCATGTTAGCTTTTTGTGTTGTTTTTGTGTTTATATATATGCTATTGTTAATCCCCGTGGGCCCATCTGGACTGCTGGACCCAGAGCCCGGGGAGAGGGCAGGGGTTTTGGGTGCCTTGCTCAGGGGCACCTCATCCATGGATGTGGACGTGGGGAAGTACTTGTTCAGACACTCCTCCCGCCCACATCATTGGTACCAGCCGGGGATTGAACCAGCAACCCTCCGGTTGCCAGTCCAGGTCTCTAGCCGGTACAGACTGTACGCCATACTGTGGTATGGTTAGCACTCAGTGTCTGTTAGCATAGCTAGCAATCAGCATCTATTAGCAAGGTTAGCACTCAGATTCTGTTGGCATGGTTAGCCCTTAGCACCTGTTAGCATGGTTTAAATGGTTGTTGTCTTTTCCAGCGGAGACCTCCAGGTGACGTCCAGTGCTCAGTCCAGCTTCACCACGGCCCAGAAGGCGGTTGGGAAAGACGACTTCACGTTGATCCCAGAGGGGACCACCGGCGTGGAGGAGAGGATGTCGGTGGTCTGGGACAGAGCTGTGGTGAGACGTCGTTACTGACGTTAACTCTGCTGAACTGGAAGTCGGTATAAAACCAGACTCACGTCCGTCCCCTATTGAACTAGAGTGTAGCTGTAGGTCCTAGCAGTCCTCTGCTTGTCCTCATTTCAGCTCTGGCAGCGCTTGTTTCAGATGTCCAAAATCAACTTCTGCCTAGCACAGGCACATGTACAGGTAGACTCCAGGTGGCGACCAAACCCTTCCCTTTGACCTCCAACTGGACCAGTGTCCTTCCTGCGGAACTGACGTCTTTTTCACCATCAAAAGTAGCAGAATTACGACAAAATGTTTCAACTTCAGGCTGCTGTGTAGCCTAGTGGTTAAAGCGGGCGGCCCATGCACTGAGGCTCAGACCTCCTGCAGAGGTCACAGGTTCGACTCCCGCCCCGGGACCCTTTGCTGCGTGTCTCCTCCATTCAATCTGCCCCACTCTCCTGTCTCTCCTGACTGTCAATAAAATATAAAAAATTAGAAAAAAAAAATGTTTCGACTTCATAAGTTAAGATTATGTGATAACATAAAATTGCGACTTTTGTTGAATTTAATGACGAAAAGTTGGGTTATTGTGTTCCTGAAGTCGGGACTTTGTAAATTCTGGATTTTAATGACAAAATTGTTGTTGAAAAAGTTACAATTTTGCCAATTTTGTAATTTTTAAGATGTAATTAATTTACAAAAGGTGCGATTATATGAAATTCACAATGCTTTCCAGAAAGATGCAATTTTCTCAATTTCATGACTTTCCAACAAATAGCTTTAATTGTTAGTCAAGAAGTTTTTGACGACAAAGTTGCAATACTGTGAAATTCAGGATTTTTGATTTTCTTATTTTAGTCAGTTTTATGCCAAATTTTGCATATAGTCGTTGTCCTATATGGGTAGCTACCTGCTAACAACACAGCTGTTGGACTAACCAACATGTTATGTTAGCCACATGCTAATATAACATGTATGGCTAATTTATCCACATGCTAATATAAAATGTATGGCCTAGTTAGCCACATGCTAACTAATACTGCAGGTGGCTAACTGAAGTAGCCACATGTTAACATAACATGTATGGCTACATTAGCCATATGTTTTATGTAATTTCACAAGACTACTAATGTGTTAAGATTAAAAATTTGTGCTTTTTACAACAAAATGGTTTGAATTGAACAAAAGCCACAATTTTACTACAAAAAAAAGTTGGATTGTTCCATCCAAAAAGTTGGGATTTTGTAAAATTCTGGATTTGATGTCACTGAGTCGTGATTTTATGAAATTTGAGATTTTGACAAAAATCGCCATTTTCTTTCTTCTTATTTTCAGTCTACAGGGAAGATGGACGAGAACGAGTTTGTCGCTGTGACAAGCACCAACGCTGCAAAACTCTTCAACATTTACCCTCGCAAAGGTATCACATCCGACCCTTCTGTTAGTATTATAACATGAAACACGGTATTCTGAACAAATGGACTTGTTTGTGTTCAGGGAGGGTGGCGGTGGGATCCGATGCCGACATCGTCATATGGAACCCAAAGGAGACGCGAACAGTATCCGCAGAGACCCACAACCTGGTAATCGGCTGTTTGACTGTCGTAGTTGCCTGTCAATCAAACCTTGTGATCAATCATGCCGTTGTCCCGTTTCCAGAGCGTGGAAGTTAACATCTTGGAGGGTATGGAGTTCCGCGGTGTCCCGTCAGTGGTAATGAGTGGCGGTCGCATTGTTCTTGAGGACGGAAACCTCAACACAACCGAAGGTTCGGGACGCTTCATTCCAAGGAAGGCGTTCCCCGATGCTGTCTACAAGAGGATCAAAGCTCGCAGCAAAGTAATGCCGGCTTTTTCAGCTCAGTTCACATAATTAAAACAGTCGCAGATACACGTTGTCTTCTCCTCAGATGGCTGACGCTCATGGCGTCCCCCGTGGTAACTATGACGGTCCAGTCCATGATGTCATCAGCATGACCAAGTCCGTCCCACCGACTCCAACCACCCGGGGTCCCACCTGTCCCAAGACCCAGACGGGACCTCGAAACCTCCACCAATCGGGATTCACGCTGGCAGGTATGGGAAATGCGCATTCTGGATAATTCAATTCCAGCTGATCGCTGCAGTTCTTCGTATTTTAATGAAGTCTTCTATTTTCATGCAGGCGCTCAAGTGGATGACCACATACCACGCCGCTCTGCTCAGAGGATTGTGGCGCCCCCTGGAGGACGGTCCAACATCACGTCACTGTCTTAATGTCGGAAGATGTCTCATAAAAGTCTGACAAAGTTCTGAGGCGTATCTCACCTGGTTGACGACCCATAACCCACTTAGTTCACCCTCCATCTGTAGGTTCTTAGCCATCATTCATCTCCCACCAAGTACTCAAAGCTAAGCATTTAAATCTTTTCTAGAACGTTAACGATAAACGTAGTTCTGAAACCGCGACTGAACACATTAGTGAGTTAGCCACGTGCTAGTACAACATGTTTGGTTAATTTAGCCATACATGTCTACAGATGACTTCTCCTAAATAGGCGCTATATGAATAAATTGAATTAAGCCACATGCTAATATAACATGTATGGCTAAATTAGCTCCATGCTAATATATCATGTATGGCTAAGTAAGCTACATGCTAATAAAACATGTATGGCTAAGTTAGCCACATGCTAACCTCTAGTCCACTTTGCTCCATATGGACAGCTGCATGTTAACAACACTGTTGGACCAACATGCTCAACATGTTATGTTAGCCACATGCTAACTAAAACTGCATGTGGCTAGGTAAAGTAGACACATGTTAACCAACAGTGCACATGGCCCTATGTGGCTTTTTATGTTAGCTATGAGCTAGCACAACATGCCCGGCAACGTTAGCTGCATTCTAACAAACAATTAAGTTAGCCCCTTGCTAACTAACACTGCATGTGGCTAGCTAAATTAGCCACATGCTAACTTTTAGTGCATTTTGCCCTTTATGGATAGTTACATGCTAACAACAGTCATTGGACCAGCAGTTATGTTGTATTAGCCACATGCTAACTGACAGTGCAGTTAGCCTCATGCTAGCATTGTCTCGTTCTTCTGTTCTTTTCCATGAACTTATGCTTATTTGATCTTAAATCAGTTCAACTTTGTCAGAATTCTCTCCTCTGACTGTGAAGGTGCTAACTAATACCGTAGTAGCCGTAAAGTAGCAAACTTCAAAACCACGCCTCCTGCAGGAAGTAAACACACTGATCCCGCCCCTCCATGTACGTATGCACGTGCTCAGTAGAGTTTCCGAAACCCACATCACCTAAACATCTCTTTTCTACTCTCAGCTGTCTCGTGTTTTCAGACGTGAATGTTGAAAAAAAACAAAAATCAAAAGTCAAGGGCTTTTATTTTGAAGGTCCATGCTGACGACTGTATTTGGACTCCTGGGGGCGCTGTAGGCCCATGACCGCCCCCTGCTGGATTACAGTCGTCAATATGTTCTAGTCACACGTCAGACTGATGGCTCATACCTGTGATGTCATAGCACCCCCCTCCAGTTTTTAAAGTGTTTACTTCTGAAGATTTCATGCTCATTTTGTACTTTTTACATTTTTTGTACCTTGGTGGTGTTAACAGCAGTGTTCGTATCTCTGACTGCGGATAATAGATGGACATCAGCGCCAGAATACAGATGCACCAGGTCCCCTGGGCCCACTAGGACGCCCCCAAGAAATAACTTACTGAAACTGGCCTGTCTTCATTTATTTCTATATTCTATATAATTTGCAAGTTTATAAAGTAATTTTTTTTCTTTTAGATTTTTTATGCAATTTTGAAATAAAAAAAAAAGTCAGAACTTTAGTTTTTAATAAATTAAAACTCAGAACAATTAAGTTTAATTTGGCACATTTGCCAAATTTGTAAAATTTATAAAGTCACCATTTGAGTTCTAATTCATAAAACTTTATGAAGTCAGAATTAGACCTGTTGAGTTTAGGTAGAGGTTTTTCTTTTTAGAAATTCTGATGAAGTTACTTTATCAAACTCTAAACAATAGTTTTATTTTAAAATATGTTTACACTGTTTAATTTACATGGTTTAATTTACAATAAGTTCTTTGAAAGTCAAATTCTGACTGTTCTTCACAAAATCATAACTCGAGTTTAATTTGAAATTCTGTGTGTTCATGAAATCAGCAATTTTATTTTTATTGCATAAATTTGCAAGTTTATAGATGGAAGTTCAGACTTTTTAATGTTTATAAGGTTAAAATTTCTGCATCAAGATTCCGTCGCTGAATCTGAGGCGGGAGTAATCGCCAAGGCAACGTCCATCTCTTATACACAGTCTACAGTTAGCATCAGTGTTAGCATCCGTATAAATAAAATGTGTTTGTGCAACCGGCGGCGGCAGCCATGTTGGCATCCAGCTGTTGTTAGGTTGTCGTCATGGAGACAGAAGCTAACTCCAGTCTGGGCTCCAACAACGGCCCCAGGCTGGTTCTGGTGTTTTCCCATCCTGAAAGATGCGCCGGGGCCCCCAACGAAGGGCGTTACCATGGCAACGGTGCATCAGCTATTGTTCCTGTGGTGAATGTTTAAACTGTGATGAGAGTTGCATGAATAAACTGAAGATTAAAAGAGAAGAAAAACATGGTGATGAGTTTTTATTCTTTAAACTCCATCAATCAAAAAACTTATAAATATCACTGAAATGGCAGTTAATCAAAGTTACACGGTAGATTCCAGCAGAAATCTGAATTTAGTTCCAGATTTACATTTAACACACCACCACATGTATTTGTTAGTGCTGGAGTTTTGTCATAAAACTGGCTTATCATAAAATGTATTTATTTATTTTTTAACTAAAATCACTTTCTTCTAAAATTGCAAATAAAAAAAAAACTGGCTTTGTAAAATAAAAATTATAACTTAGCCACAACTAACAATAATGTATAACATAACTTTTCATAAAAAGGTGAATTTTTGTCACAAAATCAAAAATTTCACAGAAATTGTGGACTTTTTAATGAAACTTTTGAAATAAAGAGAATTTCACTATTTGTGAAATTATGACAAAAAATTCACCTGTTTTACAAAGTTGCTTTTTTTTTTTTTACAAGAAGTCAATATTTGTTTTAATTTGCAGTTTTACTAAAATTTATTTTAGTACAAAACTGGATAGTTTTATACTAAAAATACTTTTTTTTTTATGTCAAATCTCCAATTAAAACTTTGGTTAAAATAAAGCAAATATAAAATGGCAGATTTTGAAATGTTGCATCTTTTTTTCCTTTTTTAAAAAAAATGAAATTTTATCAAAATCTGTAACTTCACAAATATTTTGATGTTTTATCATAAAATTGACTTTTGCACTTAACTTTTTGTCAAAAATGTTTTTTGTTCTTTGTTTATTTTTAAATCAAAAAGTAATTACAAATATTCTGATCTGAAGACATTTTATGAGAATTGATATTCAACAAAAAGTTGCTTTTTTTTAAAAAAAAAAAAAAAGATAGAAAAAGACAGACATTTTATTATTGGTTTTATGTGAAATTTCAGATTTTGACAAAAACTAAAGCTGTAATCTTTGATATTTCTGAATTAGCGACATGAAAAACGTTGGCTAGAATCTGTCACAGCGCCATCTAGAGTTCCAGTCATTTTAAACAATCTCTGAGACGACATTTGATTTATTTCAAATGCTTTTATTTATTTATTTATTTCCCAGTTTATAAAGTTCTTCAAGTAAACAACAGACTTCATGTGCTAACATTCATGCTTTGCTTTTTTTCTTTTCTTGTTCTTCTAAAGTTTCACGTCATGAGTCCAGTAACAACCACGGTCCACATGCAGACCCAGTCCTGGTTCTGTTGTTGCTGGTCAGCTGGGGGACGTGAAGAACTTCCTGCCCGGCTCCGATCGACCTCTGACAACAGAAAACAAGCCTTACAAAGAAATTACACAAAAATGCTGTTTTACAAAACTCACTTAAAAAATAAATAAATAAAAATTAGGACAGAAGTCAATTTGTGTCAAAAAGTCATTTCAAGTTAAAAAACAAACAAACAAATTGCTACTTTACAAAACTCGTTATTTAACATAAAGAGGTCGTGATTTTGTGAAATTTAATAAAATGTTTTTTTTACGTCAAAGTTACAATTATTTTAGTCCACAACTTCACATTAAATTAAATCTTGATTTTGTGAAAAATCTTACGACAGAGTTGCAATGTTGTGAAATTTGAGAACTGACAACAAAAATGTTTTATTTGAGTTCAGAAAGTGAAAACAACTTGAACACTTTGAACTCAAAAACTTCACAAAATCGTGTCTTCATTTCATGTCAACTCAGGTGCTGTTTGCGGTGAAAAACGCAAAACATTTTATCAGATGTCCATATCGTTTCCACGGCAACAGCGTTTTTTGGGGGTTGAAAACGCAAAAAAGTGAAACCACCTTCCAGAGTGGAAATCTTACAAACGCTCCACTCTCACATCATCGTCTAAACGGTTGAAAACGCAAAACTGCGTTTCTCGTCACGCAGAATTTACGCTTCAGCTGGACAAGTCCATATGTCCACTGGCAGGTCTCCCAGTCCACTTCTTACTGCATTTTTGTATCTAACGTGATGCTCAGCAGCGGCTCCACTTCAGCGCTGCCAACTCACGCACATGGCTGAACACCTGACGACGGTCACATGCGTGCGTGTCGCGCTCATTCTGTGATAGTCACGGTCCTGTCCACCTCCTCGTCTGTCCAGACAAATCTTTAGGTTTTCACGCGTTGTTTCGTCATGTTGTTTCTCTTTGTTATTATATTTTGCGCTGGGAACGAACAGGAAGAAGAGAAGGAGGAAGGTTGTGCGCAGGCGCTTGGTCTTGGTGGTGCTGCCACCTAGCGTCCTGGCATGCATACTGCTTCAGTAAATAGGACATTTCATAGACTTTTTTGTGTCCGTCTGCGCGCAGATTTTCCTCCAAAACGCCCGTCTAAATGCGGAGTTTTTGGGTCAGATCGTTTCTGTCTAAACTGGGCCTGAGAGAATATCTGAAAACAGATGAGATGGTTTTAGAGCTGATCGAAGAAAAGAAAAGTTCTCAGGTTCTCAGTTTTGCTTCCCAGATTTTGGTTCTCTGGTTCTAGGTTTTGGTTCCGCAGTAACGCCATAGGAAACTTAAAAGTGGACGTTTTAGACATAAATGGTAAATGTCGTATATACTTGTATAGCGCTTTACAGCTGTAGTCCTACAGCGCCAAAGCGCTTTACGCTGCAGACCTTCACCCGCTCACACACATACATACCGGTTGTTGGCAGAGCTACCGTACAACGGCGCTGGCCAGAAAACCAGGAGCAACCAGGGATTCAGTGTCTTGCTCAAGGACACTTCAGTGGACACAGGAGGAACTAGGGCTCAGACCACCAACCTTCAGGTCCATGGTCCACTCTACCAACTGAGTTTTTCACTTGATGTTTGCGCACTAAAACATCAGAAATGTTCACCAAAAAGGAACTTCAGAACTTCAGAACATCGCCATCCAGCGGCTAAAGCATCTTCAGCGTCCTCACAATTTTCAGCGTCCTCAGCATCTTCAGTGTCCTCAGCGTCTAAAGCATCTTCAGTGTCCTTAGCATCTTCACTGTCTTCAGTGTCCCCAGCATCTAGAGCATCTTCAGCGTCCTCACAATCTTCAGTGTCCTCAGCATCTTCAGCATCCTCACCATCTTCAGTGTCCTCAGCGTCTAAAGCATCTTCAGTGTCCTTAGCATCTTCACTGTCTTCAGTGTCATCAGCATCTAAAGCATCTTCAGCATCCTCACAATCTTCAGCGTCCTCAGCGTCTTCAGCATCCTCAGTGTCTAAAACATCTTCAGTGTCCTCAGCATCTTCAGCATCATTAGTGTCCTCGGCATCCTCAGCGTCTTCAGTGTCCTCAGCGTCTTCATCATTATCAACGTCTTGAGTGTCCTCAGCGTCTTCCGTGTCCTTAGTATCCTCAGCATCCTCAGCATCTTCAGTGTCCTCAGCGTCTTCAGCATCCTCAGTGTCTAAAACATCTTCAGTATCCTCAGCATCTTCAGCATCATTAGTGTCCTCGGCATCCTCAGCGTCTTCAGTGTCCTCAGCGTCTTCAGTGTCCTCAGCATCTTCATCATCATCAGCATCTTCAGCATCCTCAGTGTCTTCAGTGTCCTCCACGTCCTCAGTGTCAGTGTCCTCTATGTCCTGCATAGATGAGTGGAACAGAAAGAATATTTATTTAAAAGTAAACTTTTCTGCTTCAGCTTCTTCGGAGCGTCGTATTCCCTGGAAGTCAAATAAATCGTCACGCATAAACACAAATAAACAAATATTGCACGCTTTCAAGTCGACTCGTGCACACCAGACGCTCACTAATCACACAGCGCACACGGAGACAAACTTGTGGATGATAATGATGCAATCCCCGTGTCGGCACCCGCCAGGACGGAAACGGGAAGGAAACCGGTGGCAATAAAGAGGTGTGTCTCTGTGTATGAAAATGCTAATGAGCTTCCACCCCGTGGTACTCGAACTGTTTTCTCTTTGATAACCCAATTATTGTCTCAAGAGCTGTGTCAACTGCTACAGCGATCTCTCCTCCAACAAATCACTCCTCTAACCTCCAGCTCTTCTGCTTCCATTCTGTCGTTTTTCTGACGGTTCAAAGTAATCAGAGCAGTCCGGGCCGAGGACCGCCATTGATTCTGGCTTCCCGCTTATCATGCTAATTCCCTGAAAATCAGTCCTTTTTCATCCCCCTCTTCCTGATTACCACTCCTAGAAAAAAAAAGAAAGGGAAAAAAAAGCCCCCAAACTGTTTTTCTCCCCAGACCAACACCACTGCCATAAGGGAAAGACAGCAGCAGTGGTTTCAGAGACCACATTCATCTGGAAAGCGTTTCAGTGTTGAACTGCATCCAGAGTTTGGAGTTCAACAGCCTTCAGGACACATGCATTTTTTTATTCTACACTTCAAACTGCAACATTTATTGTAAACTATTATAAACTAAATGTTTGATTCAGACCTAACATCAAAGAGTGGTATAACTGAGGTGGAGAACAGCTGGTTTATGTCAGAAAGTCCTACGTAGCTGCGCTGTCTGTAGTAATCACGTCTACGTAGCTGCGCTGTAGTAATCACGTCTACTAGCTGCGCTGTTGTAATCACGTCTACGTAGCTGCGCTGTAGTAATCACTTCTACGTAGCTGCGCTGTAGTAATCACTTCTACGTAGCTGCGCTGTCTGTAGTAATCACTTCTACGTAGCTGCGCTGTAGTAGTCACGTCTACGTAGCTGCGCTGTAGTAATCACTTCTACGTAGCTGCGCTGTAGTAATCACGTCTACGTAGCTGCACTGTAGTAATCACGTCTACGTAGCTGCGCTGTAGTAATCACTTCTACGTAGCTGCGCTGTCTGTAGTAATCACGTCTACGTAGCTGCGCTGTAGTAATCACGTCTACTAGCTGCGCTGTAGTAGTCACTTCTACGTAGCTGCGCTGTAGTAATCACTTCTACGTAGCTGCGCTGTAGTAATCACGTCTACGTATCTGCGCTGTCGTAATCACGTCTACGTAGCTGCGCTGTCGTAATCACGTCTACGTAGCTGCGCTGTAGTAATCACGTCTACGTAGCTGCGCTGTCGTAATCACGTCTACGTAGCTGCGCTGTCGTAATCACGTCTACTAGCTGCGCTGTCGTAATCACGTCTACGTAGCTGCGCTGTCGTAATCACGTCTACGTAGCTGCGCTGTAGTAATCACTTCTACGTAGCTGCGCTGTCGTAATCACGTCTACTTACCTGCGCTGTAGTTATCACGCCGACGTGGGATTCATGAAACCTGTGCACCTGCCAATTTTTTTCTCACCACTGTGCGTATGTTTGTAAATCAGACTCGTTCTAAATTGACAGGCGCATGCTCGCAGTACGTGATTAGCATACTACCACGTCCCCATTTCTCTGAATAAGGAAGCCGCTTTCCTAGAGTTGATTGTATGCATGAATGAACCTTTTCCGTGAGCAGACATGTACATTTCACAGTTTGTTCGAAGCGATGGCATCAAAAGGCAAAATAAAAACAACCACAGAAACTGAAACAGTTGTGTCTGAGGTGGAAACCAGAAAATGTATATTTTTCCAGAGTGTCTAACAGAATGATGATGGTCGAAAACAAATAAATAAACAAATAAAAATGCTCGGACCGCATTACCCAATAACCGGGGCTGTTAATGTAGAATCCTCCTGTAGCCCAGGTGGAAAAAAGTGAAAATAAAATTTGATTCCAAGACCAAAAAAAAAAAAAAAAACACATTCCCTGTGTACTGTTTTGCTAAATATATGAGCCATAGGTGCTTCATGGCAAGCAGGGGCAGCGTTAAGGATATGACACAGATCATCTGCACACTGATGGAGTTTTTTTGTTTTTTTTTATGTTCATGTGATGCATTGAGTCAATTGATGGAGCTTTGATTAGAGCTGTAATCGGATTTTAAAAGTTGGGCCAGATCCGGTCCGAAATAATTCAGTCCGATATTTTATATTTTGATTTTCAACAGCTGAACATGTTACAGCCCGACATTATTCAAAAATGTGCACACAGCTCTTTTGCCTTTTGTCAAGAATGAATAATTTTAGCATCTTCACATAACCTACTGGCTCATTATTTTTATTATGTGCATGGTCAAAACATATCCACACTTCACTTCAGATTTTCAGCTTTAGCTTTGATGCACAAGGGATGACCAGGCTCAGAGAGGGATGTGAAATCCCAGCCTGGTCTGCTATTTCTCTCTGTAAAGTAACCGAACGTGGACAGGACTTACATGAGGTATGAGAACGACGTGTCAGATGATTTAGATGCTCCAGCGAATCACATAGCTGCATTAGGCTACATATGATATTGGTAATCAGAAACTGTTGATAAGCAATTCATAATTTTCCTTAAAAATTATTTTAATTATTAAAATAAAAGTTAATTAATCTTTTTTAATGAAGGTGGTTTTGTATGCTCTGCATGTACTTAGAAGCTCCGTAATTGCTTTTTCTGAGTCCGTTCAGCTTTCCTTATTTCTGCGTACATATGGTCTAAGGTGTTTCTAAATTTGTTTGCAGAGTAAGAACAAATTTGGGTAAGAAAATAGTGATAAATCCTAAATTTGTTGAATTTGAAAACGTTTGCAGGCCCATTGATGTCTGCGAAGCCATCGAATTGATGTTTACATAGCTATGCCGGAGCATTGACACCCATGTAGCTATGTCGTAGCATTCACCTCTATATAGCTATGCCGTAGTATTCACTCCTACATAGCTACATGTAGCATTCACGTCTACGTAGCTGTGCCATAGCATTCACGTCTACGTAGTTATGCCGTAGCATTCGTGTCTACATAGCTATGCCATAGCATTCACACCCTCATAGCTGCGTCATAGCATTCACATCTACCCAGCTACATGTAGCATTCACTCCTACGTAGCTATGCCATAGCATGCATGTCTACATAGCTACACCAGAGCATTCACGTCTAAATAACTATACCATAGCATTCACTTCTTCATATCTATGCCGTAGCATACATGTCTACCTAGCTACATCGTAGCATTCTTTGCCAGGCCTCCCTGGAAGAAGAGATCTTGTTTCTCAATGGGACATTTCCTTGATAAATAAAGGCTAAATAAAATTAAAAAACAAAAAAAACATCTGCTTAGCTATGCCATAGTATTCACATCTACATACCTACGCCATAGTATTCACTCCTGTGGAGCTATGCCGTAGCATTTACGTCTATGGAGCTACACTTTAGCATTCAGTTCTACGTAGCTATGCTGTAGCATTCATGGCTACAAAGCTATGCTGTAGTAGTCACTCCTACACAGCTATGCTGTAGTATTCACGTTTACATAGCTACGCCGTACCATTCATGTCCATGTAACTATACCATAGCATTTACTTCTATGTAGCTACGCCGTAGCATTCATGTCTACGTAGCTATGCCATAGCATTGACATCTTCGTAGCTATTCCATAGAGTCTGAGCTCAGCTGTGTTCATATCAAATGTTTCCGTTCATGAATGATCTTCAGGTCAAATCAGAGTATTTTATGTTTTCACCTGGATACGTTGTCCTGACAACCACCTGAACCAGGAAGAGATGATTTAATGAAGAAGATGAGAGCATGATGGGATGTTGTACATCAGAGGCAGCCGTTAATTAGTCCTTTGATGTGAGTGTTTGTTATGGAAATAAATGCCTTAACGATCAGCAGACGCCGATATCTGAGAGGTTTCCAGCCGCACCTTCATTCTGTCTCTGTGACTTTTAGGAAATGAATAAATTCAGACGTTATCTGAATTTAAATAATTAAAAATGCAGATTTAGGAGGGAATAATGAATGGGGGGGGGTTGTCTGTTAATTAAAGTTTACAAATGGCTGTGATGGGACGCCATGTTCTGTTTTCTGAAAATATTTGCAGAGCGCGTTTCAGCCCCTTTGTAAACATTTAACAGTCTTAATCAACTCATTAATCAAGCAAATTGCAATCAGAACGTCCAATTGTTTTCTGACGGATAAATAAATGATAAACAGACTCTTTTCTTTCATTGAACTCATTTCTGCTAAATGGAACTGTCCAGACTCCTGAACAGAATCCAGAAACACGGAGCTCCTTTGGTTTGATCTGTATTCCTGTTTGGAGGACGTGTGAAGGACATCTGGAGGACGTGTGGAGGACATCTGAGGATGTATGGAAGATGCATGGAGGATGTATGAAGGATATACGGAAGACTTATGGAGGATTTCTGTAGAGGTGAGATCTAAGGTAGTAAAACGTTCCAGATGTTTCATTTTCAGATTTCATACCTGAGGAGAGTTCACGTCTCCTGATTTGACCCAATCCAGGAATGAAAGAAAAAGGAAGTTCTTTGACAAGTTGGAGAAGGCTTCAAAGCTAATCCCTACTGACCTCCAACTCTGTAGGAGAAGGCTGGTTGGCAGTGTGATTTTATATTTCATTTTATATTATATTTTATACTTCATTAGCATGTTCTTCCCGGGTCCAGTTCCTTCACAGACCGAATATCCAACTGGAAAATATGTTTGACATCCTCAACCTCTGGGATTTCCCTCCTCTAGCAAAGGCGTCCTGTTGTACTTCTCCCCTGTTATCCACCATCTTTGGTCAGCCCCAAGCCCCAGGATCTGCAGGTTCCCCACATGCCAGGATGCATCGCTCCACACCGCTGTTTACTCCAGTACCACAGCAGAGATGTACCGTCACTGCTCCACACCCTGCCCACCGAGGCTCCTCACTACGGCTGCAGCAGAGGTTGAGGGACTCACTGCGGTACCGTGACCAGGAGTAAACTCTCCAGCATCTCTCTGTGTCCCCTGTTCACCCTGACGACAGCAATTGTTGGGGATTCCATTGCTAAACGTCCGGTTTGTCACCTGTTGCTTCCCTGCTGCCACAGTTACTGTTACCTTAGAAAAAATTCTGGACCTGTTGCATCACTTCCATCCTCAATCAGGAGGATCATTGTTCATGTTGGTTTTAATGATACATCCGGCACCAGTCTGAGGTGACGAAAAGGGACTGTGCTGAGCAACTGCAGTAAGGCTGTTTTATGTCCGGGCCCCTTCCTTCCTTAACCCACAGAGTAGATTGTTTCAGTCGGCCCCTGAGTCTGAAGACCTGGCTCCAGTCCGCTTGTACCAAGAACACGCAACATTATATTGACAATTGTAACCTGTTCTGGAACCGTTCCACATTCTACTGGGATCTGGATGGGGTCCACCCCAGCAGACTAGGTAGCAAAGTGTTGGCCAACCAATTTTGACATGCTGTCCGGACAAGTGACTGACCCAGTACCCCCTCTTCCTCTGTGGTGCCTACACAAGTCATCACCCAAGCACAGGTGCCCCCTACTACCCCGTTTTGGCACCAGTTCCACCAATAATTCACCACAACCCAAACCCAAAAAAACTCATATCACAGTCAGGTCTGTTCAAGTGGGACAAAAACAGGAAAAATCACATCTTCGTTGTCTTCGTCCCCTCCGTCGTGAACCTTTAACTGCCTCACTTATCTGGAACACCCCAGCAACTTTTAAAATCAAGGTGGCTTAGTGGTAGAGTGTTTGGCCATGAGCCAGAAGGTTGGTGGTTTGAGCCCTAGTTCCTCCTGTTCCTGTTCCTCCACCGAAGTGTCCTTGAGCAATGAGCCATTGTATGGCAGCTGCGCTGACAGCCAGTGTGTGAATGCGTGTCAGTGGGTGAATGTCTACTAGAGGTTGACCAATTTATCAGTTGGCCGATATATAGGGCCAATATTTGCAATTTTTTAATTCATCTGCGATATCCTTGCTTGGTTGCTCCAATTTGAAGTCAGGCACATCCGCGGGCAGCTGCATTATATTTGAGTGGTGCAGCTGCACGTAGAGGACCCCTAACAAACTTTTGGAAGATTCAGTCCAAGAAGACAGTCCCAGAAGACAAAGGTAAGGCTTAAATTCTTACATTTCGATGTCCTATGGCCATTTATTTGCTATTATTTTACTAGTAAACTATGATGTGTTGCTTCATTTAGTGAAAGAAAAAACGAATAACATTTAACCGTCTGGAACTAGCATAATGCTGTAGCTGGTTATTTGCCGTTAGCTTTAAAAACTAAAACATAT
>JBAMYA010000012.1:543250-559116 GCA_037176975.1 Arrhamphus sclerolepis | reverse complement strand
TCCAACAAGCACCTGCCGTGTCACCCCATTCCCGGTAAACAGAGCCCTCCAACCACCAAAAGTGTCGACATCCCCACAAACACCACGGGACCCCCCCCCCCCCCCCCCGCCCCGAACTTCCTGTCTGCCCCCATCCCGCTGCCAGCAAAGGAAGTGCACCCATGCCCATTGAAGAGGGGCGACTATGGCAGACCCAACGCCAGGATCATACTGACACCAACGTTATTTAGTTGTTTAACGGTTTAGTTGTTTAGCTATTTCGTTGTTTTGTTTAGTATTTTAGCTAGTTTTTTTTTTTTTTTTGTTTTTTTTAGGTATTTAGTTGTTTACATGTTATGTTGTGTTGTATTTTTAACTGTTTAGTTCTTTGACTGTTTAGTTGTTTGTATGGTTGTTTAACGGTTTAGCTGTTTAGCTATTTTGTTGTGTTTTTGTTTAGTATTGTAGTTATTTCATTCTTTTGTTTTTTAGCTATTTAGTTGTTTACCTGTTTTGCTGTTATGTATTTTCAGCTGTTTAGTTATTTTGTTGTTTACTTGCTTTGCTGTTTAGTTGTTTTTGGCAGGCAGCTTTCCTGTTCCTCTTCTAGAGTTAATAGCTGACTGAAGCGCCTGGGACTGCAGCATCATTACATGCCACCACCACCACCACCCCCCACCACCCCACCCCCAAAATGATGTATCTGTAGACAAAACACAAGCAGATGTTTCAGTGGCTGTTAGGTGTCCTCGCCGGGGAGGGAGAACCATCATTTGACATGTGTGTTTGGCGCGTTGGGGACGAGTTGTGTTAAAAGGTGTTATTACGGCTTCGCTGCAGCAGAGCTGGGGGGTTGGGGGTGCAGGGGCCATGGACCGAGGCTAATGGAGGAGGACGGAGCTCCAGCTCTGCTGTCCAGAAACTAGCTTTTAGAGGGAAACACAGGCCACTGTTCGTCAGCCTGAGAGGCTTTTTAAAACCCTCATTTAAATATGTAACCCCCCCCCTCGGCACTGAGACTGTGAACCTTGACCAGATTTCAGGACTGGGGTGGAGGGGGGAGGAAATTGTTGTACATTTCCTGACAAATTGAGTTAAACGGACAGTAAGTAGGGCTTTAAGAAAACAAATGGTGGTCTTTATCACAGGTGGACGCTGATGGCTTAATGGGGCTATGAGCTGATGGCATCACCACTAATGGCTCGACAGGACGCATTAAGGTTTTCATATAAAGACCTGGAGAGTGGGGGCCAGGCGTGATGGCAGTTCGTAGACCTGTGTGGCCCCATTTCCTGTGTGCAGAGAAGCAGATGTTTGTGAACTGGCAGAAGAAAGCTGGCAGCAGCTGCGTATACACTGCCAAGGTCCAGGACTGTCAAAACAGTGCCACGATGACACGCACACACCGAATGGAGATGAAGAGTTTAGCTCTCCTGATCTCCTGAAGCTGATCCCTGCAAAACAAAGAATACTAAACTAAAGAATAATTCCTTGTTTCTTAGAAATGAACCTTAAATGCCATTCTTGTACCAGTTTGGTCTACATTAGATCGGATCAGCACGCGTGGTGCCAACCACACGACTAAGGCAGGGGCTATAGTGAAGCACATAGGTACTAGCGTGTTGATACAGGACAGAGAGCGCAGAGACTAAAGCCTGCACAGTCACACCTTTCACTTCATCAGCTATCTGTTTGGTTTCAACTGATAGGAGTTAGGATGGTGAACCAGAGGACTAAGAAACTCAACCATCTGGATAACTTCTTATAATTTCCCACAGAAA
Source organism: Arrhamphus sclerolepis (assembly GCA_037176975.1). Classification (NCBI taxonomy): domain Eukaryota; kingdom Metazoa; phylum Chordata; class Actinopteri; order Beloniformes; family Hemiramphidae; genus Arrhamphus; species Arrhamphus sclerolepis. The sequence continues at coordinate 557,356 of JBAMYA010000012.1, read as the reverse complement.
AATGTCTCTTAGTAAAACAGATGTGATCGAGGGTGCAACAATTTAAACCCGATTCATGGTCCAAACTACAGCCAGACAATGGACATGAAATAATACAATCCTGATGTGATTAAAGTGCTTCAAGTAGTTCAAGAAAAATGAAGCAGATTACAGCTCTGGGCTTGATTTCAAGTGTCCAGTTGTCATTTAGTGCAGCTGTTTGACTGGTGCTACCAACATGAAGTCCAATGGGATCTTAGTACAGCTGGAGGATTTAAAAAAAAATACAGATGTATAAGCGAGTATAGAAACCATATGTGTGGTCAAATGAACTGTTTGGTAGATTCTTAGCTCTTCCATGATGAAAAAAACTCCCATCACAACATCAATACAAGTCAAGAATACTCTGGAGAATTCAGGCCAACCAGTGTCAACCTTTACATTCAAGAGAAGCCTTCATGAATGTAGATACAGAGTTTACAACAAGATACTGTTGAAGACGAGAGCCAGATTAGACAAACTAAAACAAAGACAAACTCGTACCACAATGAAGGAAGAGAAACGTCTGCAACAACGGGTCGTGATCACGTGTATAAAAACGGTGGAGGCAGTTCATGGTATGGGTATACACTGGTGTTTCTGGATGATTTGAGCACCGATGGAAGCAGCACGGTGAGGTCTGAAGAGTTCTCTGCTCACATTCAAAAACCAACAGGTCTAGCTTCACAGATGGAGATGACCTCGAAGAAACATCAGACCTTTGAAAGCAAAGGGATTATACCGCTGAGGCCCTGAATATGGAGCTACTTTGCTAAAAGGTCTTTGTTATTGTTGAAATACCTCTGGACTTGACTATTGATGTTCCAGTCATTCATCTGCATGAGTTATAGAAGCATAACTTCCTGATTTTCATTCTCTGCATCAGGCTTTTGTTCTGGTCCACCTCCACTCAGACTAACGTGGTCTCATCTCGTCAGTCTTTTGTCACGAACATCACTGAATGAATCCACGATAGATTCAGAGCGATAATAAAAACACCTCAGCTCGTTCTGGCATGTAGTGATGTGTTCGACATTGATGAACCAACTCCCAGTGCCGCTGAAGATCACATCATCTTGAAGAGGGAACTTTTCCTCCTCCCCCTCCTCCCCCGTGGGTTTACCCACTCTTCTCCCCTCCTTTGGAAGGAGAGTTCTGCTTTTTCAGAGGTACAGCTTGTTTTATTAACATCAAAAGTGCCTGTGGGAGACGGCAGTGATCAAATTCCCCTCTAATTAAAATGAACCTGAGCTGAGGATGTTGCACTGTTTAATATGTACAGAACGGCGCTGATTGCACAAAGCGTCTCCTCCTTTTTGTTGCTGTGGATAATGCGGACTCCGTGGAGACGCCGACGTGGGCGGAATGAGGGTACCTAGAGCATCCTCTGAATCAGAGTGATGTCCTCATTGCAGGATGATGTGAGGCTGATGTCAAATGTGGCCAGTGAAGCCGAAGCCTCACCTCGCCTTTCATTTAGAGGTTGATTGATGGACCTGGAGGCGATGTTCCGCAGCATCAGACGCTCCTTACCCAGCATTGTTTGGCAACTCTTTGCTGCTTCTCTCCTCCCATGATGCTAAAAGCTTTCTAAGTTCAAGTTCACTTTGCACTTTGTCCTTGGGTCCTTTACCAAGAATGGGCAACATTTCAGGTGCTGAAGCTTTGAGGTCAAAGATTTCCTACAATGAAATAGATCTCCAGCCCATCTCAGGGTTGCAGGCTATATGAAAAGGAACTATCATGGCCACCCATCACAACTTCTCTCATCCTTAATACAATTAATCAGGCAGTTGATCAGGATTCATCTTTGATTTATGTGAGAAAACTGCCTATGGACGCTGCTGACCTCCATGTTTGGAAACAATCATACTTATAGCCTGTTCGATGAAACTGTGTTTAGTGTTCATGGTCTTTGATTGATGGACAGATTGGCCAATGGCTAGCTGTCATCACTTTAGCTACTAAGCTACCTAGGATTGCCCTGCCTTGACTTCTGAGATGTAAATAAAGACCTAACAAAGCACAGTCACCTCTAATAATGTGGCTTGTTGAGACCAAGACCAAGAAACCGCTGCAACCAGGATGTGGTTGCACCAGGAAGTGCAAAGTTGGCTGCAGAATGCCGCCACTGGACTGTCTCTACCTCATCAGTTACTACTCGCAGCTGCTGGACCCTCTGGTTGAGCAACATCCAGCACAGATCATTCTGGGACCCTTCCAATTGGACCAACCAGAATACTAACCAGCAACATCTGCTGCCAGAGAAGACGTTCCAGTGCTACCAGAGCTGAAACAAGAACTGGCAGAAGTCTGCTGGATCCTACCATGACGTTGGGTCCAACCATAGAAATTTTGGGTTCTACCATATTGACGTTGGTTCTGCTCATGAAGATTATGGGTCCGACCCTGCTGATGTTGGGTCCTACCATGGTGATACTGGGTCCTACCATGGTGATACTGGGTCCTACCATGTTAATGGGGCGTCCTACCATGGTGATACTGGGTCCTACCATGGTGATACTGGGTCCTACCATGGTGGTGCTTGGTCCTACCATTTTTGATGCTGGGTCCTACCATTTTTGATGCTGGGTCCTACCATGGTGATACTGGGTCCTACCATGGTGATGCTGTGTCCTACCATGGTGATACTTGGTCCTACCATGATAATGTTGGGTCCTACCATGGTGATGATGGGCCCTACCATGGTGATGCTGGGTCCTACCATGGTGATACTGGGTCCTACCATGGTAATGTTGGGTCCTACCATGGTGATGCTGGGTCCTACCATGGTGATACTAGTTATTTAGTGTTTAATTTGTTTTTAGCTCTTTGGCCATGCGTGTTCCTTTTTAAACTGCTTTACAAATTACGTTGATCAGTAATTTTAATTATGTTCACAGGTTACTGAGCTAAAATAACAGTGACTGACATTAGGTGGGCGGAGCTTCAGAGTAGAAACCTGAGGATGACATCACAGGAGATTCAACCATTAATTTCACAGTCTAGTGGTGCTGGCCAGTCAAACCCACATGGAGGCAACTATATGTCCGTCTTTCTTATGTCCTAACCTGTGCTAACTGGTCCTGATTGGTCCTGTTTTTCTTGTTGCCTTTTCTGGGGCCTGTTGACCCAGATCACCTTTAACTCAAAGGCTTAAGATTCGGTTTCGGGCTCTCATTGTAACAACTCAGCGTTTGCACAAAAGGTATGATGAGAGATACAAACTGGATTTAGGTGTTTTCTGCCGATCAATGACAGCAATCCCAAAGCTGATCTGAGGTCATGAATACCTGAGCAGGTGTTTGAGGAGGTGCATACAGATGACAGAAAAAATAAAGCTGTTGTTTTGTTCAGAGACTTTCTTCAGATCTGGACTCATGTTCAAGTTGATTCTGACATGAAGGACTAGGGATGGGAATTGATAAGATTTTTATGATTCCAATTCCATTTTTGATTCTGTTTAACGAAACAAGTCCCTTATCGATTCTCATTAGGAAAAAAAGGACAACAAACAAGTCGATTAGCATCACCAATATAAAATTTTCATAATAATAAAATAAATATTCTTCTGTAGAAATTAACGAAATACGACATAAATTATTATGTGGCAATTTCACAAGAATGTCCAACGTTTTTCTAAAAGAAATTAAAATTCTCCTTTTTAAAAGGACCTATAAGCTGAGCACTCAAAAATAAAACTGTCAGCCAGTAACAAAAACAATCAAGTTTCCTTTTCAGGTTTTTTTTGGCTCTAGTGGCCTTAATAAAAGTAGGTAGACAATGAGAGTGGTCACGGGTCAGGAGTCGAACCTACAACCACTGCAGGAGGACTGTTGTCTCTGTACATGGACCACCTGGTCCAACCACTGTTGCACCTGGTGGCCCAGCATTTAATCTTCAACGTAAAATACAACCTCAGATGGATGGTTTGGTGGTTGTCTCCATCCTTCTGACCATCCCCAGGTTTACGTATCTGCAGCGTTAATGAACGTGTTACCATGACGAGCCTGAATGTCCTTTGAGGACATTTGAAATGACTCCTGGTCTCTTGTCTCAGAGACTTCTTTCATGATTTTCTTCTTCTCCTTCCAAGACTGGAAATCAGTCTGATGTCAGACCAGAAACCAGTTGACCATCAGACCGGAAACCAGTCCTCCACCAGATCAGAAACCAGAAACCGATCCTCCGTCAGACTTGAAACCAGACCTCCGTCAGACCAGAGCAGGTATCCTGTACTCCATTAAACCAACAGTGTGGCCCCTCACTTTTATTTGACATTTTATTTGGCGGTGACAAACGAGCAGCAGTTGGATTATAACATAATTTGTCTCCTCTTTATTACCGGCACAAAGGACACCATTCATTAATTATTCTGCTGCTGCCGCTCAACACTAACTGGAAAGGTCCCTCTCTGGACAGATGGCGAGGACAACGTTATTTATATCAATCAGTCCAGAATGTTCAGCGAGGATTACAATTCCTTGGGCTGCTCTGATTGATGCCGGAGCACCTCGGCCCCGCACCGGCCCCGACAGCTCCTGCGGGGACACTTTAATCGAACAGGAATTGAAACCAGACTCGTGTGTTTATTCATACTCTTTTCTGTTTTCCTGCCACAAGTCATCCACACTAAATCGTCGTAAACAAGACCTGTTACACTGGAGCACCTGTCCCCCAACAGCCAGCCTCTCTCCATCCAGGAAGTACATTCTGTTGCAGTTCCTCCACTGACCACTAGGAACTGGCTCCAGAACAGAGCAGATCTCCATTAGCGTCCATGGTAAAAGCAGAATTAAACATCTTTACAAACTTTTTTCCTTCTGTGGTTACATAGTTCATCCATGAAACCTGGACGTACCACACCAGATACATTTATATTCAAAAATAAAGCTGACCAGTCAGATGCCAGGATTCATTTGACCTGCTTGACAGATAGCTAGCCATTGGCTCTGCCATTGCCTTTGATGGCTGTGCAGGATGCTGCCACACAGTTTGAGAAAAAAATGGTCTTCAGTCACACCTGACAGTCAGTCCAGGATTTATAGTCTCTGGGTCACATGATGTGATAGTCGGTCCAGTATTTACAGTCTACAGGTCACATGACCCGACAGTCGGTCCAGTATTTACAGTCTACAGGTCACATGACCCGACAGTTGGTCCAGTATTTACAGTCTACAGGTCACATGACCCGACAGTCAGTCCAGGATTTATAGTCTCTGGGTCACATGATGTGACAGTCGGTCCAGGATTTATAGTTTCGGGGTCATATGATCCGACAGTCAGTCCAGTATTTACAGTCTCTGGGGTCATGTGACCTGACAGTCGGTCCAGTATTTACAGTCTCTGGGTCACATGGCCTGACAGTCGGTCCAGTATTTACAGTCTACAGGTCACATGACCTGACAGTCGGTCCAGTATTTACAGTCTCTGGGTCACATGACCCAACAGTCGGTCCAGTATTTACAGTCTCTCGGTCACATGACCTGACAGTTGGTCCAGTATTTACAGTCTCTGGGTCACATGACCCAACAGTTGGTCCAGTATTTACAGTCTCTCGGTCACATGACCCGGCAGTCGGTCCAGTATTTACAGTCTCTGGGTCACATGACCCGACAGTCGGTCCAGTATTTACAGTCTACAGGTCACATGACCTGACAGTCGGTCCAGTATTTACAGTATCTGGGTCACATGACCCGACAGTTGGTCCAGTATTTACAATCTAGGGGTTCTACAGAGAAGTATCGTGTCCAGACAACTCCAAGTGGGTAACCAGCTTTTATCCTTTTCTTGATGGTTTTTGTTGTAAAAGCACCTGGAGCTGTTGAGGGCCAAGCCTGGCCCAAAGGTCCAAAGATGATGAAGAACTGGTCCACATCAGGTGAACATGTGGCCGAGGTTCGTCTCCGCACCGTCAGGCAGAGTCAAAGCTATGGATGCAGACTGCATCCATAGCTGACTAATAAAACAGAAAAATGTTAATGTCATTAACCATGGATATATGCAGATGTTCCTGTTGTGTGTTGTAATTCTGGCATCCTTCACCTGATTCTGATTGGTTACCAGTGGATGCGTTCATGTTGTAATTCGTTGTAAATGAAGTATCGAGGATGAAGTGCAAAAATCATTGTGAATTATGAAAGGTGTTAGAACTGATCATGTGAACACGATGAAAGTCAGGAAAGTCATTCATTGTTCTCAAAATTGTTCCCATGTTGGGGCCAGTAGAGATGTTAACAGGTGTAACGCCCCCCCATCCCCCAATCCACATTCTTCCAAACATTTACCCACTGACTAGAAAAACCTCCCTGGGCCCCTGATGGTCCCCGGCTGGAGGATGCCCAGGCGCTACAGCAGCGCTCATAAAAACTCAATTCATCAAGACGAGCGTAATTTGCTCCGAACGGAAAGCACCACAAAAGGGGGGACGTGAGTATGGGGGGTGGGGGGGTTGTCAGCGAGACAGGTGGCTGGAGATCTCGCTCTGATACTGAGCGATATGAATAATAGATTCTGCTAAATGTACGCCAGGACCCGGGCTGTAAACACAGCTGCCTCCTTTCCCGTCCAACAGAACAGCTTGGCTGGATGAGGAGTCCACCTGAGGACGGGGGGGGGAGGGGGAGGGGGGCATTAACTAATCAAACGCAGAGGCTAAATGGGGGGGGGGGTGTTCTCTCCAGTAGCACAAACAAGGAATTCTGGGAAACTGGTCAGTTTTAAATGAAAGATGGTTTTAAATGAATACTATTTTAAACAATTGCTTCATGTTTTCTGTTTGAGCAGAAGAGAGCACAATAGAATAGAATAATATAGAGTATAACAGAATAGAGTAAAATGGAGTGGAATAAACCAGAGTAGAATAGAACAGAGTAAAATATAAAAGGGTAGAGTATAATAGATTACAACAGAGTAGAATGGAATTCTGCAAAAGATGTAAAGTACGATACTTGAGTTTAGCAGCTTTTAAAATGATGAGCAGCATTCACATGTGAGTGATTTGAGTTTGTTCTGGATCTTTAAAGTCTGGATCAGCTCAAACATACAGTTCTCCACACTAATGACCTTAACTATTAACCCACAATTAACATGAGAGTACTTTCATCCAGTAAGTATTCACAGCGCTTCACTTTGTCCACATTTTTTTATGACAACTTGAAAAATGTTTTCTTTTTTTGCAATACTAAAAAGAAACTAAGAAATCACATGTACATCAGTATTTCAGCCTTTTTCATGAAGCTGAAAATTAAACTCAGGTTCATCCTGTTTCCACTGGTCATCCTGGAGATGTTTCTGCAGCTTAACTGCAGTCCAGCTGTGGTTAATCCAGCAGATCAAACATGAGCTGGAAAGGCACACACCTGTATAAGGTACCACAGTTGATACAAGCCAGACATGAAGTCAAAGGAATTGTCTGTAGATGTCTGTGGGGGGAGGAGACCCCTCCAGAAGGACAGAGCACCATCATGCCTGTATGGTAGACGCCAGACAGAAGCCACCCCTGAGTAAAAAGCACCTGAAGGACTCTCAGACCATGAGGAATAAAATTCTCAAATCTGATGAGACTGTTCGGTGTCCTGTCATGTCCACTGTTTGGAGAAAAACACCATCCCTATTGTGAATGGATTCAATCCATTTTGGAATAAGAATGAAACATAACGTGTGGACCCAAGGAGGCACTTTCAATACTTCAATACCTCCCAGTATAACTGAAATTATGGTACCAAGAACATCAGTGTTTTCTGATTTCTGATTGGTTCAATTCCTGGAGGTTTTCTGAAGGGTGGAGCTAATGGCTAACAAAAAGTCCTGGTCAAACACCTGTGAATTTCTTGCTCACAGGAACTTGCTCCAACCACTTGAGTTGATCTACAAAGGAGATCCCCATGTTCCCATGAACTAGCTATTTTAGCTTATCTTCGCCCATGTTAGCCTTTCATGCTAACGTCATCTTACAGTCACTCTGATGGAGTCTGTTCTTCTTTCAGATGTCGCAATGGAAACAACGCCTGAAACGAGGACTGCCAGAGCTCTATTGGTGGCAACTGTAGAGGAACCAGGAGTGGATGTGGATGGGCCTGACCCAGATTAGCCAGGCAGGTCCTCGAATACAGGTCATTATGATACCTAATGCAGTACAACCCCGCCAAACACCCATACAGTTGTCATGGATGGGAAAATAATGTATATATGGACACGAAAACTTTTGTTTTGTAGCCTCTAGTGGTTGGTAGAGGAAGTGCAGCCTCTAGTGGTCAGTAAAGGAACTACAACCTCTAGTGGTCTGTAGAAGAACTACAGCTTCTAGTGGTCTGTAGAGGAACTGCAGCCTTTAGTGGTCAGAAGAGGAACTGCAGCTTCTAGTGGTTGGTGGAGGAACTGCCACCTCTAGTGGTCTGTAGAGGAACTGCAGCCTCTAGTGGTTGGTAGAGGAACTGCAGCTTCTAGAGGCCTGTAGGTGAACTGCAGCCTCTAGTGGTCTGTGGCCCCTCAAAATGAGTATTTCTATTTGCATCTTAAGTGCTGTATTAGTTTCTGATAAATTGAAGACACCAGAAAATGAAGGCATTAAATCCAGAAATCTTTATTTTATGTTGTTGTCTGACAGGTGTTAATTATTTCAGGAACATAAATGATGCGTTCTGCACTTTAACATCAACAAGACTCAGTAGCCCAGGTTAAAGGCAGGTTATGGCATTTATTTAAGAGGAAAACGGTGTGAAACATAATGCTGTTTGTTCTGTGGGGAGCGTTGAAGTTACGCTGAAGTCACATTCTGTCTGACGTCTCCTCAGCGCGTCTGACGTCTCCTCAGGTCGTGTGACGTCTCCTCAGGTCGTGTGACGTCTCCTCAGGTCGTCTGACGTCTCCTCAGCGTGTGTGACGTCTCCTCAGCGTGTCTGACGTCTCCTCAGCGCGTGTGACGTCTCCTCAGCGCGTCTGACGTCTCCTCAGCGCGTCTGACGTCTCCTGCCCAGCCGAAGGTAATTAATTCTTCAATTAAAATGTTGTTAAACATTTTTAATGAGTAATAGACACCGGGGGACGGAATCCAGAACTATGTTTCGGCAGAGACGCAGAGACAACACGGGTTTTTCTGCAAATCTGTTCGCTGACCCACTTCTTTTCCTCCCGGCACAGAAATATAAATAAAAAATCAAATGTGAGGAGTCTCCCAGCACCGACGCCGTGTCCTTCATCTCAGGTGACTGCCGCTTCGTTTTTCTTTTTTTTTCTACTTTCTAATTAGGGCACAACACAGCTCACAACAACCTGAAATATGACATCACAGCGCAGGGACACGAGCACTTAACCTGATTTCACTTCAGAGTGAACAGAGACGAGCTCAGATTGATGGAACGGAGCATGTTTCATTAATCACCATCAAATGACACCAAGAAAACTCATTTCTGAGACATTCAGGCAGATCTGGACAAACCACCTTCAGTTTTATTTGATAGGACATGATGATGATGTCCATCTGTCTGTCCATCAACCTCTTCTAATCCAGATTCAGGTCCTCCAGGAGAACACCTAGGTTTCCCAAGACCAGCTGAGACATGCATGTCCTGGGTCCGCCAGGTGGTCTTCTCCTGCTTGGACATGTCTGAGACACCTCCCCCTGGAGGCATCCAGGAGTCGTTCTGACCAGATGAGGCACCTCAGCTGGTCCAGAGTTCCACGGCCAGGACAGAACCAGAATTAAGTCTGTTCTCCAGAGGAACCGCAAACCCAGATTCAGGACTGGTCTAATCTAACTTTGGTTGGTGGACCCAGTCGCTGCTCTTGGTAGAATGATGTCATCTGGGATTTGGAAATGTGGTTCTTCATCCTGACTCGTCAGAAACTGTTGGTCCAGCTCTTTTTCTTTTTTGTTTCCAGTCTTCATGATTGAAAGCAAATCAGATCCACAGTTCTGGGTTCTGAACTCATCACATCAGTTTGAACAACGCTTCCTGGAAGAGGAACTGGGATTTTAATCCCAGAAACATTCAGTAGTGAAATGATATGCAAATATTTCTCTTTCCAAAATTCAAACCGCTGGAAGCGAGATCTTTCCAGTGCTGAAGTCTGTTTTCATTTGTGATTTGGAGGTTTAGGTTTTCACAACACACCGATGTCACTTAGGTATTTAATGAATGACTGCTGCTCCCAAACCTGCCAACGGGGTAAATATTATTTTATTCCTTGTTCTCTGTCATATTCCCAGTTAAAAATAGCAGACGTTTGTATTAACATGGCCAAAGTTTCAGTCTCCAGGCAGATGGAGGGAACAGTAATCCACGTACGCTGAAAGCTTGGGTTTCAAGACATTCCCACGTCAGCTTCAGGGCTGCTGAGGAACTACTGAGGAACATCTCACCTACGTTCAGGGACACTTTGAACTCATCGTTCTTCTGGATGAATCTTTTCTCTTTTTCGGTTTTCCAAATATGGTGTTTTTTTTGTCGTCCCCATTCATTTTTAGTGGGAAGTGTCCCCTCCATCTCCTTCGGGGGGCTTAGATTTAGGAACAAAAACTGATCTAGTTTTAGACCCTACAGCGTCATGGTTTTGGTGAGTTGTTGAACCCAGATGTTCTGGTTTCGCTCGTGGCTGGTTGATCATACTTAAACCAAGTGGTTTGGGCATCAGAACCATTTGGCTCGGCTGAAGCATCTGATTCATTTAGAGATCTGGACCACAGTTGTCACTTTATGAGAAAAAGTTTGGTATTTTGGTCAAAAAGTTGCTAATTTGTAAATGTTGTGATTTTACACCAACTTTGTTTGAGATTCTGTGACAAATCTCACGCTATCGTTGTATTGATTAATGTCAAAGTCATAATTTTATTTCAAAGTCACACTTTTATGACAAATTTAAGAATTTTCAATGAAAAGATGGAATTGTATGAATTTCTCAATTTTACTACAAAGTTGTATTTTTATGTCAAAAATGATTTTGCAAAATAAAAATATATTCCACCAATAAAAGCTGTTGATATTAAATTGAAAAGTCTGCGTGTCGTGGTAAGTATCAGTAGGCAGTTGTCTTCTAAAATTTAAAGATTTATTTACCCAAACTGCATGTTAAAACAAAGTAAAATATAAAAGTAAAATATATAGAGAGAAGAAAAGCAAAGAACGAAGGCAAAACAGTTAACTTTGCCAACTAAACATAACTGAAATCACACAAACCAAAATTAGTCTGACGTGCACCCAGCTGCATCACCCCCCTCACAGACAAAAGGTCAGCCTGAAATAACCCTAATCCTAATCCCAGATGGCCCCCAAGTCTCTACCACATTTATACGCTGATTTATCACAGTATTCAAGTCACTTTCTCCCAGGAAACTCAAATAACCACTTAAACAATAATCACTAATTTTGTCTTAGTTCTCCAGCAACTAAACAGTAGAAAAATAAACCATTTCTGCAAACATGGTAACACCCCCCACCCCCACCCTCATACTTGGTCCCTTCCAATGACCTCACTAATTAAGGCAAACCCTATAAATACAGGAAGTGATCTTGTGCCACAAAGTAAGTGTGGTGAGTAAGCAAATTAGAAGTTTAACACAAATTTAACCAAATAAACAGAACTCAACGTATTAACTCGTCTGAGTCTTGGTTTACCAGATGATTATGTATATTAACTTTACTCAAACAGAAATCAAAACAAACAAACCGGGGATAGTAAATTTAAATCAACATAATGTTACACGAAGGTCTTGACATGATCTTGCACAGTGACAAATGGTGGCAACTCACCCACTTTGTCACACTGTGGTTATTAAATTTATGGTTTTACAGCAAAATGTTGACAAAAGCCTCAGTTTTATAAACTTTTCCTTTTCTCTTTGTTTTTCCAGTCACTTTGATTATATCTGATCACTGTGATGGACTGGCGACCTGTCCAGGTGGACCCCTGCCGTTCAGCCAAAGTGAGCTGGGATAGACTCCAGTAGACCCCCGTGACCCTGAACTGGAAATAGCGGGTATAGATGATGGATGGATGTCTGATTAATACCTGACTAAATGTGAATTTTTCACTTGTTTCTGTGTTGTCATGAGTCTGTTCTGAACATCTTCTTTACTGGCTCTAAACTGGAAACCTGTACAGTGGTTTCAGTGGCATCAGCCAGAGTTTAGTTTATTTCTGGTATTTTAGTTGGTGTTTTTCAGGATGTGCTCCATAAACGGCCCATAAAAAAGGGACTTTTGATCCGTGTGTGACACAAAGAAGATCTTTCGGATTCCCAAAAGTAAAAAAAAATTTGAGCTGTAAATGAGCATGAAACAGATGTCAGGTGAGAGCGGGGAGTTTTTCCTGGTGAGAACCTCCCTCTGGGGATAACCTTTTCACACAGCCAGAACTTCCAAAATTGCAACAAGGTTTTAGAGAAGAAGGGGATTTTCTACCCTGATTTTGTTAAAATAACGCCAGAAAGATGACCAGGAAGCACAGAGAGTCTGTGTTTGAGAGTCTGTGTATAATCACTAAAACTGGCTTCCAGACCACAACCAAGACTCAGGACTTCCTCCTGTTGACTTTCTATGGACTTCATGGAAGAAGGCCTTTTTTCACGTATAAATCATGTTTACTGCTGTGGAAGTCTCAGATTTACAGCGTGGGGAGTTTTAAGGTTCTTAATGTTTTGTTAAGTAACAAAGGATACGTTTAACTATTCAGAAACTTAAAAAAAAAAAATTAAATTCATCCACTCTGCTGTTGTCTGAGGCAGTTTGCTTTTCTCTTAGTTTCCCTCTGACCTAAACCTGATCAGGTCATTCTCAGGTTCCTGGCTTTCTTCTCTACATTACTGGCTTGTAAATGTGGTGCTTAATCACCCCAAAAAACAGCCCCAGGACCCCCTTTAACGCAAGTCCATTAAGAAGAACCTTCAAAAACAAAAGATCTGGACTCAGTGGTGATACGTCACGCTGAAGATCAAACCAGCAACGATGGAGGAGCTTTTATAACTGATGATGGATGCAGCTCTACACCTCCACCCGGGGCCGCCCTCTAGATCTCTACTCTCTAGACCTCCACCGTGCTTAACACTGATGTGCTTCAGATGCTCCTCTGCTTCTCCAGACTTTCCTGTTGCATCATTCTGGTACCTGATTCTTGACTTCTGTTGATGATGTGGAGCTCCACAGGTTTTTCTTTCTTCTCACAGATGAACCAGACCTCAGCCTGGTCTGTGTCCATGTGCGCAGGATTAGTGGCTTCAACTGCAGCTGCTGCTGAAAAGGTTCAGGCTTCTGGACTCCAGGTTTTCTCCAGGACTTTAGCCTTCCCGGTGATGAGCACCAGTGCAGGTGAGCGTTCCCTCAGAACGTGGAAATGCTGCCCGTGGTGAGTATTTCTAAATAAAGCTTTCCCGCACCACAAGCCAAACCGCTGCAGGACAAAGACACATAGGGCCTCTAAAATCACATTCTTCTTAATTATATACAGAAACGTTATATTCCCCAGACAGGCCGCTATATTTAAAGAAACCACAGTCCTTCCAACACTTTCCTCTCAGGGATCTCATACTTAACAGGAGACCTTCTCTTTAGGGACCCTCCTTGTTCTGATGCCAGCCAATCACCTCGCAGACTTAAGACAAATGTTTGAAGACTTCTGCAGGCGAGTTTTTTCAGAACTAATCCTCCATCATGGACCTGAGTGTGGATCACTAGGCGATTCAGCTCTTTAAGTTCAGCTTTGGAAAACTGTTTCCACATCTGAAGGTGTGGCGTTGGTGGTTGCTTCCACACCTGGAGGTGCTGACCAGCTGGAAGCTGAAGTGCTGGGGACAACTGTCTTCATCCATTTGACGTTTCATTCCAACATGCGCTACATACATGTGCATTCCAGTGTACTGACGGGTTGAAAATCATATTCAATCAATAAAAGTTGAAAGTCACACACGTGGTGACATCGTGAACATCCGGGGCTTAAGGGGGGTCTGGGGGTCTGCTCCCCTGGGATGGTGGCTTCTGGTGACTCGTAAGGAAAATTAAGACCTAACATGTGAGGAAGACCAAGGCTGTGATAGTTTCAAGTTCCTTTATCATCAGTTCTGCAGAACGTTGGACAAGAACTGTTCAGGAAGTA